>OX328132.1:19460672-20000672 GCA_946811695.1 Gonocerus acuteangulatus
CCTCAGCAATCAACCAAAAACTTAATTCCACTAAAAATGAACTTTTTAATGGCAGAAGTTAGGACTAGCCTGAGTAGCCCGTGTTATAAACACAGACAACAAAAAGATCTTATGACAATAAAGAACTTTGGTAGGGAGACAATTCTATTCTTCATGTGAATATGCACCTGTATAATTTGGCATTCTATGCTTCACTAAATGTTCAGTTGTAGCAAAGTTCTCGTCAACTTATTTATGCATAAACCTAATAGCGACAGTTAGGAAAGAGTAAATCTGGAAGATTCCTCTACTTGGCTTTCCAAATCTTTACTCTCACTATCTGAGAATTTGAAGCACAACTATTACTTCTATGTTCCAAATGGGAACATTAGAATCAGGTTTCCTAATATATATATATATATATATATATATATATATATATATATATATATATTCAATTCCATGATTTGTGACCTTTATTTATGTACATTTATTTATTTTCATAAATATGGCAAAGGTCCAAATAATAGTACTCCAGATTCTTGCACTATTTTATTTTTGATACACCCTACATGTTTCGTGGCCTTATGCCACCTCCTCAGGGGCCACTAAATCCCTATGTGTGGTCAGCTCGCCACCCATACTATGACTGATATATATATATATATAGTCATAGTATGGGTGGCGAGCTGACCACACATAGGGATTTAGTGGCCCCTGAGGAGGTGGCATAAGGCCACGAAACATGTAGGGCGTATCAAAAATAAAATAGTGTAAGAATCTGGAGTACTATTATTTGGACCTTTGCCATATTTATGAAAATAAATAAATGTATATATATATATATATATATATATATATATATATATATATATAAATTGAAATAAACATATTGATTGAAAACTACTTTTAGAAAATAAATTGTGACTTACATTCTTATTCATATGGCTTGGACAATCCCACTGTAATGTGACTTGAATTCCAGTGGTGACTGTTACTCGACATGTTAACTCTACATCTTGGCCAACAATAATGTGTGCACCTTCATAGCCTTCAACTTGAATTACAGGCTTTGGTACAGTTTCAGATTTTGCTATAAAATAAATTAATGCAACCAATATTTCATTAACATTTACTTAATGAAGTTATAAGTAATTATCAATTCAGTGCACTATAGGCTAAACTTAGAATAATATAAAACATAACATAAAAAATAAGCCATCTCATAAGTTAGCAGATTAGGACATTGCATTAAATTCAAACATTTTAAGTTCAATCAGGCTCAATATCACAGGCTGATCAGAAATCAAGTTGTAATATTTCTTTATATTATAAGTCTTTCTACACTAAATATAAATTTTGAAAAGAAGATAAGACACAGAGCACTCAAGAATTTGTTCTGAAACATGCATTACTCAAGAAAAAACACAAACAAAATATAATAATTAAGTTAAACTACATGCAACACTTAAAAACATAACACATGGTGAGTTACATATTACAATATTATTTTTGATGTTTGGACATTTTAGGATCTGAGAAAGTTGAAAGTAATATGTCAGGCAAACTCCTGATAGGTTGCTACAGAAGAACAGTACTACTTAGATCATCCGTTAAAGAAAAGAATAAAGTTTATCTTGTACATTGCATAATTATTCGAAAACACATGCATGCACGTAGCTCACAAGCTCTACAAATCACGTGTTCATACTTTTTGACAGAATTCAGCACCCTTTTATATAATCTTCAAATAAGATCAGAGTTTTGTAAAATTCATTTGTCAATTTGTCTAAGGTATTAGTTTTTTTTTTTTTTTTTTTTTTAATGATTCAATTTAATTTCATATTCAGTATTAAATATGAGTTCTTTAATTGAAGTCAAATAATGAAAGAAATATATAATGTAATAATATAATAATTATGAGTAAATATTTGTTCCTTGGTTCTTTTCTCCATTTCGTTTTTATATTTCAACCTTCTATTAGCCTTCAAAATTCTTCTATGGCATAAATTTCCAATTGGAAATACACACAAATGCAAAAGGAAGACAGTCAATATTTGCTTTGTGCAAGAATCTGAATAAGAAACTTATATTGGACTTTTAAGTCTTATTTTTAATAAATTTAATTCAAGTCACTGGAAATGGTGGAACATATTAAATAAGAGAATTTATAAAAATGAATTTCTATTATGAATGATCATTAATTTTCTGGTATTTGGTATTTCAGCTTGTACTGTCTTTTTATCCGAAGTTGAACTACATTATAATCAAGCATGAGTAAAAATATTATAAACGTGTTTTTTCCCTAATCAAAATATTCTGAAAGAAAATATGTGAATAAATCTTTCTACTGTATTTGGTTTATTATTAAATCTAAATATTTATTTACTATTTTCCGTGAATATAATTCAAAATGTAATAAAAACTTAATTGTGAGCATTTAACTATTAGAAAAACAAATGCCTTATGAAAACTCCTGTTATTAAGTCCTCCATGTATTATTTTTCAAATAAAAAAAAAACCCCACAATACTTTTATTAGTTATCTTTGTTGACTCATTAATTTATGACTCATTTATAAATTTAATAATTTATAAAAATTTCAGTACACAGTGCATAAATAAGTCAAAATATCATACTCATTTAACATTAAATATAAGCAAATTTTATAAGTTATCATTGGGACAATAACATTAGCGAATGTGAACCAGAATTCAGTATATAGTAGTGTGTTTTACAATCAAGAAAATTATGAAGAACTTCTTGTTAATGAGCAATATATTATCTATTAGTTAATCATAATTATTCCATTGTTAATTTATACTCTTGCTATCTGGGTTAAAAGTTAATTATGTTCTTCTTTTCACTGATACAAAACTTGAAATACCTATAGATGGTTCACACTTACGCAATATGTAGACTGTAAAATGAGCTTCGAATATTTGATCATTCCTACTTGCTACACACACATATTCATCACTATCAGTGAGCATTGGCTGTTGCATTGTAAACCCTTTCTGAGGGTCATATTGTGCTTCCACCTGAAAGAACTCATCATTTAACAAATATTCGCTATTAAGAGATCAAAATTCACAATTTATGTAAAATAATAATTTTAAACGGTGTGCTAAATATAAACAAATCAGACTCGCAGGAGCTGCGTCATCTTAGCGTGTTTCCGTTCATACCCCTAGTGACATTAGTAAAGGAATAAAAGCAGTTATTGGTAGTTTTTGATCTTTACTTAAAAATAATAAATGAAATCTTAAAGAGAATGAAGATTTTAGGCGCCACAAAAACTTCCTCCTCTTTCTCAAGTTTGCTGTAGGAAAACATTATTACCAATACATTTCTCATTTTCTTACTTTGTTTAACTAAAATACTCATTTTACTGTTAAATTCAATTTAAAAAACAACCAATTAAAAAGTGAGGTAAACAGAGACCAAAGCCCTTTCAAAAGAAGAAAACTAACACTTTCAAAGTTTTAAGCACTTATTTCTCCGATTGACATCACCCCATCGGAAATTGCTTTAGAACCTTTTTTCTGGACAAATTTGTAACCTTTCCTAGGACTACATTTTACTTACTACGATTTCCCATCCATTGCCAAAATATTTAAGATAATATGCGAAGATATAAAAATTTTTCATGTCTATTAATACATTTTTTTCCCAATACTTCCTTTAACCCAAACACAACCAAAATTTAAATGCCTTAGTTAAGATGAATGTCAAACGTCTAAATAAAGAAGCATTCTAATCACATAAATGTTTACATGCAACACATATCCATGGAAAGCAAAGGTGGAAGCAGAAAATTTAACAATTATTTTTTGACAAAAGAAGCTAATTTAATTTCATATTTTAAGTTTTTTAGTGATGACTAACTATGTCATCTTAGCGAGTGCCTTAATATAATTATCCTATTAATTTAAGTAAAAATATGATGATATAGATGATGAATAACTAGAATAGGTTACCATTATTAATCCGGAAATTGTAGAAATTCTATTGGAATTATCTTCAGTTAAGTCATACCTATTAAAAATTGATTTTGATTCTTTAAATAAATGTTAATAATGTTTCAAACAGACTATTTTCACTTAAACTAATATGCCAACCATTTCGAATAAATTTTACAAGCAAACCTGTTATTTCCTTACATTAATTTTAACAAACTTATTTTTCTTCAATTGTGATGAAACTTTGTATACTTTTATTTAGATTTAATTGTATTTTCAAAAACATTTCAAGTAAATTGAACCAATGGGGGAACGTTTTTTTCTGACTTTTTTGCCTACACAATTATGAGCATCAACCTAAGATATGTTTTATTTGACTTCTCTATCCATAAGACTGAAACAAGAGTAATCAGAAGGGAGAATGGAATGGCTTTGTTTTTATGGTTTTTTTAAAAGTATTCTTTGGTGGTAAATAGACGTATTGTCAAGGCCCAGATTATTAGGTTAACTAACATGATTTTTTAATCTGGACCAGAATGCAAGAAAATTCAATCTATACTGTTGTTTGGCAAATGGACAAATAAGTCATCTCTGTTTTTATGGCAGCTTCCTTTATTCATCTCCTTGACATGCTTTGTGCGTAATTTTGCACTCTTCAGGGTTTTTTCTTGTGGAGAGTTCTCAGCTCTAATTCTTGTAGCAAACTGGTACGTTTGGTATAAGGATAATATGTTTCAAATGAACAAAACAAAATTCTCAAAGGATCCTAAAAATTCATTATGATTTCTTCTTATGAAAATTAATAAGAATTATGCCGACGAAAGCATGATCATCAAGGCTCAATTATTTATACAGTAGAATGTGCCACTTCTCTATGCAGTAATTTTAATCTTGATATAATTATTATTTTCAGATAAAAAGATACATAAAAATTAAGATTGTTTGAATTTCAGTTTGAGAAGGAGAAAAAAAGGCAGAAAGGAATTTATATATACATTTTTTTTTTTGTTTTCTTCATGCACAGATAATCACAGTTTTGAAGAAATATAAAAACAATTAACCATGCAGTTTAAAGATTAGAAAAAAAATATCTTACGATTCACTTGAACATGATACTGTGCTTTCTGTGACTGGTTCTTTCTGAATGCAAGGCATGTATAAATGCCTGAGAGATGTATATTGGCAACAACGAAAAATCCAATGTGGGGGTTATATGTAAACTGGTTTCCAACCTACATGAATGGGTATCACGTTTATTGTTATTTCTATTTAAGAGAAATTAATATAACTACTAGTATATAAAATTTTCATAGAAATGAATTTTTTATGCACACGCCTACTGCAAAAATGAAAACTAAATTATAAATAAAACAGAAAATTATTAAGTTTTTACTGATCAGAAGTTGGAATACGAAAGTTTAATAGAATATTATTTAATAATAAAATGACACAAAATAAAATTTATTTAATTTTAAGATCAGGAAGTTCATAGAAGAACATATTGTTGCTGCAATGATTTCTTCTGAAATATATATAATATAAACAAACAACAAGAAAAAATGCGATATTTTTTTCAGAAAACTTTTATCTGAGATTCTGTTAATATTGAATAACCTGAGTATGTTATTAAAAGCATGTATAAGCAGAAAGTGTCCCCTACAGTGTAAAACATAAATATATGTGTTATTGTAAATGTCATATTTGGAAGTAGTAGAATGAATGAATTCTATTGTAATTTCATATTTTATTGTCTACCTCAAGATTTTATTTTATAGAAAATATTTACTTCTCTTTCTTTTCTTTCATCATCCAAAATAATCTAGAAGGAATTGGAGAAATGATTGTTTTGGAATATATGAAGAAATGAAAAGAATGGGGAAACATACAAAAAGCAAGATCAAGATAAAGCAGTTCTTCTCAAATCATATGTAATTGAGGTCTCTTATAAAATGATAGACATTTTGGTTAATAGATGTGTGTTAAAAAATATTAATTCACCTCAGTATCTTCCCTTATTAATGTTACATTGATATCAGGAGATGTTGGCCTACAAGGAATATCAAGATCATCATATTGCTGCTGTACTATTACTTTGGGACCTTCATGTGCATTATGTATTGCTAGAAGGTTCACAACATCTAAAAATAAAATAGTATTATTTTATTTATTTTACAATAAAGTCATAATATTGAAAATAAAATACAGAAATAATGCAGGTATAGTGTTATTAAAAATTACTTCAGGCAATAAGCACTAGCTATGAAATAATGAATTTATATTTTTAGTAAATTATCAAGTACATTAGATTTCTTAAATAATTCTAAATGTTTTTTTTTTTTTTTTTTTTTTTTTTTTTTTATGATAGTTGGTTCACTGTCAATGTACTAAATTAATAGTTTATTGTTTAAAAACATGTTTAATGTTATATATATATATATATATATATATATATATATATATATATATATATATTATAATTTAGGGGTATTGGATGTTAAAAATTAAGAAAATACTTTACCTCTTACATACAAATAAAGTTGAGCTTCATCTGTCCCATTCACCGTAGAGCAATAATAAAAACCAGTGTCCATATAGTGAGCATTCTCTATTTTTAGATCAGCATGAAATTTTCCATCGTTTGATTTATAACTTTCCACAGCCTTTTTGGAGGTTTTCTGAAACAGTATAGATTAAAAAGTAAACTTTACATTTATTTGATATGAATATAGTAATGCCATCTTTGAGGATTCCCATGAAATGTGTTCAAATATTTGAATAGGATTACAAGCTAAGACTCTATCAACTTTTATTTAAAACACCTACATGCATAACTAAAACAAAGACGGTTTAAGATCATTTTTATACATAAAATAGTCCAACACGCATCCATTGTCACCTAAAAGTTATTTTCCTCTTCATCCATCACCTAGGCATTTATTGGTGAAGAAGGCTGCTGAAAGGATCCCCAACTTTAAAAATATAGATTTTTATAATGATCTGACTTTTCTCTTAGCTGAATCCAAACCATTCCTTGACTTCTTATACAAAAAATATTTAAACACATTCATACAATACAAAAATTAAATTATTATTTCCTTAACTGCACCTGTAATTTTTAATTTTAAGGAATAACTAATTAGCAATTTAAACACAAAATAATAGCATAAAATGTTAATAGAAAGGAATCAACATTTTTTGAATTTAGTAAGTGACAAAGGTTTAGGAAAAACATCTGTGGTTTGTTCTGAGTCGGACAACAAAACATTATCAAACCATTCTTAAATAATTCTATACTGAACAACAAGAGGCCACATTTTTGTTTTAATACAAAATTCTTTACATCTTGATCGTGCTTTGACTGTAAACGTACAGATTAACTTTTATAGACCCCAATCTAAACTTTTCATAAAACATTTTTGAATTCATGACACCTTGAGAAGATTCTGCAGTGTTGCTGACTTCAGTTCCAGTACTTGTTCTTGATGCGAGTCGTCCCCTTAATCGCCATAAGTCAGGTCCATTATTAAAGCAATGTAACTTAAAGTAATCCTTCTAATTTTGAGGCATCCCTCATAGTCTGCATCAAAATAGGCTTCTATAACTGAGGTATCATTTCCTCTTGTTTACTTGATACCAGTCTCCATAGTGCTATTATGTTATTTAAAGATCCTTTCAACATTATTTATATCAGAAGCAAAAGACTTGTCGTGTTTTCTATTTTCAATACCCACCACAAATGATTTACCTGGCCGTTTTTTACTTCCAAATTAAAAAATGAACCACAGCCTTCCCTTCATTAAACTCTTTTCCTTATCCTTCATTAATCAACATCATTGGTG
This sequence comes from Gonocerus acuteangulatus, assembly GCA_946811695.1. NCBI lineage: Eukaryota > Metazoa > Arthropoda > Insecta > Hemiptera > Coreidae > Gonocerus > Gonocerus acuteangulatus. The sequence goes on from OX328132.1 coordinate 19,468,452, forward strand.
TAAGCCTCGTTTTTGCTTCATCCAGCTGAAATGTGTGCAGTATATGGTTCCTGAGATAATTTTATTTCACTGTCATTTCTGGTAATTAACGTACTTAGAAATGTTTTCGGATTAAGGAAAGCTTTTATTTAAAATTTTTCTTCTATTACTTTTATAAAGTTGGTCAATTAATTTTTGCCTGGCTCAATCTAAAGACCACTATCAACATAAATCGCTAATATCATTATTGCATCATTGTTACAGAATTCACATGGATCAATTTTACAAGTGTGGAAGTCCCAAATTCTTGAGGAACATTGTAAAACATTAATCCATGTGTTAGATGATTGGTTCAATTCTAATAAGGTATTTTGTAAATTTCATATTTTTCCAGGAAACTGTTATCCATCTGTAACTTCCATGAATATATTTTCTTGAATTTCTCCATAAATGTAAGCTGCTTTAATATCAAATTTTATAAAATTGTTATCTAATAAAAATTTATTAAATGCAGCTACAAAAATTCGTCTCCCAGACCATGGTTTTCGTGAAAAACGTAGAACAATAATGAAATACGTAAACCATATAATACATAATAACAATAATAATATGCTCACTTTTCCATCTGCTATACTTGGTGGATAGTGCCATCCAACCTTTTCATCTCCAGTACACTTGAGTACAAAATTTGCCCCTGTTGTAGTGGGTAACTCTTCTTCATTCGGATATATCTCAATTTCTGAAAAGATTCCTGCAACAAAATATAAAAATAAATAAATGTGTAGAAATGGGTGAATCAGAAAGCACCCTTCATTATAAAACATGAGGTATTATTTTAATGAAAACAAACGGATGATTTATCTAACGATGCTCTATGTAAAATATCATTTACTTTTATTTAATGTAGAGACAATCGTTAAGGACATGAGAAGTGTAAAGATAAAATTCGTTCAAACTCTTGCTCCTAACTCTTGCTCTTTACCTTTGTGGGGGTCTCCTCGTGGTCTAGTGGCTCACGCCTTAGATTCTCATGCGGGGGATGGTGGGTTCGAGTCCCACCGGCGGCAGGAATTTTCTCATCTCACAGTTCGCCGAGAAAATTTCTCGCGGCACCAGGGATGTCAGCGCTAATGGCACAGAAGTCGGAAAAAATTACGTTTGTGTTGTTATGTTTTATGGTACTATCCAACTAAAGGTACAGGAAACTCACGATGTCCTGAACTTCGATAAGTCCAACAGATTCTGTGGTCCCGATTGTTTTCACGTAAATTAAACCTCAATAAGCCAATTTCAGACCAAAATAGTGGTTCGTTATGAAACACATTCATAACGATATTGTGTGTTATAAGTCACAATGAAAATATACATCTTGGGAGGAGACTTCTAGGCCTTCCACGTTTATGAGTCTAACCTCTTAGAAGTCATAACCTGTATAACTCCAATTGAGAACTCCTCCACTTATTATAGTGTTTGGGACATCGGTACATCCTTCTTCCTAGGAGAGTATTTTAGCCTACGTGCAGTCAATAGTGGACAAAATTAAATTCGGAAGTGACGAGGAACCTGAGGAATAAGTTGCCACAAAATAATCTCCTGCAATTAAAGAAGCCACCACAAATGCAAACTTTGGTTACTTTCCCTTCAGAAGGGTTACCCTCACTCCAGGGAGTGTCGAACAAGCCAAAATACCAGAAATGAAAATTGAAGGAACCTTATAAAAATGGCATTGAGAAGAAATTTAGCAAAAGTGAGGCAGAACGTTCAAGCAGCTCTTTCCATTCGTAGTAAGGTTAACGACAGGGTTAAATGAAAAAGGCCATGCAGGCCTTGCCCGATTCGTGTCTCACTATCAGTATTCCCCGAAGCGGAACTAGATGTAGAGCGAAGGTATATTTTAAAGCAAGATGTATCATGCGATGTGTAGCAACGTTTCCTCTTGAAATGGTTTCATACTGTTGAACCCTGACGATTTAACAACTTAGGGACAATTTATAAAGTTGAAATCACGAAATTCTGCGACCTACAGTTGAGTATTTATTTATTATTATTTTTTTTTTAATATTGAAGATTTTGAAGGAAGTATCAAAAGAAGAATATTTTATGTGCCCGGCATATTTCGTGTGTGTTGGTCAGTAAAATACACTACTGCTTATTTCTTATGTAAGATTTAATTTATTTCCTGTATCTGGATTCAATTAAGTGTTTTAAGTTGAGATGCAATGTGTTATCTAAGACCCCTGATCCACCCTGTATATAAGGTTAATAATCTCAACCATGGCTCTTTTATTTTTTTATTCACTTTTAATCTAAAGGCCTTAAGACCTCATACACCATCTATAGCTAGTGGGTTCATCCCTCCACTTAAGAAACCATAGTCCTGATCCTCCCTTCACCTAAAGCCATCAGTATTGAAACTCCTTCTATAGTCAGTGAGTTCCCTCCATCACCTTAAGAACCCATCGTCCTGTTCTTTCCTTCATCTAAAGCCATCAGTGTTGAATCTCCTTCTATAGTTAGTGGGTTCCGTCCATCACTTTAAGAACCCATAGTCGTGATCCTCCCTTCACCTAAAGCCCATCAGAATTGCAAATCTCTCTATAGTACGTATATACGAGTATATTCCTGATAAACTGCGCAGAGTAGATGAGTTCTACATTCTATACCCCATTATTAGTAAAGTTTAGTTAGATTTATATTCACTTTTTTCTTAAGACATATTTTTTAAGACAACCTAACAAAAATGGTGCCAGAAAAGGTAGCATAATGGTCACGAAAAATGTAGAGCAGAGTTTTGAAATAATGTGGTTAAAAAAGAAAATGTTGGGCGAGTGTTTTACTGCCCAAGCCATCTATAAAGAAGAAAGTTAATATTTGTAATTGAGCGGATAATAGAAGAGGGGGGGGGGGATAACTTATAGCTTGTATAATTTAATCCTCTTTAATTTCAACTGGCAGATAGTCCTCCAACGAATGCCAGTGATGTCGGCAACCACTACAAGGTAAGGCATCGGCATATTTACTGGTGGGCTTAAATGTTTTAATCGTTTTATACTTAATAATATTATTTATTTTAAATTTGTTAAAGTTAAAACTAAAACGCCAAATTAATTTAATGCCGAGATTGACACTTGAAAAAGAAATATTTTGATATTTCTGAGAGAATTGCTATTTTAAAGAATAGGTCATGATTTTCCGTTAGTCTCCAGCAGCGAGGTCGAAGACCTTGGCCTGGAGGGACAATGAATTCCATCCACTCCAGTCTCCTTCTCCTAACCTTCTTCACTCCCTCTTCTCTATTCCAGTACAGTACGTTCTTTAGGCGAATTCCGTAAGTATGTAACGTTCTTAGCCTCTAGTCTCCTTCCCCTAACCTTCTTCACTCGCTCTTTTCTATTCCAGTGCTGTACGTTGTTTAGGCGAATTCCATAAGTATGTAACGCTCTTAGCCTCTAGTCTTCTTCTTCTAACCTTCTTCACTCGCTCTTCTATATTCTAGTGCAGTACGTTGTTTAGGCGAATTCCATAAGAATGTAATGCTCTTAGCCTATAGTCTCCGTCTCCTAATCTTTTTCACTTGCCCTTCTCTATTCCGGTGAAGTACGTTCTTTAGGCGAATCCCATAAGTATGTAATGCTCTTAGCCTCTAGTCTCCTTCTCCTAACCTTCTTCACTCGCGCTTCTCTATTCCGCTGCAGCACGCTCCTTAGGCGAATTCAATAAAAATGCAACGTTCTTAGCCTCTTGTCTCCTTCTCCTAGCCTTCTTCACTGGCTCTTCCCTGTTCCAGTACAGTAAGTTCCTTAGGCGAATTCCATAAGTATGTATCGCTCTTAGCCTCTAGTCTCCTTCTTCTAACCTTCTTCACTCGCCCTTCTTTATTCCGGTGCTTTACGTTCCTTAGGCGAATTCCATTAGTATGCAACGTTCTTAGCCTCTAGTATCCTTCCCCTAACCTTCTTCACTTACTCTTACGTTCTTTAGGCGAATTCCGTAAGTATTTAGCTTATGATCTCTCCGTCCTTACCTTCTCGACTTGCTGTCTTCTTGTCCGGTGCGCTGCGTTCTGTTTCATAAGCATGTAATGCTCTAGTGTTATTAGGAAAGCTTACACGGAGAAAAAACACAGGCTGCTCGCACCTTCTTTCAGGCTGCCGGCAGCCTGAAAACTGTGACTCAGTGCCAACATTTTGAAATAGGATTCCACACATTTCAGCCTAAAATAGGATTCCACTAGTTAGAGTGCCCGCACTTTATAATAGAGTGCTGGAATCCTAATTCTGCGTCCTATAGTAGAGTTCTCACACCCAAAGCTAGCATCCAACAATAGAGTGCTAGCACTCTACTTTCGAGTGCGTACCCCTGGACTTTTGACTGCTGGCACTCTGATTCTGGCTTCTAGCAGCCTACCCATATAGGCTGCGAGCATCCTGATATTTGATTCCTGTACCCCACCTATATAGGCTGCTAGCATCCTATATGGATGGGCTACATTGACCCCATCCATATAGGATGCAACATCCTACAGGGAGATGATTTTATTATGTGGATAAAAAAGAACAAAGGTAAATTCAGAGTAATAATAATGAGACTTTATTTGGGTGTAATTTACATATACACTTCTTAACAAGTAGATATTTACAAGTAGGTATGAGGTATACACTTTTTAACAAATATAGATATTTACAAGTATTAGGTATTAGGTACAATGTACTTATGAACAATATTGAACAAGTAGATCTAGAAATAAAATATTTTTTTTGTTTTGTTTTCATGACACATATAGCCGTATTCATAAAGCCGAAGACAGTTGATTTCTGCATCTGTTCAAATAGGAAGAAAAATAAATTTATTATTAATAGTAAAAGAAAAGTTGTTGTTGTTGTGTTTTATATAATTAAAAAGAAAGATAAATAGGCATTTTTTCAAGTTTAAAATTTCGCAGTAAATTCAAAGCTACCACGGAATTACAAAATAACTATAAAAAAAGGTTTAAAATGAAAAATGAAGGAACTCTAGAAACAGAATGGACACCAAAAGAAAAGTCCACTAATACAATTTTGAACTAATATTCTAGCCACGCGGAACGTATAAAAAAGGACATACTTAATAATTTTATCCAAAAAGCCATAAAAATAAAAACGTTAAAACTATTAAACAAAATAAAAACTGAGATTTATCTAAAGTTTCTGGATAATGTTTACCGTAAAAAACTAATATAAAAAAAAATGATAGTCATATAATGTGGAACAAATATGATAAGTAATATGAAAGATAAGGAATTGGAAAGAATAGAAAATAATATAAAGGTAAATAAATACATTAAATGTACATAAATAAAAAGTTTGAGTAAGCAAATTGAAAGATCTTTAGGGAATTTGAAATGGATGAATTTCAAAGAGCACATAATAATTGTATTTGTTTTCTTCCAGTTTTATGAAAATGGCCCAAAAGCCGAAACATTATAACGTAAAAAATAATAAATGAAAAAGGTTTGAAGTGGAGATCATTTAAAGTAAGAATGTGTTTAGTACCTAAATAAAATTGTACCCAACATTTTTCATTTATAGGTATAGTATCTAAATTATAACCAAAGAAATAATAGTAAGATTTATGTTGATATAATAAAGATACATTAATAAAATAAATAAACTTAATAAAACTTATTAAAATAAATGGATTGGTAAAAGTACTTACTGGGCTGATTCATCATCCTTCCTATCTCTTCTCAAATATTGTCCCTGCGTTGTTGGTTACTGTATTGAGGGTTTCTCAAATTATACAACTCCTCGTACTCCTCCACGATCACAATTAATTGAGCTGCATCCATCTCAAGTAAGAAAGGAGTTAGCATGTAAAAAGAACAGTGGTTAGCAACAGACTGAAGATAACAATCAGATCCGTCCGGAGAAGATGGAGGGGGCGAGCATATTTCCGCAATTCCTGAGACATCCTGTTCCGGAAGCTTGAAACAGGCTGCCAGGAGTCTAATGTAGAACCCTACTTCAGAGTTCCTATGCCACTCTAATTTAATGACATTCTACATTTAAGTTCCTTTTCAGTTAAGGAATCATATTTTGAAGTGCAGGAACCCTATCTAAGACAGCAGGTATTGAAAGCCTAAAGCAGGATGCAGACTGTACCCCCAGAACAGAGTTCAAACACTTCAAAATAGAATGCCTCGAAAATGTGGCACTGTAAAATAGAGTTAACTCACTCTGATTTAGGATGTCTCACCCTATAATTGGCTGACGGAACCCTACTCGGGCAAAAGTAAGATTTCATTTTTCTCTCCGTGTAGAACAGAAACAGTTAATGTTTTGCCTTAATCGTTCGCGTTTGATGCAAGCACATGTAAAAATTTAAAATGGCATCTCAATGCGAAGTCTGGATGTCATTGAAACATTCAAAACATGATTAGACTGACAAAAATCAAACTGACATCTTCAAAACGAAAATTTATCTTCATTCAACAATGAGATTAATCGAAGTAATATGATTTTTGAATGATTTGAAATTTGATTTGAATGTTTAATTTCAATGATATGAGTGCTGATGTTAAGTTAGATGGAAAAAAAAATATTATTTTATGTTCAATTATAAAGGTTTGTGAATTATTTACACGTAATTTAATAAACATAGGATACAAAAAACAAACATCTGGCTAGACAAAGTTGTTTTAAATTTTATTAGCTTTTATTTAAAAAAAAAAAATCATTGAAATCGGTTAAGATTTTGAGGCTGTAGACTTTCTGAAATTCGAAAAGTCCTTTGGCCCCACAGAATACATCTCTCTTGCGCATATGCCATCGTACTAAGGAGGGAGGGAGGACACGCGATAAAACGCAAGCGTTGCGCTTTTCTTCCGCAAGAATTTCGCCCAAGAAACCATTGGGGCTGATAGAGACAAACAAATATATTCTCATATGAACGACCTTGACGTTCTCCCTAAGGAGGGAGGGAGGAAACGCGATAAAACGCAAGCGTTGCGCTTTTCTTCCGCAAGAATTTCGCCCAAGAAACCATTGGGACTGCTAGAGACAGACAAATATATTCCCATATGAACGACCTTGACGTTATCCCCATGGAGGGAGGGAGGAAACACGATCAAACGCAAGCGTTGCCCATTTCTTCCGCAAGAATTTCGCCCAAGAAACCATTGGGAATGCTAGAGATAGTCAAATATATTCTCATATGAACGACCTTGACGTTATCCCCATGGAGGGAGGGAGGAAACACGATCAAACGCAAGCGTTGCCCATTTCTTCCGCAAGAATTTCGCCCAAGAAACCATTGGGAATGCTAGAGATAGTCAAATATATTCTCATATGAACGACCTTGACGTTCTCCCCATGGAGGGAGGGAGAAAACGCGATAAAAACATTAGCTCTTTACTCCAAGCATTTTAAATGTTCTGTAAATCTCTAAGATGACGCAGTTCCTAAAAGTCGGACTTTCCTAGAGGAGAATCGGAGGTGCCTGGAACTAGAAGACGAAGCTCGGCCGTATCCTTGACACCTAATTACTGGGGTTACATGATAGAGGACAGTTCGGGCACCCTTTCTTAAAGTGTCCTAATGAATCGAACCTCCTTCACTTAGCACACTATTCTTAATGTATGCATTCTGCGGGAAGGAGTTATCGTTAACTCTCTATTATCGGTAAGTATTATCCACGCTTGCTTACTTACCTGTTTCTCTTATCTTTAACCGTAGCGCCATCAGAGAGGAACGGAAAGCATTGCTTGCCGTTTAGCACACTTCCTCTTTACCCTCTATAGGGATAAAACCCACTTTTGTCGTCGACCGAATGACGAACCTGGAAGTGCCTACTAGAAAATTTCAATGTCCAGGGCTCATTGATCAAGAAAATAAAAGTGGTTCAAATTGGTACATATTGTCGCATTTCCTCACACTCTCCATAGAGCGGAAATACGCAATCGGGGAAAAGATCATCCCTTAAGTTGGTCCCCCGTATGGCAGAAAACCGCATACCTAGATCTATGAGGCTGACGCAGAAAAGAAGAGACCAAAAGAAAGTGCCAGAAATACATGGAATTAAGGATTGAGAGAAAGGACTTCAAGAGCTTAGTAGTTGTTCCTAAGTAATCGTTCCTACGAGTAAAGAAGGTTAATTCCTAGTGACAAGCGACAAGTATTAGTAAACGCGGCAAGTACTAGTGAGCAGAAATGGGTTCCACTAACGTATATAGAAAATAATTTCGGGAGGGGGGGGGGCTGAGAGCATTTAGAGGGTATGGAATACTAACAATCTAGAACTTGGAATAGTTAGCCAATCAAAACTCTATTAAACCCAAAAAAAAAAAAAAAAAAAAAAAAAAAATCTGAACTAACTGATCTCATTTAATTATTTTAAAGGTTTTTATGACACACATTTCTGGGGGGGGGGTGCTGCAGCCCCCTCAGCCCCCCCTTATATACGCCCATGATGGGCTCTATTTATTATGCGACAAGTAACCCCCCCCCCATTATTCTACTGCACAGTTTTACCTTGTCACCTCTTGTTATTTATTTTTTATTTATTTTAAGGGTTCTGCATCTAAAGCTATGAGCCATAATACAGAATAACCTCTTGTTAGCAGAACAACACGAAACAACTTAGCTACTTGTCCGGTATGTTTGAAAGAATGCTTATTCAGTGACAAGATGGACGGTTGTGTTCATTACCGGGCGGACCGTACCGAACGCTACTTGTCCACCAACCGAGCATTTGTCACTAAGGGTGCACCAAACTGGTCCCGACCCGATCCGATCCGATGGCGACCGATTCTCGGCCGTTCAAACTTGTTTGTTTCTAGACCGATTTCGGACGACCAACGCAAAAGGACACCAAATGACATATTGTATTTAAAAAAAGTCTATAGACTCTAAATCTTAACCGATTTCAAGCCATTTTTTTAAAAATGAAAGCTAATAAAGTTTAGAACAACTTTGTCAATTCACATTTTTGTTTTTTTGTTTTCCTTGTATATTAAATTACGTGGAAGGATGTTTATAACTATCCAATGTTTAAAACCTTTCAATGCTTATAACCTTTCTTATAAATAATTTTAAAATATGAATACTAATGCTTCTCTTATCGTAGTGTCACAGTTAAAAATTAACTGTTACACTATGATTTTTTTTTCGGGACTGAAATACATACGGAAGATTGATTCCGGCCTCTCAACTCCTCCTTTATACCTCCAACAAGGTTATCGAAGGTATATATGCTTATTAGGTGGTATTTCTTAAATAACTTATTTTAAATTTAAAAAAAAAAATATTTAAGATTATCACCCCATGAGTATGCACATTTTGGAAACACGCTAAAATGACGAAAATTATACGAGTTAGACTTTTTCCTGCATCCTTAAAACTTTGCCAGTTTGAGTAACCATCATTCAATGAGGAGATACAGCTTGTTTAGAGTATTTTTATCATGCTGAAATGATAAACGTGCTGATAAGACATCAGTGACTCCGCCTTAGCATAAGTACCCAAAATGTGAATATCGCTACAGTTGTTTATTGATAAATAGACCCGAAATATTTTACTGTGTACATTACCATACAACATCAAAGCCAAAAATGTTTTTTGGAAAAATTCTGCAAATATTTTGTTTATGCATAAACAAAATATTAAAAGATTCAATCCAAAACACAAATGATACTCCGAATAAAAACGATAAGGATGGTTCATATTTATTTATTACCTGTTATAACTATGATTATATTTACTAAAATTCAGCATGTAAGAAGTGTTTTTACATATTTATTGAGCGACTGTATTCGTCGTATGACTATTTTCAATCTGGGTGTTTGTATATATGTGACATTGGCCAGCAACAAACTGTACAATTTCAAACCCAATTATGCAAGTCCAACAACCATTAGATCCACCGCTACCATTTTTTTTTCACGTATTCATTTAATACGATTAAATTAAATCAAATTATATTTCAATTAATTTCATTAAAAAAATTCAGTCCACTCTCATTTATTTATAGAACTACCCTAACCAATTTTCAGGTTTAGAGTAATATTCAATTCATATTATAGATTGAATTATCTAGCCTGTACAGTAAATATGTATTTAATAATTTTAGATTTAATTGTGGGTTTAGGTTTAGTTATAAGGGTTGTTCTTATATATATTTCAAATGGAACTACGTTCTGTGTATAGATGATTTCACCCCAACCACGGTACCGTACCTTGGTGATGACCCTAACTAGGCGAGCAGGTGTTGGGGCTTGCGTGCTTTGAGGAACCTTGGTGCTATGTCAGCTCAGGTTCAACCATGCTGAACAGGACCTAGGGGAGAAGCCAGACTAAAGTGGTACCAGGGGTGGTGGTGGTGTTTTTTTTTTTTTTTTTTTTTTTTTTTTTTTTTTTTTTTTTTTTTTTTTTTTTTCCAGGAACACCGATACCGAGTCCCTTTCGGAACTGGTTAGGGAGGTTGGCGATCTGGTTATGGGATCCCCCTTGCCAGGCACTTCTCAAGACGATCTACCCTTTAAGACCGTCAAGAAGAAACTCACTGGTGCCCAAAGGAAAAAGCTGAAGAAGAGCTTCATTGCAGCGACTGAAGCCGAATCCGAGGGCAGTGGTGGTAAACGGAGGAATGAGGATGGATCCAACACCCCTTCTCCGGTGATCAAGAAGAAGCAGAAGGTGATGCCAAAGCCGACGAGTTACGCCAGCGTTGCATCTAACTTCAAGCTGGCGCTTGTTCCTTCCGGCTATCCTGAGTGTGGCTTTACTACAGAGCACAACAGGTGTGTTGATGACATCGTCATGAAGTTGGTGGACGAGCACTATAAAGTCCATGGGAGAGACTTTATAATTACTTGTGATGGGAGCTACATGGATGGTGGCGCCATCATTGTGAATTGCCTGGATGAAAACACCAAGAAGTGGCTAGCAAAAGACATTGCTGGTGTTAAACTCGGGGAGTACACGATCAAGGCTGTGGAGCTGGCGGACCTTATCCCTATGGCTAGGGCCGGAATTTTCGTGCCTGGCGTGAAGACGGAGGCACGGGAGATTCTCAGGCGTTTTGGGGATCAGAATTTCCTTCCAACTAACGGCTGGATTGTCCTGGAGCAGCAGGAGAGGGACACCGGGCACTTCGTCACCCTGAAGATGCCAGAGACTGATCTCAAAGAGATTCTGGAGAGGAAGGACGAGCGTCTGAACTATGGCATTCGGAGGCTCAAGGTGTTTCCTCTGCAGAAGAAGAAGAAGGAGATAGATGAGGCGACTTCTCGAATTGAGGGTGAGGTGGCGGCCATGGAGGCGGAAGTGGCTGTCGTATCTGAGCCCGAAGGGAAGCCGAAATCGTCTGTGGAAGGAGATCGGGACCGTGTGGCGGAACACATGGAAGGACGGTCAGTTTCCGGGCTAGGGGAGGTGGGTCTTGACCCTCCCTCTTCGCAGACTGGAAGCGAGCTGACCCGAGCTCTTCGTGGGAAGCCCGCGGAGCCGGATGACCTTGCATAGACGATGATAAGGCTGCTGCAGGTCAATCTGCATCACTGTAGGGCGGCTACGGCTCTGCTGGAACAGTATGCTAGAGGTAAGGGTATAGATGTAATTTTAATACAAGAACCTTATCTGTTCAAAGGTCAGGCACGGGGTCTGGGATGGAAAGGTTATAAATGCGTAACATGCCATGAGCGGAATCCCAGGTCCTGTATCCTGTTCAAATCTGGTCTTAGCGTTTTTCCTTTATGGCAATTTTGTTGCAGAGACCTGTGTGTAGCGAAGATTACCGCTCGTGTGGGAGATGGCCTGAGAGAGGTGGTGGTGGCCTCGGCCTATCTCCCATACGAGCGGTGCAACCCCCCAGGAGCTGAGTTGCGCCTAGTTGTGGACTACTGCAGGGAGAGGGACTTGCAGTGCCTGATTGGCTGTGATGCCAATGCTCATCACACGGTCTGGGGTAGTACTAACTGCAACCAAAGAGGTGAGTCATTACTTGATTATGTCTTAAATAATGATCTGGATGTCGTTAATAGGGGCAGCGAGCCTACCTTTGTTATTAGGACAAGAAGAGAGGTCATTGATATTACCCTTGTTTCGAGGCGATTACTACCTGTGGTTAAGAACTGGAGGGTGGAAGATGAAGTTTCGGGTTCTGACCACAGGTATATTACGTACTGTATAGAGGCAGCAGGCCCCGCAGCGCGCGTTATCAGAAATCCGAGACTCACAGAGTGGTCCCGGTTCAACGAAATCCTTTTGGGAAAGATGGACGATTGTCCACGGAGAGCACATACTGGCATCGATTTAGAAGCCATAAATGATCACATTACCGAGGCCATTAAGGTGGCTTTTGAAGGTAGCTGTGCTGGGAAAACTGTAGTGACTAACAGCAGTTCCTCCTGGTGGAATGGGAACCTGTCCAGACTCAGGAGTGAAGCAAGGAAGCTCTTTAACAGAGCTAAACGCAGAGGCACCTGGGAGGAATACAGGAAGACATTGTCACAGTACAACACAGCTGTGAGGAAAGCTAAGAGAGAGTCATGGAGGAAATTCTGCACAGAAGTGAATAGTGTAACGGAATACTCAAGACTCCATAAGGTTTTAGCCAACAGCCCCACTAAACTTATTGGGACTGTTAAGAAGGCTGAAGGCTATATGGAATCGGTGGAAGAAACCATGAACTATATCCTCGCTACTCATTTTCCAACTAGCGAGGAGGTTAACTCATATGAAGGAGATGACTATCCCATCAGACGAGGTAATCCGGAGGCATGGAGGCATGCGAGGGAAATTGTCAAGGCAGCGCACGTCAGATGGGCCATTGGAACGTTCAAACCATATAAATCGCCGGGCCCAGACGGCATATATCCAGCATTTCTGCAACATGGGGTAGATATACTCTTGCCAACGCTCCTACAACTCTTCAGGAGTAGTTTGGTTATGGGACATATTCTACGGACCTGGAGAGTGGCCAAACTCTGCTTTATTCCCAAACAAGGTAGAGCTTCACACCTGTATGCCAAGGACTACAGGCCGATTTGTCTATCGTCCTTCCTACTGAAGACACTGGAGAAGATCATAGACAGGCATATAAGAGACACTGCGTTAAGACGGAACCCCCTTAACGAACAACAATATGCGTACCAGTCTGGCAAGTCATGTGAATTGGCTCTCCACCATCTAGTGTGCAGACTGGAGCGAGCACTACAGTACAAGGAAATTGCTCTGTGCGCATTTCTTGATGTGGAGGGGGCCTTCGACTGCACCCCTATTAGGGCAGTTGAAGAAGCCATGATCGAGAAAGATGTCGAAGAATTCGTCACATATTGGACTGTCAATCTTCTGAAGAACCGCGTCATTAGGCTGACGGAGGGGACCTACAGTAAGAGTATTGTCCCTAGGACAGGATGTCCCCAGGGGGGTGTCCTGTCACCCCTCCTGTGGTGTCTAGTGGTGGATACACTGCTGACGAGGCTGAAGAATCAGGGCTTCTCAGCACAGGCATACGCAGATGATCTGGTAATTACGGTGGTTGGTAAGGTGCAATCAACTGTGAGTGAACTGCTGGACACGGCACTGTCTTCGGTGGACATGTGGTGCCAGGAGAAGAACCTTAGGATTAATCCACAGAAAATTACAGTGGTGCCTTTTACTTTGAAGAGGAAACTGGATAGACTGGGCACACTGAGCCTGTCAGGCCATAACCTAAGCTTTTCCAAGACAGTGAAATACTTGGGTGTTACCCTAGACTCAAAGCTTAACTGGCAGGAGCATATCCGCAAGATAGCAGGTAGAGCCACAAAAACCTTGTGGGCCTGCCGGAGGGTAGTGGGGAATAATTGGGGCATTACCCCTAAAGGTATGCACTGGATTTACACAATGATTGTGAGGCCTATCATCACTTACAGTGCAGTAGTGTGGTGGCATCGATGCGGCACTGACAGTGTTAAGAAGACTCTGTGCTCCCCACAAAGGCTGGCTTGCCTGATGATTACGGGAGCAATGGGTTCCACACCGACAGGAGCTATGGAGATTCTACTTGACCTTAAACCAGTAGAGATATATATCGAAGAGATAGCGAGATGCTCAGCGTACAGATTCGCTATTTTAGGGCACGAACCTTGCCCAACCTTAGGGGCTCACTGTGCGATTATCCGAAGGAACTGGCAGGACCCAATTCTCTGCATGCCATCGGACTTTCAGGACCAGCACTCCTTCACCTCAAACTTTATAACTGTGATCAAGCCGAGGGAAGCAGCGCTGGAGCACAAATTAACACCAAGCCGGGTGGATCGGTTTTGCTACACAGACGGCTCAAAAACCGAATCTGGCACAGGAGCTGGCGTGTGGATTCAGGGGTCCACACATAATGTTGCCTTGCCTCTGGGGAGGTATGCTATGGTGTTCCAAGCTGAAGTCACCGCCATCGGCGCTTGCGCAGACCTTATGAATAGCGGCTCTCCATCAGACAGGCGCTTCACTATTTTCTCCGACAGCCAAGCGGCCATAAGAGCTCTATCCACGAATAGGATCAGGTCAGAGGTGGTACAGCAATGCAAAGACAGCTTAAACTTACTTGGACGACGTAACAAGGTCAGACTGGAGTGGGTCCCAGGCCACTCTGGTATCCAGGGTAATGAAAGAGCTGACGAGTTGGCCAATATTGGTGCAGCGACAATCCCCCTATCACCAGAACCTCAATGTGGGATCGCACCAGCTGTGGCCAGGGAAGCTGAGCACAGGAGGAAGTGGTGCAGCAGCTCCACCCAGAGACAGGCGAAGCTGTTCCTTTCCTTTGTGGACAAGAAGAGGACTGAGACTCTCCTTAATCTGTGCAGGTCCAAGGTAAGACTAGTTACAGCTCTTCTTACAGGTCACTGTAGAATGCACCGGCACCTCTACTCCATGGGGCTGACCAGGACCTCATGGTGCAGACTATGCTTTGAAGACGACGAGACGCCGTATCACATCATATGCAGATGTCCAGCTCTTGTAGCAAAGAGATACCTGTATTTTGGTGCAGACTTCATAGATGACCCTAGAAGGCTACCTGAACTGAACCTTCGAACTTTGCTAAGGTTCATCTCGGATACGGCGCTGTTGGTATAACAGGCTGGCTTGTCGGGTGGCACAATAGGCCTTGTTGGCCTCGGTGCAGCTCCCTCTACGTGGGCACCCGTTGTTAATAATAATAATAGATGATTTTGTAAATATTTAGGTTTAGATTTAGATAATAGATTTAACTTTAGTTAATTAAAAACTAACCAATTAATTTTAACTTCAGTATATTAAAAACTAATTTTAAGATACACATGTAAAGATGTCTGTCTTTAAATGTTTAAAATGTACTACTTGGGAAAACTCTACAAAAGAACATATACTCTTTTCATTTATGCCTAAGGATGGGTTTACACTTGCTAGTTATTGCAGGATATTTATATCGGAGAGAAATTGCGACTATTGAAAACCCATGTAAAATGCATGTCTGCAATAAATTGCTCATGGTAGAATTTATTGCAGACATACATTTTACATGGGTTTTCAGTAGTCGCAATTTCTCTCCGATATAAATATCCTGCTATAAGTATCAAGTGTAAACCCACCCTAACATTCTAGTCACTTAGTACGAAAACATACATGGAGTGACTTCTACACGACACAATTATTAACTGGACACGGAACGATAAACACATACGGGTCTTATTTAGAACAGGCCCGCCAGTGATTTTATAATGATATTTAGTAACTGTTACTATGTAATTTGATACCATCGATACAGAAATAAAAACACATGTTTAAATATTATTTAATTTAGTATTGTTTATGTATTTGCGGTTATAAAAGTATTAAACTATGAATATTTTTGATGTTTACGATTTATGCAAAGAAGAGCAACGAGCCAGGATTTTCTTTGTCGAAAGAGGAATTCTACCCAAGGAAAGATATTGTAAAAAAGGCCACATTATGATATTTTACGAAGAAAGGAAAAAATATAGATGCAACAAAAGAGAATGTCGGTTTGAATGTGGCGTGTATAAGGGTACGTTATTATATTTGATAAAATCCTTATTATATTTGATAAAATCCTTAAGGACATAGTAGAATTTTGGCCTCCAGATGTACTTGGAGGAACTGATTAAAAGTATGATAATGTTTTTGGTTATGTGTAAAAAGTTTTTATTAAATAAATCATATGTTCCTTTAACCCATATTTTTTTATTTATCAATAAGTAACTGTTACTAGATAAAATCACTGGCGGGCCTGTTCTAAACAAGACCCACACATACTTACACAAGATAAATATGACTAAGAGCTCGGCTTGTCCTTGCGACAACAGAACACCACAAACAACACACCACCTTATATAGAAATGTTATTTACTTCTAGAAGGAAGAAAAATAATTCAGAAAAACTTTTAAAAAAATGACACATTACAGAAAAAGAGCTGTTTGATAAACATTAATCAAGTTTCAGAGATTTTTTTAAGAACGCATATCTTACCTTAAAAGACAATTGATATATTAAATAAAACAAATAAACAAATTATGGTGGAAATTAGAGAAATGAGTGCGCCAAGAGTTATTTGGTGAGAAAAAATACTTTAGCTGTATAATAGGGATGTTCTGCCAAGTAATTCTTACATTTTTTTGGAAAACAACTTCTTATCCTCCGCCTCCTTCAATTCCTTAGGTAACTGAATGTACAAAGTTGGTGCCATGTTCGCAAGCCCATTTTTAAAAAAATGTACTGTGCTTGCCCAGTGCTATTAAATTACGTTGCCTTTTGGCATACGCGTGAATGTCCCATGTTTTTTTATACAATGTGAGGTGTTTATTAATAATATTTAAAACTTTTAAAATTTATACGGCTGGTACTGTTAAAATTTTCAAGTTTGTAAAGTGACTTTACAGGACGTGTTCCTCCTTAAGTTTAATATTGCCCAAATAGCTATTTTTTTAATTCTGTATGGGAACATGTAGCACAAAATAATGGCCTTTTTGCATAGTTATAGCAAGGTCTAATGGTTTACAGAGAGGAAACTAATAAAATGTGCGTATAATATATATATATATATATATATATATATATATATATATATATATATTTATCAGTTTTAATGGTACATAATTTACAGCGCTAGTAATGTAGATACTTCTCCCACAGTCATTGCGAGCCTGCCTCCGAACTAGTTGTAAGTGTCGCAAATTCATTATTGCCATCCAATTGACTGCCCATTAGAAATGACCTAGAAAAAAATAAATAAGAGCTTTGTCCTTGGAATAATAACTGCGCCTATCCGGGTAAGTATGCGTCATGTTTAGTATCGATAGTATTGAATGACGTAACCGGTTCCATCAGGAGGAGAAGTGGGGACTGAGGCCCCGTGATGGGGCAGGTAGGTGAGTCGCATCAAGGAGTTCACGTTCTATGTTTCTTAGCCAAGCTTTCGTTTATGCGCATCATATGCCATTTGTGGTATTCCAGAAGGAATGTAGCTATTCAGCTCGCACTCGTAAAGGAATTTTTAAACCTTAATTCAACGAGACCTGTACAGAGCCGGGCCCGGGACCAGATCACGGGCCCCCACTTCTCACAGCCGGGCCCCCACTTCTCAGAGTCAGAATGAAAATTCTAGTACTTTGCTATAGGACTTTGGGCATTTGAAAATTATTTTCATCTTGAGTTTTGAGCAAAATGAGAATAAAAGCCGAAAATCGGTGTTGCAAAGGTCACTTTCGGTACTTTTTTTTCCAATTACCGAGGATCGGCCCGGGCCCCTGCGGTGCCCGGGCCCGGGACAACTGTACCCGGTTGTCCCCCCCATGTGGCGGCCCTGGTCCTGTTAGCCTGGATTGACACTGCCATTGACATCTACGTTAATAACACCGTGGGGTAAATTTTACCACAAACACAAACAAATTTTAAAATAAATAAATTTTAATTTTTTCTTTTGCTTTTTTATACAACAACAATGTATAGAACAGGGACATGAAGAAATAAATTCAAACAGTAGTAAATCTGCAGAATATTTATTAAAAGTTCACAAAATTGCTAAAAAATCCTAAAACTCAATATTGTTCATAACCAAATAATTATAAAAAAAAAAACAAAAAAACAAGCCCTTCTACACACAGAGCATAGCGATTTCGTCATCCTGTCATCCTTACTGGCCCAAAATGAACACCTCTCGGGTTTGTCCAAGGTAATGAAAGATGTTGAAGGTCCATCGGGAGTTGATTCATCTCCCAAAACAACAAGCACCCGTGTCTTCAGTGGTTTCGGTATGTTCTCCAATTAGGCACTAACTGCCACCTGAGATTTCACCAATTGGTAGCCCAAATCAAAGAGAAAATCTTTTCTTGGCAGTTTTCAGGTCATTTTGTCACTCGGAAAGCCATATTATAAAAGTGACCGACCCGTGAAGATTTATCAGATGAGCGAAAAAGTAAGCCGTAATCTACACCAGCCTTTAATGGGTACCTCCAAAGGGGAAAATCAGGCGTATAATATATATATATATATATATATATATATATATATATATATATATATATATATATATCGTGATATTTTGCAGGAATCACAATCTACTTACTCAGTCTGGAGCACATGATTTTATCCTTTTAAGTGGAAGATGGCCATTCGATATCTTTTTACATTTTTCACAAAATATTCTCGGGAGCTGGACGGTGGGAGTGCTAGAATATCACAGGGGAGATGCTGGTTGGAATGAACCTTGAAGTATCTGTTGTTTTTTTCTGCGTTGTGCTCGCTGAAAAAAACTACTTACTTAGCAATGGATAGATGACCACAAGATTGCCGACACATAATGCAGATTCACGACAGCCGAGGAACCGTAAAAATAAAAAAAAAAAAAAGACTGCCGGTATCTAAGCCGGAGAAAATCGTTGCTAAATTTTAAAAATGATTGCTTCCTTTCCATTTTATAAATATTGTAAATAAGCCGAACTACTATGACTATTAAACAGCACATGTTTTCATGAAAATGCGCTAAGATGGCGCAGTTCCAGCGAGTCGAGCTCCCATGGTATAATTTTTAACTTTCTATATCTACACATATACAAGATGTATATGTAAGTTATTCTGAGAGGTATTAATCAACTTATTATATCACAGAATAAATAACTGATAACGTAAGATTTATTTCTGGCTTCTTATGCGCTTGGAGAATAAATGTCATAAAACGAGATTTGCTCTTTCGAATATAAACTCAAGAATTTCATTTCTCATAAATATAGATTCCCGTTTGAATTGTTAAGAAAAGGAGAAGATTTGGTGCCATTTGGTAAGCTCACAGTTTTTGTTTTATTTATTTAGGCTTCCCAACTTATTACAATTTCTTAATTGAATAATAAAACAAGAATATACAATTCTTGAACATGTTCTGTGAACAAATGTTATAGCTAGGGACAAAGAAAAATCTTGGTTTAAAAACAACTTTTTCTGGCTTGAAAATTTGACTTGAAAAATTGAAAATTTCTTGTTTTAAAAAAATAAATACTTGGTTTGAAAAAATGCAAAATAAATGTGCCAACAAATAAACTTCTTTCATTATTTGTACCTAACACAATAGTATTTGTACCTAACACAATAAATATCACAACATATTTGTCGAATCAAAAAAAAAAAAAAAAAAAAAATTGAATTTTATATTGGGTGGTTTACGATATTCGTCATAAGTTGGAAACGTACTTAAACATAACTTTATACTGGTTAAACTGTCAAATTGAAAAGATATTGACAGCAATGTCGTAAGTACCATTTATGGTATTACCTGGAGGTTATCATATTTTTAATGTGAAAATAGCTCACAGAAGTTAACGGATGTAGTATATGTCAACTTTATAATTGAAGCACTAATTGGCTCAAGAGAAATTCCAATTCGCAATGGATTTGTGGGAATGCTAGTGAAGTAAGACATAATTGCTACACTCAGGAATGCGTTAGCAGAAATGTAGGATGTATGTAGAACAATCACATATATCGTTGTAGAATTTGATTGGTACAGATAGGTATGTAATTGTACCAATTACACTCCTATCTGTCTATTGAAGAGAAATATATGTTAGTACATGATTGTGCTGTTGCGACGTACAGAAAACCTGAAATAACTATTTTTTTTTTTACAAGGCACTTATTTTCTGGGCATTTCCAAACGATGTGTTCTAGGCCCTGTTTTTCTTTCATTTGGCATTGAGTGCATTTGGAAATTGGCTTGGTCAACCTCAAAAGCGTTTTTTCTCCTTCACACTAGCGATGGGTTGCTATTAGCAAATCTGTTATTTTTTTAGCAGTTAATCGCTATTATCAGCTTACTGCTAACGACAAGAAATAAAAGATACTGTTGTTAGCAGTTTAGGAGCCGCTGATAATACTCTACAATCGAAATATTAGCAGATAGCAGTTAGCAGTCAGCTCTATCGATTCTCATTCTCTGAGCCGACAACCTTGTCCTCCTAACTACTAACCTGCTAATTTAATCTCTACGCTCGTTATCGTAGCAATTAGCAGTTAACTCTACCGATTCTCATTCTCTGAGCCGACAACCTTGTCCTCCTAACTACTAACCTGCTAATTTAATCTCTACGCTCGTTATCGCAGCAGTTAGCAGTTAACTCTGCAGATTATCTTTCTCTGTACCGACAACCTTGTCCTCCGAGCTGCTAACCTGTTACACTCGTCGTCGTCGCTAAAGTGCAAAGAATAAAGAACAAATTCCGTCACGCAGGAGCTGCATAACTAAGCACTTTCCTCAGAATTTTTGTAGTGTAGACTAGATTACTGAATAATTTGCTGTAAATAACCTCTATAAATAAAATAAAAACGTGAATAGTTCTGCTCATTTACATTTCTTATGACAACTGTTCAATTATTAATTATTTAAATAATTTGCTTCCAGAGTTATGTTAATACATGATACTGTACTACTTAATAAATACACAAAAACTTCATTTTCCGTCTTTTGATCTGACGCAGGAACAGGATAACTGAGGAGCGCTCAGTCCCCCCAGTGGGAGATAGCGCTCCTCGCGGCGGCTTTGGGAACCTACGTCTGGCGGGCTAATTCTAATGAAACAGAGTTTAAAGTAAACCCTTCTTTCCAATAGACCGATTTACTTCATTTTTTCAACACTTCTTTCTCATGAGATACCCACGATGTATACCGCGTTTCGTTACAATACAGCAGAAATTACGACCGGTATGAGTATATTAGTACTTTAGGTCCGGAGTAAACCCCCCCTCCAAATAACCCGATTTAGTTTATTTTTACAACCCATTTTCCTCTGTTGATTACCACCACGAATACCGAGTTTCGTTGAAATGTAACAAAAATTACGGCTGGTAGTGGCAAATAGGTAATGTGGGTCCGGAGTAAACCCCCCCTCCAAATGAACCGATTTAGTTTATTTTTACGTCGTATTTCTCTCTTTAGATCAACATAACGAATACCGAGTTTCGTTGAAATATAACAACAACTACGGCTGGCATGGTCAAATTAGTGTTTTGGGTCCGGGGTAAACCCCCCCCTCCCGGTGAACCGATTTTAGTGGTTAACGAACTCGTTCAATCGTTTGCTAATTGAACGCTATATACCATGAATCGTGAAGAAAAAACAAAAACTCTGGCCGCTATCGTGTTAACAGACACTCACACACACACACACACACACACATATATATATATATATATATATATATATATATATATATATATATATATATATATGTAAATTTTAACGGGGGCCATTTTCGGTGTCTACTAGGTAGGATCGATAAAGATTTGAAGAAATTTTTCAAAAATTCCGTCATGAGTGCAACCTCAATAGCTACTTTCCTTCGGAGGAAAGTGCTAATACTCTTGATAACTGATCATCCCAACATTCCTCTGAATCCGACATTCCTCTTTTTTTTTTTCTTTTTTTTTTTTTTGGTGCATCGACTACTAGGGTCATTAGCACCAAAAACGTGATTGGTCATTAGCAAAAAAAAAACTCCTCTGATGTTATTCCTAAAATGACGAATGTTAGGAATGTCTAAATTAATAAAACGCAAATTCTCGAACATCAATATAATAACTAGCTGTTACCGGGGTTATTAATAACTATTATATTGATGTTGGAGAATTTAGCATGGCATGCTACACCTACTTTCTGCATCTAGAAAAGCAAAAATAAATTAGAAACCAAATAAGTAATATTAAAATCAATGACACAAATCTGTAACTTTTCGGATTAACAGTTTCGAACGTGTGACCTCCGAACTGTGAGTCCTAGACGATTTTGATCTATCCTGAGACACTCCCCGGATCAATACCTATCTGTGTGCAAAGTTAGAACAACATCGGTCAAACTTTGTGGATTTGTATAAGGAAAAAACATACAGGTAGACAAGAGGTAGGCATTTTTGACCTATCCTATGACACTCCCCGTATAAAGACCTACCTATGTGCGAAGTGTGATCAAAATCGGTCAAACGGTATAACCTAAGGAATTTATGTATATAAATAAATTTATGGAGAGAAACATTATGTTCGATAAGAATTATCAGTTAGCAGTTGTATCTGTTATTTGCTAATCATTATTAGCATTAGAAATTTGAACAGTTAACAGAAAATAGCGCTATTCCCCATCACTACTTCACATGGGTGTGTATAAGGGGGAGGCTGAGGGGGCTGCAGCCCCACCCCCCCGAAATTTTGATTTGATGGTAAACACATGTCTTAAAACCCTTAAAAATAAATTAAATAAGGGGTCTTTTTGCGAAGACCACATCCAGTTACTTTTGAAGTAGCAGTAGTGATTGTATCAGTGATTTAGCGCATGCGCATAACTCCTTTGCCTTCCTATTGGAGGATTCCGATGACCAATTGCATTGGTTCTTGCTTGGAGTAAAGTAACCTTCAACAGTGAATTAGCTTTTGTTTATGAAAAAGCTCTGCTTATGTTAGTGAGAAAAATGAGTCTTTTACAATTAGTTCGCGATGTTCCTGACAAAGTAAAAGGGATTGGTTTCTTACTGGGAAAAATTAATGGAATCCTATTAATTTTAGCGAGTTGGATAGACGAGAGTCGCTACAATTAATATAGTTCTATTAATTGCGAGTTGGATTGACTAGGGTTTTGATATCTTCTTGAGCGAGCGGAGCGTAGCGGAGCGAGCGGAAACGCATAGTATTTAATGCTTAAAAAAGGTAAAATATCCAAAAAAAGAGAGAGAGAAAAGTAATAAAATATGTTTGTTTGCAAATAACGTTGTTTGTTATCCTTCATAACCTGCAAAACAGTCAACTTTAATGCTTAATAACTTATTTCATAGGTGAGAGAATTGATTTTGATCATATTAACCTTTTTATTAATAAATATTGCTTGCCATTATGTAATAAGAAATTATAACCGTAGATAACGAGTCAGGTAGTAATAGATAACCAGCAAAGAACCTATAAGCTTATCAGTAAGCTTATCAGCGAGTACGAGTAACTGTTATAAATCACCACTGCTATTTCAAAAGTGACTGGATGTGGTCTTCGCAAAAAGACCCTAAATAAGATCACTTAGTTCATAAAAAATATTTTATTTTACGTGTAATAGCGTTTTAGTTGCCTAAAACTATTCCCAGCCATAAATTTTTAGTATTCCATACCCCGGAAATGGTCTCAGCCCCTCCCGAAATTATTTTCTATATACGCCCATGATACTTCACACGCTTAAATGAAAATTTATAACTAAGCCGGGGCTGTACTTTGTCTAAAACACGTGTGATGCCTCCAGTTCTATATATACTGTTCCTGTCAGAGATAATACTGGATGTAATTCTTAATCACTCACTAGTCCCAGGAAAAGCTGATAGGAGTTATCCTCAATCTCTTTCAGAATATCCTCTCTTCAAATACAATATTGACCTATTTTATTTGGTTAGTTTATGTTCGCAAAGCACAATTTATGTTATAATTGTACCGAAGAGACAAAGTTAAAAACCTTTTAACACAAAATGAATTCAATGTTTTCGTGCATTGGAGTAAACATCGAGGGACACAATAACATTAGGCAAAAAAAAAATGGAACCATTTAATCCTTAAAATAGATTATTTTAATTTTTATAAGGCTATTTTAAAAGGAAATTCAGGAGACTGTTTTGTTTTAAACTTGTCAGCAATATATTCCCAAGACGTACTCAAACGATGTTGATTTGCAAAAAATATTCCTTACAGTATTATTCGTTTATACATAATATATATCTGTATCAACAAACTTGATAATTGTACATATAATAATTTGTACAGATTTCAAATAAATAAGCTAATAAAATATAAAAAAGTCCGTCACGCAGGAGCTGCATAACTAAGCACTTTCCTCAGAATTTTTTTAGTGTAGACTACATTACTGAATAATTTGCTGTAAATAACCTATATAAATAAAAATTTTATATTATATTTATTTATATATATATATTTATATAATTATTTATTTATATAAATATATATATATATATATATATATATATATATGTATATATATATATGTATATATATATATATGTATATATATATATATATATATTTATATATATATTTATATATATATATATATATATATATTTATATATATATATATTTATATTTATATATTTATTTATTTATATTTATTTATTTATATATATATATATATTTGTTTATATTTATATAAATAAAATAAAAACGTGAATAGTTCTGCTCATTTACATTTCTTATGAGGCCTGTTCAATTATTAATTTTGTAAATAATTTGCTTCCAGAGTTATGTTAATACATGATACTGTACTACTTAATAAATACACAAAAACTTCACATTCCGTCTTTTGATCTGACGCAGGAACAGGATACAGTCCCCATAGTGGGAGATAGCGCTCCTTATGGCGCCTTTGCGAACCTACGTCTGGCTGGCTAATTGTAATGAAACAGACTTTAAAGTAAACCCAATACAGCAGAAATTACGACAGGTATGAGTATATTAGGAATTTGGGTCCGGAGTAAACCCCCCTTCTAATGAACCGATTTAGTTTATTTTTACAACACATATTTACCTGTGGATTACCACTACGAATACCGAGTTTCGTCGAAATATACCGAAAATCACGGCTGGTAGTGGCGAATTGGTATTGTGGGCCCGGAGTAAACCCCCCCTTCTAATGAACCGATTTAGTTTATTTTTACAACACATATTTACCTGTGGATTACCACTACGAATACCGAGTTTCGTCGAAATATACCGAAAATCACGGCTGGTAGTGGCGAATTGGTATTGTGGGCCCGGAGTAAACCCCCCCTTCTAATGAACCGATTTAGTTCATTTTTATATCTCACTTTTCTCTTTATATTACCACTACGAATACCAAGTTTCGTTGAAATAAAACAAATATTACGGCTTACATAGTCAAATTAGTGTTTTGGGTTCGGGGTAAACCACCCCCTTCCGGTGGACCGACTTTGGTGGTTAACGAACTCGTTCAATTGTTTGCTAATTGAATGCTATATACCAAGTTTCGTGACGAAAAAACAAAAACTCTGGCCGCTATCGTGTTAACAGACACACACATATATATATATATATATATATATATATATATATAAATTTTAACGGGGGTCATTTTCGGTGTCTACTAGGTAGGATCGATAAAGATTTGAAGAAATTTTTCAAAAATTCCGTCACGAGTCCAACCTCAATAGCTACTTTCCTTCGGAGGAAAGTGCTAAAAAAGAGTAAAATCCTTCTTCTAATATCACTATTTTTGGGATTTTCAGAATACACCTCTTTCACAAGATTCTGATGTTTTAGAGCGAGTCTCTTACTGCAGTACTTAAACTATTTTATATTTATAAGTTTTGCTTGAATTTTGTATTTCCTGAGTAAAGGTCAATAATCTTTGCTTCAAGGAGATTAAGGTTAATTCACACTTTGATACAAAGTCGAGCGATGTTTCGACAGACAAATTCGTGTCTACTAACAAGCTTTTGCAACAATTGGTATTCCATTTGACGTGGGAGTCAGTAGACAATTGTTAGACAATGTTTGGCAATATTTTCTTAGATGGACGACTTGTGAGACATCATAACCGTGCAGAAACCTTAACTTTCCATTTTGGTTTTAGTTTTATTATTATTACGAGGCATACAGATAGAGTGTAGTAAATAGAATATGTTCACTCTGGCAGTTTGTTTGTAGGAAGTAACTAGATTCGATTACTGAAATTACACTAAAAAATAAATTTTAATGAAAGAGTTGTCGAAAAAAAAAATTAAATCTCCTAAGAGGCTGAGAAAATAAAATTCACAATTTGAAATTGTTATTTCAAAGGAACCACAAAATTAACCAGTTCAGAAAAAAAAGCAAAAAAATGTAGATCCCGCAAACATTTCACCCCTCCACCACTCCTGTTCTGTTATTGTTCATAATTTAAAGTTACAACTGTGGAGCGTTCATATTCAGCAACTAATGAAGAACAAGGTATAAAAGGGTGTATACGGGAAGTTTCTAGAGTGTATATATACGTTGTCAGGATGTATGTCTATAGACAGTCACTGTACATGTCTGTAAACAGTCCCTATAACTTTTGTAAACCGTCCCAATACATATCTGTAAATAGACCGAATACATTCTGTAAACAGTCATTGTACATATCTGTAAACAGCCTCTATATGTCCATAGAGACATGTAGAGGCTGTTTACAGTCCCAAAAAATGGTAATTTTCTAATTTTCTCGCCACTGTAGCGAAGTGTGCGACACTGTGCAAAGCTTTATAACAGCAATTGAGTAAACCCATAAATGTCTTAAAATATATAAAGTTTATGACATTAAGTAAGAACGCCGACATTTTGTAGTCGAACAAAATATTACTTTTTTCTCGATTTAACCATCAGCGAAGGCTCCGATCCTACTGACGGTAGTAGTGAATGAGGTGAAACACTAATAAGGAATTATAATGTCTGAAACCTCCTTGACATAGTTCTGGGAGAAAGGCCTTAGACTGTCCTTCCTTCTAAAAAACCCATCGCACTTCCTCAATTCTTAGAGTCTCAGCTTCTACTCCTCCCAAAAAATCGACCTCTCTACCTCAATTCTTAGATGCTCAGCTTCTACTCCTCCCAAAAAATCGACCTCTCTAGCTCAATTCTTAGAGTATCAGCTTCTACTCCTCCCAAAAAGTCGACCTCTCTACCTCAATTCTAAGAGGCTCAGCTTCTACTCCTCCCAAATAATCGACCTGTCTACCTCAATTCTTAGAGGCTCAGCTTCTACTTCTTCTTAAAAGTTGATCACCCTCCTCAATTCTTAGAGGCTCAGCTTCTACTTATCCCTAAAAATCGACCTCCCTACCACAATTTTTAGAGGTCAGCTTCTACTTCTCCCTAAAAATCGATCACCCTTCCTCAATTCTTAAAGGCTCAGCTTCTACTTTTTCCTAAAAATCGACCTCACTCCCTCAATTCTTAGAGGCTCAGGTTATTTGGTACTAACGATACAATCAAAAACCCAAATTAAAAGTTTTATTTTTTCCCAATGTCCAACATTATTGTAGGATCGCCCTATTCTGCGATTACTAAAACTTTACATATCAGCCGTTGCGTGACACTGGAAAGATGATTCCAGCAGTTTGGATAACAAGAGTCTTGAATTCTTTTCGGCATCTCCGGACTGTGCCATAAGCGAAATTTGAAAAACGCGCTTATGGCAACCGGACTCTTAAACATGTAAAGAAAATGAGCGTAAAGAATGACAATTCTGAATTCTTGCCGAGTCAATATTTCTTAGAGTTGGCTCCCTGGCGCTGATCCAAAACCTCATATTTCTCTATGAAGAATAAATTACTCTCAGCCATGCCTCCTGATTAGCATGCTATTATTTTCTTATTATAACTTCTTTCATTGTTCCACCATTTGTATTGTTGTTTTAATTTTTAATTTTGTTTGCTTTTTAGATGTATGTTTATAATATTTGTTGTGAATGGGATTATCAATGGCCTGTGCCAAGGAAGCAATAGCGGCAAAAGTCAAAAGGGACTTTGGAAAATTATGGGAGGGACAGAAAATAGCCCATACAAAGTCCTTCATAGATTTTAATAAACTCAGTAAAAAGGACATCTTTCTGGATATGTCCAGAAGAGACCTGAGGGAGACAGTTGCAACGATCTCAGGCCATGGTACGATGAACAAACATATGTATGTTATGAAAATGAAGTCCTCTCCGGTATGTAGGTGGTGCAAGGACAAGGAGGAGACACCTAAGCACGTCATATTTGAATGTGTTACATTAGGAAGGAGGCGGTTCATGCATTTTGGCAGCCTTGGAGAGGATGAGATCAGGAGGTCGGCTGAAATCTGGCATTATCTGAGATTCATCAGAAGTCTGAGAGAAGCCTAAGTAGGCATACAGGACTCGCACAATAGGAAAATTTCCCGAGGTGCACCCCGTGTTGGCGGGGGTTTTGAGTCATAATTTATTCTATTCTAATATTTTTGTGAATTACACATTTTAAGTAAGATATGTCGTCATCTTTTTAGCACATTCCTTAGGAACACATCGGGGGGGGGGGGGGGGGGGGGGGGGAGCGCGGACAAGAGCAGGTCCGCTAACTTTTAAACTATCGTAGATAGAAATAAATCTTATAAGGACAAATGTATTAAGTTATAGTGAAGATGGAGATAGTTAGCCGCTGTAGAGATACGAAGACAGGTATAGTTGGGATTCGGCTAGGAGAAAAACGTCAGACTTTCAAACAGAAATCAGATTTCTGTTTGAAAGTCTGACGTTTTTCTCCTAGCCGAATCCCAACTATACCTGTCTTCGTATTAAGTTATAGATTGTTTAAATAATAATTTATTGATAAAAAAAAAAAAAAAATGTGCCATGAAACAAAATAATGAAATCACGTCGCTGAATTCAACGATGATACTCGTATTTTTAATTTCCACCTCACGATTTGGCGTATATTATTATGATAGATGCGCACACAGTCAGCGGCGTGGTGCGGAACATGACGAGCAATACAGTTTTCTTACTTTTATAAAAAACAAATTTTTCAATTTTGATTGCTAACCATATCGCTGAATGTAGCAACGTATTCCTAGTCTTTTGTTTCGTAAGAAAAATGTCGATATCGAGTAAAAAGGCACAACAATTTTTTTTGTTATCAATAAATTATTATTTTCTTACATATTTGTTTTGTATGTAAAATGCTATAAAAGTTTTCTTTATAAGATTTTTTTCTATCGACGATAGTTTGAAAGTTAGAATATTTGAGCTGTAATTTCACCCCTTAAACATGTGATTAGGCGGATATTAAAAAATACATATCGTTTATTTTCACGTG
Organism: Gonocerus acuteangulatus; assembly: GCA_946811695.1. Taxonomy (NCBI): domain Eukaryota; kingdom Metazoa; phylum Arthropoda; class Insecta; order Hemiptera; family Coreidae; genus Gonocerus; species Gonocerus acuteangulatus. The sequence continues at coordinate 19,497,779 of OX328132.1, forward strand.
TTTAATAAATATACAAAGTTTCATAAAAATCGGCTCTTGACACTTTGGGATGTTCCAATGTCAGTGGAAGTGATCAAAATTTGGAAGCTCAGCTGTATCTTAAGGGGTAATACATTGAGTTAGTAGATAGTGGAGGGAGTGTTATCTATCATCCAATGCTAGAAAAGTGTAGGTCTGAAATCGGCCATGCCAGTGTGACAAAAGTACCAGTAGTGACGCGCGAAAATTTGAATCTGAATATGATCGTAATCAAACAATGAATTTGAACGAATATATATATATATAATTTTCTTATTGATTTATATTTATACATATATATAAATGTCAATTTATACGAATACGACACATAAATTCGTTTAATGTTATTGTTTGTTTACAATAATATTCAAAAATTCAACTTTTCGCGCGCTTTTTGTCACACTGGCATGGCCGATTTTAGGCTTCAACTTTTATCGTTTAGACTCCCTCCCCTCCCTTCTAACTCAATGGGGTAATACTATCTTGTGCGATCAAAATCAAAGCCTTTCTCTTGAATTTATAAATAAATCAATATTTTTCAATTCTTTATATCAAACGTTTTATATGGGATGTTAAAGCATAAAAAAAAATACGTTTCAATTCTTTGAAAAAAATTATGGCGGCGCTGTGTGTGACAAACGGAAACCCTCTTTTTTCACGTGCGATAGTCTGCAGGTGACAATTTTTAATTTAGAACGAAAAACTAAAATTATTTCGAAAGAAGAAGGTTAAATCTAGTATAGTACGTAGGATTTTTAAGAATTTTTTTTTCGAAAATTGTGAGCAATTATTCATTTTCTATTAAACTATCCGTCGAAAATAGGTCATAAAATCGTTATAATTCAATGAATCGAAAAAATCCTACGTACCATTCTAGCAAATACTATCAGGAAGCTGCAGTTAAAATTTGAAGTTGATCGGGAAAAAATAGAAAACGCTAGAGTATCGCCCGATTTGAAAAACATAGTTTTGAGAAAACGAATTTAATGTTTAATGTTCTGAAATGTTCATGTCTTTCATATTACATTTTTTGTCATACTTTCTTGTAATAAAGATAAAAAGATGGGTTTTAATTTTGAAATGTATTAAAGGAGGACCAAAAACAAATTTAAGAATTAAAAAGGGACCAATCGAATTTTGCTCAAAACCTTCCAATCAGCGCACAGTGGACAAAAATATTCAAAAAGCGCTCAAAACTTGATTTTTTGAAGAATTTTCTCCGAACATTTTGGTCTTAAATATATGTTAAAGACCTCCTGAGAGTGTCATTTCTTGAGTTTCAGGCCCCCACTGCTGATTGCAGGACGGTTAATCATGGAAGTACAAGAAACGAAGAAAATTCCCAAATCCTCATGTACCAAAATCGTTCCTGCAACTCTACTTGTTCAGACCAATAAGATTGACGCATTTTTTTCTTGTTTTAATGGGATGTTCGAAGGGCAAAACAAATATTTTTTTATTTCTAGAATCGTCGACGTGGACGGGGATACTTAAAAGTCCGTCTCGCAGGACTGCATCATCTTAGCGCGGTTCCGTTCATATCCCTAGTCTAATTTGGAAAGATTAAAATAGAAGCAGTTATTATTTTGGTTCCACCAGTATTTTTTTTTAAATTAATTATTATAATGGCGTGTCAACCCTTAAGGTCACTAACGCCATTCCTGTGAGTAGTAAAGTCTTGAAAGGTCATGATTTACAATCTTACCTGGAAGGGTCCGCTACACTAGAAACAGACCCGCTAGTGACAAGGTCTTGGAATCTTGGAAATCTATATTTCTAACAATAAATTGTTTTTGTTATTTCACTTAACCAGTTTTATTGTCAAATACATTATCCAACTATAAGCAATTAAAAAATAACAAGAAATAAAACAGACAAAAAGAACCATTGGAATAAACGAAATCAATTAATTTAAAGCTTTAAGCACTTTTTTCTCCGATTGACATTGCCTAATTAAAACTTTCTTCAGAACCTTTTTTGTAGAGCATTTAGTAAGCTTCCGAATGGTAATCTTCCGCTTCACAAGATTGTCAACGGTTTTCGAGATACTAACGAAATTATACAAAGTTACCTAAACTTTTTTTGTCTGTTAATAAAATATTTTATTCTAACCCTTCCTTTACTCTAAACGTAACAAAAATTTCAACATATTAGTGTTGATGAAACTCCAACATGCAGAAAATGTTTCAACTGTATCCCATAATTCTAAGTACCAAAATCAAAGACAAAGAACCCTCCCTAGGAAGGACGCTAGGCAGTTGAAAAGCTATATATCTTGGAAATCCATATCTCTAACATTAAATTGTTTTTCTTATTTTTCTTAACCTGTTTTATTTTCAAATAAATTATCCAACAATAAGCAATTAAAAAATAACAAGGAATAAAAAACAGACAAAAAGAACAGTTCGAATAAGCGAAATCAATTACTTTAAAGTTTTAAGCTCTTATTTCTCCGATTGACATCGCCTAATCAAAACTTTTATTAGAACCCTTTTTTTAGAGCATTTAATAAGCTTTCTAATGGTATTCTTCAGTTTACCAAGATTCTCAACCTTTTTCGAGATATTAAGGAAAGTAAACAAAGTTGCTAAAACTTTTTATGTCTGTTAATAAAATATTTTATTCTAACCCTTCCTTAACTCCAAACGTAACCAAAATTTCAACATATTAGTTTTGATGAAAGTAGAACATGCAGAAAATGTTTCAACTGAATCCCATGATTCTAAGTACCCAAACCAAAAACGGTATTCAAAATTTTTTTTTTCCACTTTTCTCGAAAACGGTTAAAGCTATCGCCTTGAAAATGGTTTCATTCGTTTTCCTAGCCCAGGAATCATATAAAACGAGTACTTAGAAGCTTATGAACTCAAAAACGTAAGCGTTACGATTTTTTTGCGCGAATTTCGCCCCAAACGCCATCTTCCAGTAGGCGGATTTTACTGATTAACGAACTTGACCTTTCAAATTGGACGAAGGATTTTTGTACCAAATTTCATCAAAATCGGACCATTCGTCTTCTATCTAGAGAGCGAACAGACAAATATATATATATATATATATATATATATATATATATATATATATAAAAGTCCGACTCGCAGGAACTGCATCATCTTAGCGCGGTTCCGTTCATATCCCTAGTGTCATTTGAAAAGCTTAGAAAAGAAATAAACTTTTTTTTTTAATATATCTCGTGAAAATTGTTGAAATCCTCTCGAACATCTCGAATAAAAGTGATGTTAAGGCGTCAGGGACACCGACAGTAGTTAACTTATACACAGAAGCGGAAATTACACAATCCGGCTCTAATTCTAAAGCAAAGCTCTATAAATCACTACAAAATATGCCTAATAAAGCCTTTCTAGTGGATACAGAAGGATCAAGAAGAAGTACAAGAAAGATTGAGTAGAATACCATGCCTAATATAGCCTATATAGAATAATATGCCGAATAAAGCCTATCTAGTAGATACAGAAGGACAAATAACAAGTCTTGACGAATAACAAGTCAAGATATAGAATAATATACCTAATTAAGTCCAAGGAGTAGATACAAATGGACCAAAAAAAAGTCTTGAGAAAGCTTGTTTTTTTTTCTAATTAAATACTTTTGATCAATATTTAGTATAGAACCTGCGTTGAAAACTATTGATTGCTAATTGATGAATCTGGTTACAACTAAGTAATCTTTATGAATATTTAGTATATAATCTATGTATGGAACTGTGTTATTTCCAGAACTTGTATTGTAGAATAGAACTTGTATGAAATTTAATCAGCATTCATTTGTTATAGAATAGTCATGTTGCTAGGACGCAGGGTTTCCGAGATATTAGTGAACACCTGAAAAATGGGACCTTCTAAACCCCCCCCCCTCCTCCCCGGCTCAAAGGTTAAGGGTAAGGACTTTTGATATGTTCACCTCCTATCCAGCCCATACAAAGTTACGAAGTCAAAAATTGTGTTCCAAACATTTCTACCTATAGCTGTTTTCAAGCATTCGTTGCCTGGATTGCGTAGCTAGGCTTTGTATTTGTGTCGGCAGATACCTGGGGTATATTTACAACTCTTGAGGATTAACTCCAAGCAGGTAAATTTCCTGCTAGGAGGGTTCAGTCCGGGCACTGAACCGACTCTATTCGCTCATAGTATCTAACCGTTGTGAAGTTTATTTTTTGGATTTAGGACTTAATATACATATGTAGACTAAATCATAGCAAGAAGTCTACCTCCGTCGTCGGTTCTTCACTATGTAGACTCGCTAATGTTACCCAATCTTAGATACATCGTAATTAAAATCCACAGCAAAAACACGACATTTCATCAGAATCCCCTGCTTAATAAAACCTATATAAAATAATATGCCAAATAAAGCCTATCTGGCTGAAAAATAGAGGAAAAACGCCGTTCGTAGTGGTAGAAAATCTTACAAGGCATTTCGCTCAGAAATCTCCGAAATATTCTTACTAATTTTACGTATCCTGTTTTATAATCAAATAGATTTATATTCTATAATCAATAAGAAAAACCTACTAACAATAAAAAACTATGGGTAACAGATGAAAATAGGGAATACCAAGAACAATTCTAAAGAACGAAATCAACACCAGTACTGTAATCTAGATATTCATAAGGCATCTTCGAATTCTAACAAACAAAATATTGCTTCTAATTATACGTATCCTGTTTACTGACAAATACATTTGACTGCTATAAGAAATTACAAAAATAACGAGCAGTGAAAAAAAAACTGCGGGAAACACACAAATAGATCCGTTTAAATAAACGAAACTAACTAAGTTTTAAGCACTTATTTCTCCTAATGTGACGACCCCATCAAACATTTCTTCAAAACATTTTTCCACGATTTCCTAACCCTTTTCGAGGGGGTTATAGGTAAAAAACGATATAGAGGTTATATCAACAGAGTTTTTAAATATATGCAAAGACCTGTTGATCAATAAAATTAAAATAAAAAATAGAGTCATTTTTCCTATCCTATTTTACAAACAAATACATTTTCCTAACATAAGAAATTAAAAAAATAAAAAACCAAGGGAAAGAGACAAAAATTACAAAAAGAACGACAAAAACCCGTTCATAAGATATTTGATATTTATTTATTAAGAGTTTCGCAACTTTTGGCGACTTGCTCTTTAACATACATCAAGATATTACAAAATACTTTTTGCACATTGTATATATAACAAGTCAGTACATTTTATGAGGATAGCTAGTACATTAGTGAGCTAATTAATAATAACAATAACATGTTTTATATAATATATTTCACAATAACAATACGGTAATATGATAGATATTAAATAGAGTGTGAAGAGGGGGGGAAAAAAAAAAAAAAAAAAAAAAAAAAAAAAAAAAAAAAAAAAGTGGGGGGGAGGGTAGAAGAGGTAAGATTATATTGGAGATAGGGCTTTATATTTAAATGTAGGTTAATTAACTTAATTTCTTAAAATGTAAATGATTTTATAAAGGCTATTTCGTTCATTATTTTAAATTAACTTTAGGAGGTAAATTGGAGATAAGGCTAGATTTTTGAATATAGGTTAATTGTCTTTAAGTGAGTTAGTATGGTGTTAATATGTGGACTATTTTCGGCAAGTAAGTCGTGTAAGTCATGAGGAATTGTTAGGTAGTCTCGTAATCTGCAGTCAGTAAGTATGTGTTTAACTGTTAATGTCTCGTTACAACATGCGCATACAGGTCTGTCTTGTCGTTCCATTAGATAGGAGTGCGTTAGCCGTTCATAAGAACAAAACAGACGTATTTGAAGTTTTAAGCACTTATTTCTCCGATTGACATAACCTAATCAAAAATAGTATTTAGAATAATTTTTGTAGAGAATTTAGTAAGCTTTCAAATAGTTTCTATCCACTTACCACGATTTCCCAACGGTGTTCGAGATATTAATGAAAGTATACGAAGTTCCCAAAACTTTTCATGTGTGTTCATAAAATATTTTATTCTAACCCTTCCTTAACTCCAAACGTAACGAAACTTTCAACATATTAGTTTTAATGAAAGTAGAACATGCAGATAATGTTTCAACTGAATCACGTGATTCAGGATTGGTACCCAAACCAAAAAGTCCGACTCGCAGGAACTGCAGCATCTTAGCGCGGTTCCGTTCATGTCCCTAGTGCCATTTGATAAGCTTAGAAAAGAAATAAACTTATTTTTTTTTATATATCTCGTGAAAATTGTCAAAATCCTCTCGAACATCTCGAATAAAAGTGATATTAAGGCGTCAGGGACACCGACAGTAGCTAACTTTTACACAGAAGCGGAAATTACAGAATCTGGCTCTCATTCTAAAGCAAAGCTCTATAAATCAATACAAAATATGCCTAATAAAGCCTTTATAGAGGATACAGAAGCATGGGCGTATATGAGGGGGGGGGGCTGAGGGGGCTGCAGCCCCTCCCGAAATTTTGAATTGATGATAAAAACTTCTCGTAAAACCCTTAAAAATAAATTAAATAAGATCACTTAGTTCATAAAACATATTTTATTTTACGTGCAATAGCGTTTTAGTTGCCTAAAACTATTCCAAGCTCTAAATATTTAGTATTCCATACCCTGGAAATGGTCTCAGCCCCCCCCCCCGAAATTGTTTTTATATACGCCCATGTACAGAAGGATCAAGAAGAAGTACACAAGATTGAGTAGAATACCCTGCCTAATATAGCCTATATAGAATAATATGCCGAATAAAACGTATCTAGTAAATACACAAGGACAAATAAAAGTCTTGACGAATAACAAGTCAAAAAAAAAACTTTATTTAACAAAATAAAACAAAGTTTAGTTGCCCAACTACAATAGAATAATATACCTAATTAAGTCTACGGAGTAGATACAAATGGACCAAAAACAAGTCTTGTGGAATATTGATTTTTTTCTAATTAAATACTTTTTATCAATATTTAGTATATAACCTTTGTTGAAAATTATTGATTGCTAATTGATGAATCGGTTTACAACTAAGTAGTCTTTATGAATATTTAGTATATAACCTATTTTTGGATCTGTGTTTTTGAAGTGCTCTCCGCCTAGGCTTTGTATTTGTGTCGGCAGATACCTGGGGTATATTTACAGCTCTTGAGGATTAACTCTTAGCAGGTAAATTTCCTGCGGCCCCATTGTGTTCTACGGGCATTGAACCGCCATATACGCTCATAGTATCTAACCGTTGTGAAGTTTATTTTTTGGATTTAGGACTTAATATACATATGTAGACTAAATCATAGCAAGAAGTAATCCTCCGTCGTCGGTTCTTAACTATGTAGACTCGCTAATGTTATCCAATCTTAGATACATCGTATTTAAAATCCACAGCAAAAACACGACATTTCATCAGAATCCCCTGCTGAATAAAACTTATATAGAATAATATGCAAAATAAAGCCTATCTAGTGGATAAAAATAGAGGAAAAAAGCCGTTCGTGGTGGTAGAAAATCTTAAAAGTATTTCGCTCAGAAATCTCCGAAATATTGTCACTAATTTTACGTATCCTGTTTTATAGCCAAATAGATTTATATTCTATAATCAATAAGAAAAACCTACTAACAATAAAAAACTATGGGTAACAGATGAAAATAGGGAATACCAAGAATAATTCTAAAGAACGAAATCAACACCAGTACTGTAATCTAGATATTCATACGGCATCATCGAATTCTAACAAACAAAATATTGATTCTAATTATACGTATCCTGTTTTATTGACAAATACATTTGACTACTATAAGCAATTAAAAACACTAGGGAATATGCCAAAGAACTCAGAGTAGGAGCCTCGACAGTTTCAAGACATTTGAAGGAAATCGACAAATCCAAAGCTGACATTACTTCGCTTATTCAAAACTTTCTTTAGAACCTTTCTTGTAGAGCATTTAGTAAGCTTTCGAATGGTAACCTTTCGCTTCCCAAGATTTTCAACCGTTTTCGAGATATTAAGAAATTATACGAAGTTCCCAAAACTTTTCATTATTTCTGACAACAGAAAATTGGTCTCATTTTACCTATCCTGTTTTACACACACATACATTTTCCTTACAAATACAACATAAGAAATTAAAGAAATAAAAAGCAATAAAAAACCAAGGGAAAGAGACAAAAATTACAAAAAGAACGACAAAAACCCGTTCATAAGAACAAAACAGACGTATTTGAAGTTTTAAGCATTTATTTCTCCGATTGACATAACCTAATCAAAAATAGTTTTAGAATCATTTTTGTAGAGAATTTAGTAAGCTTTCAAATAGTTTCAATCCACTTACCACGATTTCCCAACCGTGTTCGAGATATTAATGAAAGTATACGAAGTTTCCAAAACTTTTCATATCTGTTCATAAAATATTTTATTCTAACCCTTCCTTAACTCCAAACGTAACATAACTTTCAACATATTAGTTTTAATGAAAGTAGAACATGCACATAATGTTTCAACTGAATCCCGTTATTCTAAGTACCCAAACCAAAAACGGTATTCAAAAACTATTTTTCCAATTTTCTCGAAAACGGTTAAAGCTATCGCCTTGAAAATGGTTTCATTCGTTTTCCTAGCGCAAGAAGCCTATAAAAAGAGTACTTACAAGCTTATGAACTCAAAAACGTAAGCGTTACGATTTTTTCTGCGCGAATTTCGCCCCAAACGCCATCTTCCAGTGGGCGGATTTTGCTGGTTAACGAACTTGACCTTTCAAATTGGACGACTGATTTTTGTACCAAATTTCATCAAAATCGGACCATCAGGGAAGCCAGAAATGAGCGAACAGACAAATATATATATATATAAATATATACATATATATATATATATATATATATATATATATATATATATATATACAAATTTGAATCACCGTTATTTTCGGTCTCTAGGGGTTCTGAAACGCGAAATTTTCTTGTCGGCACTTCCGGATTGTTTCATTGTATCAACCTCATAAGCGGGGTTCCTCCCTATGGGGGAGGGAGGAACCGCGCTAATATATAAATAAATATATACATATATATATATATATATATATATATATATATATACAAATTTGAACCACCGTTATTTTCGGTCTCTAGGGGTTCTGAAACGCGAAATTTTCTAGTCGGCAGTTCCGGATGGTTTCATTGTATCAACCCTATAAGCGGGGTTCCTCCCTATGGGGGAGGGAGGAACCGCGCTAAAAGTAAAAAAAAATACACGTATCAAATTTCGTTTTGTCTCATACTTTTTGCGTCTCTCTAATTTTGGGCTTACATTTTCAATGGACATGTATAGAAAGAGCCCAGACGGAAATTGGCTGCATAAGTTTGCCTATTTGGGTGCTAGACGTGAACGAACTCGGTAAGACAGACGTGGGTTATCTCTATGTAAACATTCGAAGCAAATCGAAGATGGATTTTTTTTTGCAGTGCTCAAGTCAGTGTTGACTGCAACAAATGTCTGAAGTGGTCCGAGTGAAAAATCGTGCCCTACTTGAAATATTTAATTTCAGGTTTCTTAATCAACAATATCACATGTTATTGAGTTTTGAGCGCATTTGGGCGGTTTTTGACTACTGTGCAGCGCCGCGTTCACTCGGCATCGGGATTTCACTCGGAAAATCGTATTTTTTTGCTCATTTAAAAAATTTTTCTTCACATAAACACTCTTGGATATCATTTTTGATTATTTAAGGAAGAATTTTAGCCCATAAAAAAATTTGTAAAAAAAAAGTTACAAGGTAGTATTACCCCTTAAGTCGTGCTAGCCGATTAAAAAATAGGCAAAGAGTATTATCACTTCAGAGTTATCTTTTTCCAAAAAAGAGTCGAAAGAGAAGACTTATGTAAGAAGAGGAAAGAAAGGTTAAGATTGGCATCGCGCCAAATGAAGAAGGGTCTGACGCCAGTGGTGGGTCTAGTTCTGTCTACCATCTCAGGTCCATCAGCTATACCCGCTAGCGAGTCCCTAACAATATCCATTCTCATCGCAACTAAAAGTTCAATAGTTAAATTTAAATGGATGTATGCACGTAAAGGTGGGGGTAGAGGCGTAGAGATGGGCGATCTGAATCGATATTTTCAACAAGACATATCGATATTTTTAATCGATCTCCCTGGGCCGATCTTTTCAATGAATCGATCTCCAAGGGACGATCTTCTTAAATAATCGATCTCTAAGGGCCGATCTTTTATTGAATCGATCGTCAAGGGCTGATCTTTTAAAGAATCGATCTACCTAGAATACCGTAAAATAAAGTGTTTTATTATTTCAAATATTCTAATACTTAATCTCAACTCTTGTTACTCAACCTCATTTCTATTATTTAACGTGGATAAATGTACAGAACAGTGTCCTATCTCAATTAACAGACTTTTAATACAACAATAACCAATACAGCGGCTCAATACCTTCAGTTTCTCCAACTAGAAGGGAAGAAGGTAATATAATAAAAATGTGGATTCAAACTGTGTCTTAATTTGTATAACTATTTCTCTTTATTATTATTATTATTTTATTTTTTATGTTTTATTTTGATGAACATATATATGTAATATACCCATATATTTTAATATAATGTAACAGTAGTAGTTCATTCTGTACTAATTTTAAATGTGTTAAAAATATGTTTTTCATATTATCAAGTATTCAAATCGAATTATTTATGAAGATTCGTAGTAGTGATGGGCTATTCTCAAATGAGAATCAAATCAAATCGAAATGAAATACGAATTCCATAGGTAATTGAAAGTAATAGTGAAATCGACCCGTATCGAAGATCGATCTATATCGAAGATCGATCCATATCGAATTTAGATCCATATCGAATATGGATCCATATCGTAGATCGATTTTTGTAAGCCTAGAAGATCGATCTGAGCTCGCCGATATTTTCATTTCGGCATTTTGTTTGTTAAACAAATTCCAATCCATAAGTGAGGTATTATACACTCATAGAAACAAAAAACAACCGGAAGTACGGCTAAAAAGTGTTTAAGTAAAGGTGTGTAAGTGTTACCTACATTTTGATGAGTGGTCCACTTTAAATTGTGAGCAGTATATATATATATATATATATATATATATATATATATATATATATATATATATATATAACCACATGTTAAAAGGAATAATAGTAGCAATATTTAAAGAAGTTGTAATAGACTTAAAGAGCAACAAAAATGTTCCACTCGTCTGACATTCTTCAAAATTATCTGACAAAAAAAATGATCGGACGGGCAGTGTTGTTCATTTACTTAAACAGCTTGAAATCGGGGTAAGCGGACGGAAACCATTGGCAGGATTAGTAATTACTCTACAAAACAGGATCAAACGTATATTTATAGATGGAACCAAGGAAAACGGGACTTTAACTGTTAGTATTGTTCCACTCGAGCGAATTATCAAGAGCTTCATTTTTAGAACACCAGATATAAGAAAAAGATGGAAATCCACGAGTCAGACTTCTTAAATAGTTATGACGACAAGTTGTGTAGCAGCCGATGTGAGTAATGAGTAATATTTCTAGCACAATGAGTAGTATTCATTCCGAGAAAACCTTGAGAAACGTCGAATGAGGTCTTTACAAATGTCATGTTTATTTATGTGTCAAGGTTTGAAAAAGTAACCAAGCAAATACATTTATGAAGAAAAATAAACTCAACGAAAAACAGATTAAAAAATAGTTTCTTTTGCTTTTTTATACAACAACAATGTTCAGAAAAGAAACATCAAGAAATTAATTCAAACATTAATAAATCTAAACATTTTTTATTAAAAATTACAAAATAGCTAGGAAGTACTAAAACTCAATATTTTACATACACCAAATAGTTATCTTAAAAAAAATATTACTAAACTGAAAATATTTTACAAGAACAATAAACAAGAATGATCAAAAGCCATAAAAAATAGGAACTTCATGAAAATACAATCTTCTGTTCTATTGAGACTCGTTAACATTCAGTTAAAGGCAGTTTTAGTGATCAGTGATCGCGGCTCATCGCCCTTCTACATGCTGAGCATAGCGTTTACGTTCTCCTGTTGTTCTTTCTGTCACAAAATGAACATCTCACAGTTTTTTGCAAAGTAACGAAAGATGTTGAAGGTCCACCAGAAGTTGATTCATCTCCAAAAACAACAAGCATTAGTATCTTCAGTGGTTTCGGTATGTTCTCCAGTTGGTCACTAACTGTCACGTGATCTTTTACCAGTTGGTAGCCCAAATCAAAGAGAACATCTTCTCTGGGCAGTTTCAGGCCATTTTGTCACTTGGAAAGCCGTAACATAAAAGTGATCGACACGTGGAGATTTATCAGATGATCGAAAAAGTTATCCGTTAAATACACCGTGTGGTAAAAAATACCCCATACACAGCTCGCGACCTTCTCACGCAGCGGTTAGCAGAAAATTTGCGTTGTTTATATTAGGTTATACCAGATAACGCACTTTCGATTATTTAGGAAGAAGGAGGGAGTCTCTGTGATTTACAGAAATTAAGAAACACGCCATAGAACAAAGTGTGGGTTTTCACCCCACGGTGTCAAAAATGCTGCTACGAGTAAAATCAAGATCCCATGTGCTTTATTTTTATTTTATTCAATTATAGATGCTACAAAATATAACACATAACAACGAATGATTTTGGGTACAGATGTACCTCTATAACTATTTTTTAGACTGGATATTTTTTGGACATAACTTTAAAAAACGACGAAATATCGTCGTATATTTCAATACAACCGTTTAAGGAAAACGTCGAAGATATAGATGTCATTTTGATTTTCCCATGAACGAATTAACTCGGGAGCTGAAAATTTGATGAATATTTAATGTCATCGGCCATAAATCTATTTACTTGGTTTATAATTTAACAATTACAGACTTATCTAGACTACAGTTTTGTTTTACTTTTGGCTAAGTTGTCTTAGCCCGAATTAACTTGGCTAATGTCATGAGCCAATAAATATCATGTTTTGTTTTTGTTGGACAATTTTTTCCCGCCTAATAAGCTATGTCTGTAGGTAATAAAAGTGGGATAAAAAATAGGTAATTTTGGGCATAATGTTTAATATAAATTCAGTCAGTAAGCGGTTATCCATCCTAGTCGGGAATTTGTACTTTGCCTTTCGGCAGATAAGTATTTAAGTGCCACTAAAACCGGCCCAGAGCTCCGGCAGTATTTAGCTCCAGTTGACGCACGTTACTCCGCCAGTTTGTCCAATCTATCTCATCCCGTGTTCATTATTGTGGAATGTGCTAAAATGCCTGTATATATTGATGTGAAGGATGTGGAGAGCTGATGTGTGTCGAAGCATGAAGGTTACTACACCACGCCTTCCTTGGATTTGTCAGAGGTAGATAAAACAGCTTAGGTAGTAGTGATATCAGGGGTTTTACTTCAGGTCGACAAACACTATCCGAATCTAGTTTGAATTAGGATAAATAATTATTCGAAAATTATTGAATAGAAAAAAATCGATAAATCTTTTTTCATATACCTACATAAAATGGGTCATTTCGGGATCGATGAAGATTTTAATACATGCTTCAAAAATCCAGCCCAAGAGTGCAACCTCAGTCCCAAAAAAAGTCCGTCACGCAGGAGCTGCATAACTAAGCACTTTCCTCAGAATTTGGGTAGTGAAGATTACTTTCCAGAACAATTTGCTTAAAATATCCTGCATAAATAAAATAAAAACATGAATAGTTCTCTTTTAAATTTGTAATGAGTAGCTGATCAATTATTAATTTGCTTCCAGAGTTATGTTTACACATGGTACCTATTACACTACGTAATAAATACAAAAAAACTCATATTATCGTATTTTGATCTAACGCAGGAACAGGATACAGTCACTCTAGTGGTAGAAAGCGCTCCTTGCGGCGGCTTTGTGAACCTACCTCTGGCGGGCTTTTCTATTGAAATATATTACAAATTAAACCCCGCTTTCCGATTGACCGATTCAGCTCATTTTTACAACACTTCTTTCTCATGAGTTACCCACGACGTATACCGCGTTTCGTTACAATACAGCTGAACCGGTATGAGTATATTAGGAATTTGGGTCCGGAGTAAACCCCCCCTTCTAATGAACCGATTTAGTTTATTTTTACAACACATATTTATCTGCAGATTACCACTACGAATACCGAGTTTCGTCGAAATATACCCAAAATCACGGCTGGTAGTGGCGAATTGGTATTGTGGGTCCGGAGTAAACCCCCCCTCCTAATGAACCGATTTAGTTAATTTTTATATCTCACTTTTCTCTCTATATTACCACTACGAATACCAAGTTTCGTTGAAATATAACAAATACTACGGCTGACGTAGTCAAATTAGTGTTTTGGGTTCGGGGTAAACCCCCCCTTCCAGTGAACCGACTTTGGTGGTTAACGAACTCGTTCAATCGTCTGCTAATTGAATGCTATATACCAAGTTTCGTGACGAAAAAAACAAAAACTCTGGCCGCTATCGTGTTAACAGACATATATATATATAAATTTTAACGGGGGTCATTTTGGGTGTCTACTAGGTAGGATCGATAAAGATTTGAAGAAATTTTTCAAAAATTCCGTCATGAGTCCAACCTTAATAGCTACTTTCCTTCGGAGGAAAGTGCTAATATAGGAGATACGGAATCCTACGACGACTACTTGGACCTCCTTCAAAGCTTACTATACAAAACAAAATCACCATAAACAAAACTATAATCAGACCTATTTGTTCATAAGAACTTGAATTATGGGAAAAAATGAAACACTCAAACATATAACGAATACAAGCATTCCAATCCAAAGTCCTTCATAAAATAGTCAATGCTACCCTTCATATCTCGAACAAAACCCTACATAACGACCTTAATACTCCCTTCGTGAAAGATCTCGCAAAATCCCGATTCCTAACGTTTCATTCCGAATTGTCTTCCTACCCAAATCCTAGTGATAAATCCCTTTCCACTCGGACTCATTTAAAGAACTTCCCAGGAGGCTTAAGAGACTTTGGACCCGTAACCGGCTACTTTGTGAGAGCAATTAAAAGCAGTGAAAAAACAATGTTAACGTAGCACAGGAACTGTCAACAATATTTGGCTCCTTCCAAATACTATTAATTTTCATGTAATATTTAAGCGAGCACAATTAATTACTTTATTAAAAATTTTACAGATTTTAGATAAGCACAAACACGGCATTAGTTCTCAGAGGGGCAGAAAATAGACATATATATATATATATGTAAATTAAACTTTAATTTTAAAGGGGATACGATTTTAGACAATGAGAAAATTACCCTAAAAAGGAAAATGATAGAAAATCTTTTTGATAAAACTACATTTTTTTATAATAAAATAAGTTGTATTATTTGCCGACGTTTCGGCTTGAAATTCAAGCCTTCATCAGAGCGATGAGAAAAACGAAGACTATGACTCAAGGATGTGTAATCATTTATGATAACAAAGAGAAATGATTACAGATCCGTGAGGCATAGCTCTCCTTCTTCTGGTCGCCCTGATGAAGGCTTGAATTTCAAGCCGAAAAGTCGGCATATAAAACTCATTTTATTATAAAAATGTAGATTTATTACGACCGAACCCTGAAAAATTCTACCTTCACAGCACCAATGGTCAACGATCTCCTCTCAATGATAATTTTTTTATTTTACTAGGGAATAACGGCATAAATAAGAGTAGAAATATTTTAACAGAATATTTCATCCGTCCTATCGTTGTTTTAAACCATACAGAGGCGGCCTGGGTAGGGTACTTCTTCTCAATTAACAACCTTTATATATCTTAATTTGGATGAATGTTAAATGTGTGAAAAACTAAATCTTTCGTTTTATGATACATCAAAATTCCACTTTATTACCCGTTTTGTTCAAAACGATTAAAAATATCACCTTTTATTTCCGACAATGTCAATATATCTATAAGAAGTGGATCTGGAAGTTCATTAACGCAAAACTGTAAGCTTAAGAGTGTTTCAGTGAATTTCACAAAAAAGAGGAAGAAGAATACTATTTAAATAGAATTATAAAATGGCACTTATGATCTAGAAGCAGATGCGCCGTAAAAAATAAAATAAAATAAATAAAGTGGTCAGCCCAACTTTATTGGGTTGCTGGCTGCACAGCATCCTCATTATGCGCTTGCTTTTCATATATTTCACATCCTATTTTATTCTGTGTTTGATGTTTCTCTTAATAGGCCTGGGAGTGCTAAAAACAGTTCTCATAAAAAGAGAATAATTTTGGGGACTTGTGTCGGATTAAAATACAGTTAATATTCCAGCTCATTTCCACCGAGTCATGAAAAAGCCCGACAAGCAGGAACTGACTCATCTTAGCGCGTTTCTGTTCTTATACTTCGTGTGATTTGGATAGCTTGGAAGAAAAAAAAGTTAATGTTTTGTCTTATTCAATCGTGAAAATTGTAAACACATTGAAAAATGTAAAATGGCATCTGAAAGCGAAGGACGGTCTTCGGCGCCACAGCATCTGACAGTATCCTAAGCAGTAATTACTACATTACTGCTTGCGCATTAAGCAGCAATGCTTTGTAGGAACTTTAATAAACTTTCCAATAATCTGGCGTTAATGACCACAAAGGTTGACACGCCTTAAATCCAACCAAAAAAAAAAAAACTTTCCAATAGATTCTTTACTTTTATTACGATTTCCCAACCTGTTTCGAGATATATATGAATATATTTCCCCAGGAATCACAAGGAGTCCCCTGGAAGCCTAGACGCGTAAAAACTAAAGCATTACAATTTTTTTCGTGCAAATGTTGTGGTGGACGGATTCTGGCGGATAACGGCAGACCTTTCAAATACTAAAGTATTTTTGTATCAAATTTCATTCAAATTAAAGTGCACAGCCAAATTTATATATATATATATATATATATATATATATATATATATATATATATAAAATCAGTCCCGTAACAGGCCACGAGGGCCCTGAGGGGCAGATACTATAGAGGTATCTGATTCATGACAATACGGCACACTAGGGAGATAGGATGGTCAGTACTATGCTCCGACCGCCTGATTTTCCCCTTGGCCACTTCGACTGCTAGAGTCATTGGTACCCAAGGTACCCGTTATTAAATTAATTAAAGGCTGGGTCCGCCTAGGGACGGTCAGGGAGGCCGAATTCAACCCATGAACGAAGACACTAGAAGAAAAAATCTTTAGTGCTTGCTCGGGATTTGAACTCAGGCCTCCAGCTTATTAGTCCAGTGCTCTACCACTGAGCTAACCTCGCCCCCCTATATATATATATATATATATATATATATATATATATATATATATATATATATTCAACCACTTGTATTGCGGTTCAATATATAACCTTCTACTAGCGGGAATCGAACATACATTTCCCGCATGAAAAACCAGCCTGCCGCTTGACCCCAAGGTCCTTTAATATGCACAGATGTGTTGCCGTTTTACGCTCAGAAATTCAATAATTACTGATAGTTATAATAATTATCATAAATTTTAATAACTATTAGAATTGTTATAGATCACATTAAAAAAAAAGAGTTTTCTCTGATGTAGGAGTTGTGTGACACCGACATTTCTCGTCAGCGGGAGCGAGGAAATGCGCTAAAGCCTTGAAAATCCGTATTAAATCTGGGCTATGGAGCTCGTGTAAAATCTGGGTCACACATGCTTTCGGGCTGTAATTGTGACACCAAAATTAATGCAGGCGTAAGATAAACTATTGTTCTAGCATCCTGTATCTATTGTGAAAAGATAACACCCCCCCAATTCGGGTGTAGCTGCCATGGAAGTCACTCTTTTAGTATTTGTTGTTATTTTTTTTGTATTGTAATTAAAAAAAAAAACAAGAAGAAAGAGGTCAGTAAAAAACCTAAGATAAAATATTTAAATAATATATATATTTTTAAAACAATAAACGATATATAGAAATAATTATATCAATTGTCTCTTGTGTTGAAATTTCTTTAACGACAAAAGCTTTCTTTGGAAATAGATTTTAACCATGACACTATCGATTTACAACAGCTGTTTGACAACGGCCATCCTTATTTTATTTTATTGTATTAGTTTAGACAAGGCCCTGCCTGTGGAAGATCTTCCTAAGTAGAGGCTCAAACGAAATTTACACAGCTAAGTTCCTCCTGAAGAGACGTCTCTTGACGTGAAACATATAGAGTAACAAATAAAATAATATTACTGAAAAGTTTAAGTTTTTTAAATTTGACCTTCTGCTAGTTTAAAATACATTCAAAAGTAAGAGGACGTTTTTATGTACTTGGAAGTCCGTAAACATAAACCTGGGTGGGTCCAGGAATGTGAAAACGTTCTTGATTGTAGCGTCATTTTTTCATGTACGGAGTAAAAACATAGTTTATCGTAAAACTGTTAGTGATAAATAATTACTGTGACAATGTTTTATTTCATATGATTCCAAACAGTTTTAGAATTTGCTTCCCGCAGTGTTCCGGCGAGGACTAAGAGAAGAAGCTCACAAACTGAAATTATGATGGGTAGGCCATTTAAAATTTCTCTTAAGTTACTTATCAAAAAATTCCGATAAACATTTGTTGATAATTAGTAGAAATTAATCAACATAGCCTTTGAAATTTATCTTCTTTTTATGGCCATTTAAACCTACTTTCTTTTTATTTTTGTATAACAATGACTAAGGAAATGGATAGAGCCTATCTTCTCTTCCTGGGAGCCAGTCAGCATTATCTTCCAGCTCAGATAAACAGTGCCTAATCAGATAAAAAGGGCCTAATAATCGTTTAGAGATAAGTGGGAAAACCTAAGGGTCGAACGAAATGAAAGTTATGGGAACGAAATGAGTTATATAGGAAGTTTGAAGGACTTTGTAACCGCACAATGGGAAAGGCGAAAGCGGAAAGGAGGACAGGAAGTGGAGGAAATATTGAAGTCCGAAAGGTAGAAAATGCGTCATTTTAGCGCGTTTCCATAATGTCCTCATTTCGGATATCCAAAGCCTAGAATAGAAACTAGAATATTTCTTTATGTAAACCACTACACAATACCAAGAACCATATAAGCGCGTCAAAGACTCAATTGCGAGTCCTTTTTTGAATTAAATCATTGATTCAAAAAACGTATACTCGCCAGACGTAACTCAGATCATCCCATTTTACGCTCGAGCGCATAGCCTATTAGGCTAACGGGTCTCAAATCATTGCATGCGAAGTTAATAAATCCAAAGGAGCCGGATCGAATGATGTAATGGAACTCCAGAAACGTCCAAAAGTCAGTAACGGCCGTGAGACTGGTGATGATTTGCAGAAGACGTGATAAAATCGAGTTTACATGATTTAGAATTTGTCGCACGTTTAAGGCGTGGTTACCACCTGGTTTGATGACGGCCACAATGCACTCGGTTCATTGACCTCCTTCATGCATGACGAAGCTTGGTGCAATGCACTTTACTACAAGAAGCCAGGCAGCTACAACAATTAGCCAATAACCTCAAAGACCTGTTGTGTAGAAGTACTGGACGGTATTCATTTTTACAACCTGAAATAACTATTAAGTGTATAGAACTGGCGAATAAGGCAGAAGGTCAATAAAATTACGCCACACACCTTTACACTTTTTATTTCTCTTCCCTACATGTATCCCACCCTTTTTGGTGCCTCTTCAGGGGATTCCTCAAGTTGAGGCTGAAGTTAATGTTTAAGTGTGTTCCCCTGAAGAGGCACCAAAAAGGGTGAGAAACATGTAGGGAAGAGAAATAAAAAGTGTAAAGGTGTGTGGCGTAATTTTATTGACCTACCGCCTTATTCGCCAGTTCTATATATTTGAGCTAAGGGTCATTTAATGAATAATTATTAAGTGTGCATATTGCATATGCATGAATTTATTTTATGACTCTGTTTTAGTTGCAGATTTAGGTTCAACATTTCTTTCGATATATTTTAAAAAGGAAGAATCAAAGCATACACTATAATATAATATAAACTACTATGATAATAGCTATAAATCAGAGATGGGCATAATTTTATTTATAAATCAAAATACGAATTTATTCGTATTACATATATTTGTGAATACGAATATAAATAAATTCGTACTTCATATATTTGTGAATACGAATATAAATAAATTCGTATTCATAAGTGTGAATACGAATTTATTTTTATTCACATATATTAAATATAAAAATACAAATAAAATATTATTCGCAAATTTTTCTGCGAATAAAAATAAATTCACAGAAAAAATTGTAAATAATCACAAAAAATGTGAATATTTACAAAAAATCAAGTGATTACAAAAAAAAATATCACATTAAAATATACGAATAAAAATTTATTCACATTATAATTTGTGAATAAAAATTTATTCATAATAAAATTCGCAAATAAATTATGAATTTATTCGTATTAAGATGATATTACGAAAGTTATTGAAGGTGATTTTTTTTTTTTTTTTGGTGGAGGTACAGATGACAAACTGTGTCCCTGCAGCATGGCTGGTGGTCCCGCGGCGGACTCGGTGCAAACAAAAAATCTAGGTGCTAATAACCTAGACGTTAAACGCCTCAAAAAAAAAAAATATTCACATTTTATGTGATTATTTACAATTTTTTCTGTGAATTTATTTTTATTCGCAAAAAAAAATTGCGAATAAAATTTTATTTGTATTTTTATATTTAATATATGTGAATAAAAATAAATTCGTATTCACACTTATGAATACGAATTTATTTATATTCGTATTCACAAATATATGAAGTAAGAATTTATTTATATTGGTATTCACAAATATATGAAATACGAATAAATTTGATTTATAAATAAAATGATGCCCATCTCTGATTTATAGCTATTATCATAGTAGTTTATATTATATTATACTGTTTGCTTTGATTCTTCCTTTTATTTATAAATAAAATTATGCCCATCTCTGCTATAAATACACATCAGCTACCAAATCGTTGTTACTTTTAGTAAAAATCGATTGAGATTGGTAGTGTAGATTTCATTCCTCAATAGGTTGCTTAAAATGACCTATATAAATAAAATAAAAGCATGGATAGTTGTGTTCTTGTACGTTTGAAATGGGAACTGTTTCAATTATTAATTTTGTAATTAATTTACTTTCAGAATTATGCGTATGCGAGGCACTATACTGCTTAGAAATGGTTTCATTAGATTACCTAAGTCCAATTACCTAAAAAAACGTGTACCCGATAGCCTAGAAATTCAACAACGGAAGCATTACGATTTCGCTCACAAAATATGTTCTAGCCCACGGATACTGCCGGTTAATGAACTTGACGTTTCATATCACAGGAAGTTTTTTTTTTTTTTTTTTTTTTTTTTTTTTTTTTTTTTTTTTTTTTACTAAACTTCATTAAAATCCGTTTATTTTTGAGTCAGCTACAGATCAAACAGACTAAAATATATGTATATATATTAGTTTAGTTACAGAACGACGGTACAAAAACAAAACTACGGTCAATTGGAGGACATATGTATTTTTATTTGGATTGGTGTTGAGATAAACAAGGCATATAATGGACCGATGTTGTTACTCATTTTCCATAGTTATCAACCTTCTTTATGGAGAGTTTGGAAAAGGTTTCTGGAAGCGCATTAATAATTTTCTGAGATTTTGTTTGCCAGGTAAACCCAGAGGGTCAAATTTTAATGTAAAACGAACTCTTCCTTTTTTCATTGTCAGGGATGGTTTTTATGCCGTTTCTTTGGCAAAAATGAGCCTTAATACAATCGTGGATTAAATATATCAATAAATCATGGCAAAGACAACAATTTAGAATAAGAAGATTTAGCAGGAAAGTAACACGGTTGGTGGGGTAGATGAATTCCTAGCTGACCCGGCATTTAACCCAGTCATCCTTACACCTGCTGCCAGACTACCAGTCTATCCGTCGTCTATTTCACGGCTAGAATACTTCGGCTTCATAGTTACCTTCCTCTGACGCTTAGGATCTGTAGGATTCCGTTTCTATACTACACATGTAAGAGATTAGGGACGTTTTGAAATAGAACTTTTGTTTTTATTGTTCAAAATATTTACCACCAAATACCACACACCTTCGAACACAGGAATCAAAGAGTTCTTGCCACTTCAGAGATTTTCGCACAGTTAATGTCCTAAGAACTTGGCCACGTCCCTTTCAGAATGTTTTTCATTTCAGAGAACATAGCTAACTCCTGTGGCAGACGTCCATCCTTGAATTTGACATTAGGAGATCTTGGGCTACTTGAGGGAGGCATTCTTCGGTTTACCGGTGTCACAGTCAGTTCCACTCCATCCACAACGCCCCTCAAACTAAAAAATATCACCACTATTCTATTTTTAACAGATCAGAAATATTGAACAGTGACAGATGAGGCGTAGTAATAGAGTTAAGTTCCAGAACCTTC
Organism: Gonocerus acuteangulatus; assembly: GCA_946811695.1. Classification (NCBI taxonomy): domain Eukaryota; kingdom Metazoa; phylum Arthropoda; class Insecta; order Hemiptera; family Coreidae; genus Gonocerus; species Gonocerus acuteangulatus. The sequence continues at coordinate 19,520,222 of OX328132.1, forward strand.
CCTCAAGCTCTGGAACAACCAAATACTACCCAGCATCCGGATTAGAAGATGATCGGGTAGAATGCCATGAAGTGCTGGTCCATTAATGCTTAAGGACTCCTCTATCTTTGTATAATTAACTCGCCTCTTTGGCACAAGTAATTTACGAACAGCATTAATGCTTTCTTTATTGTCCGCTGAAGATTGATGACCCGATCTAGTCCAATGTTTCCTCTTTCAAACTTCGGGTACCATCTGAATATTGAGTTAAAGGGGCTTAGACAGTGTTCTCCAAGAAGTGATCCTCGCTTAACACAAAGATATAGCGTAAAACCGTTCTACACGAATAATCAACTTTAGACCATGGTGACATTTCTGACACCTTTTACTACTGCTGTAAGAAAGGAAATGATCCTAGACCGTTGACCAGGACGTCGAAGTTACTTTACTGGATAGACATGAACAATGCATATAGCCGTCCTAGCCTCAAATGAACCAAAACCTAACAATTTAAAGGTCGGGCCAGAGACAGTAGGTATTTCCCAGAGAGGTTAACTGTTCATCAAAGAGATAGTTATTTCGTTTCTTTCTTTTTAACTAACGAACAGAAATATATATACTTTCCTCCTTATGAAGAGCCACAACTTCCAAGGGGTTTTGGAGCGCGTATGGAATCCTAGTAACCTACAAAGTCCACGTGTTCACGAGTAGATAGGAACAACCTTTGTTTTATCATTCGGAAGGGAACACTAAACAGTTTTATCAACATCCGTGTTAGAGGCTCAGTTGACGGATGTAAGATAGTTTTACCGAGGTCGATACCTCCTGTTACGAGAGTTGTTGATATTCCCCAAAAATCTGAGTGAGTCCAAGATTTAAAATTAGCATAGCCCCTAACGCATACCACTATTATAATCGTTATTACAAACATAAATGTCATCATGTCACATTTTAATGAATGGGTGTTGGTTGCTGGACCAGAGGAAGGTGAAATATCGAGATGATAAAAATATGGTTTGGCCTTTCGCAGATAACTAATTATAAGTGGTAGCACCATACGCCATAATTTGATTTCCTAGTCTTTGCAATTTTATAATAAAGATCCCATGGGCTTGCAGATTTTTATAAAGATTGCCCCGCGACTATCTGCCTCATATCTATGAAAGGCGCCTGTTGCGTCTACTGCTGATTTCTATGAAGGTTACATCCTGACCCACAGACTCATATCTATGAAAGTTGCATCCTGACCCTCAAGGCCGCTTTTATGAGGGTTACCTCCTAGCTCTTAGTCCCTTTCTATTAAGGTCTCTCTAGATGTTTTCTATGAAGGTCGCCCCTAAGCCTCTCAACCTGTTTACTATGAAGGTTATCTCCTGACTCTAAGGTTGTTTTCTATGAAGACTGCCTCCGCGCTTTCAAGCTGATATCTATTAAGGTTGCATATTGAGTTTCGCGCTTAGTTTTATGAAGATTGCATTCTGACGTTCAAGGCCGCTGTTATGAAGGTTACCTTCTGGCTCTTAGTTCCTTTTCTACTAATGTACCCTTTTCACCCTCTAGATGTTTTCTATGAAGGTGGACCATGACTCCCAACCTCTTTCTTATGAAGGCTATCTCTTGACTATCAGGCTGATATCTATTAAGGTTTCATCTTGACTCTCACGCTGATTTTATGAGAGTTGCCTCCTGGCTCTTTGCCTCTTTTTTTATTAAAGTTCCCTTTCGACTCTCTAGATGTTTTCTATGAAGGTGGCCTATGACTACCAACATCTTTCCTATGAAGGTCATCTCTTGACTCTCTAGATGTTTTCTATGAAGATGGCCCATGACTCTCAACCTCTTTCCTATGAAGGCCATCTCTTCACTCTCAGGTTGTTTTCTATGAACGTGGCCCATGACTCCCAACCTCTTTCCTATAAAGGTCATCTCTTAAGTCTCAGGTTGTTTTCTATGAAGATTGCCTCACCCCTTTCATCTTGAGTCTCACTATGATGTCTAAGAAGGTTGCATTCTGTCTCTCAAGCTGATTTCTATGAAGTTTGCATCTTGACTCTCACCATGATTTCTATGAAGGTTGCATGCAGACTCTCAAGCTGATTTCAATGACGGTTGCATTCTGTCTCTCAGAATTATTTGTATGAAAGTTGCATTGGAACTCTCAGATTTAATTCTATATTTGGGGACTATGGGACTTTTTTGGCGAGGTCTTTTTATTTTGGCCTGCTTACTTTAGAGTATAATAGCCCCCCTCCAAAAAAAAAAAAAAAAATATCAGCGAAACCGAGTAAATTGAACTCATCTGTTTCCATTATCTATTTAATTTTTCTGCGAGAGTGATTTAAGGCTAATGGAAGGTTCGATTTCTTTATAAAAATTTAAAGCAATTATAGGAGGGAGTCAAAATAAAAATGTTACAGTAGCAAAATTAAACAAAATGACACGTAAAAAACAAAAAACAAAAAAATCAACTATATTAATATTGTTCGAGGCCAATCTAATGAAACTTGTTGCAAGACAAATTAGGAGAAATGTGAAATAAATTAGAATTTTGACCTTGGGTAATCCAAAACAACATATTTAACACATTTTATATTCCTTCAAGCTAAGATGTGTACATTTTGGTTACGTTTTTAGTTGAGGAAATATTAAAAACCATATATTCTATCAACAGACGAGATCAATTTTACCCTTTTTTCATATATTTTCTTTAAATATCTCGAAAAAGGTTAGTAAATCGTCGGAAGGAGAGTGACCATTCGAAAGTTTTTCGGAAAACCGAACATGGTTTTACGAGTGAAAGTCGATTAGGCCGAGTGATTAATTTTCTGTGCATTGTGGTGTCTAAAATCTCACATACTACAAATACCTGTTTCAAGCTTTCCAAATGAGACTAGGGATACGAGCGTTATTGAAACGCGCAAAGATGACGCAGGTCCTGTGACTTTTTCCTCTATGGTCTCGCTCAATAATTACCTTCTCCACAATAGAGGAACGACGGTGACCTATGGATAGCCCGGCGCAGAGGTCTAGATGCGTCTAAAGCAGGCTACACACGGTCACGCAGGCCTGTCGGTTAGGCCTGAAAGCCGGTAGCCTGAACGTGTATATATTCCGGCCAGTCTGTCAGTTAAGACGGTTCAGGCGGCCGGAATACAGACACGCTCAGGTGACCTTTACCGTAGTAAGCTTTCAGGCGGACTGTTCATGTCTAACTGACATGCGTGCCTAAATCGTGTGTAGTCTGCTTTAGGAAAAACCCGACCACGAAAAGAAGTTACTGTTTACGCGGTTATAATCACGTCTCAAATGGTAAGCTATAGAAGGAGATACGGGCACAATTGCAGGTGAGAGATTACATGCAGCGATAACGTGGGCGCATAATGGAACATTTAACAGAAGTTTATCAATAAGCTAATTGAGGAAGTTGCATGTAGTATTTAGGAATGCATGCCCCGTTTGCAGTATCCTGGCGTATTACACATACGCATAGCTACACGCACAATTCAGACTGCCTTCTGAATATTGATCACAGACTCCCATTAGTAAAAACTTTCTCGTTGTGCATTCCGAAACCACTGGTCAAAAGAACGTTGAGACGTAGTGGCCGATCTCATTTAAAACAGCTTAAAGCATGAGGTAAAATCCTTTTAATCTCTAAGACTTTTAGCGCGTTTCCTCCGTCCCTCTAACTACAACTAAAAGATTTCATGTCAGAACCCATAGACCACAAAATATATATACATACATATTTGTCTCTTCGCTACCAAATTAACACACAAATGGTCCCAGTTTTATGAAATTGTATACAAAAATACTTTGTCTAATTTCAAAACATGACCTTTCGTTAAGCAGCATAATCCGTCCACCGGACTTCGCGCGAACAAGACGTAGCGCATAAATTTTTCAGTTATTAGGCCTCGGGTACGATACGAGCGATGAGCGATGAGTGACAGAACGACCGAGCGTTTAGCAAAAGAGGGGCACTCGCTACGATACAGAGCGGCTGGGCGGTAATTTCCTCCGTCATCGCATACTTCAATATAGGTTTTTTATTTTAAAATATTAATTAAAAAAATAATATTTTTAATGTTTAGTTAATAAAAATATCTTACCTTGCAAGTTTAATGCAATTCCAACCTCTTCTTGATTATGTTTGTATTCTTAAAATCACTGTGTCTGTCATTCCATACCTTCCACTTCCGAAATTAAAAGCTCACATTCACTATCATCCAATTTACTCTTTTATTTGTATTCATATTTTAAAATTATTTATAAGAAAGGTAGCTAGAAGTTTATAAGCATTAGAAAGGTTATAAACACTGCAAGGCTATAAACATTGGATGGTTATAAACATCTTTCCAGGTAATTTAAAAAACAAGGAAAACAAAAAAAAAAAAAAGTTGTTCTAAATTTTATTAGCTTTCAATTTAAAAGAAATGCATTGTATTCGGTCAAGATGTAGAGGCTGTAGCCTTTTTTGGAGCACACAAAATATAATTTCTGGGGTGAGCGACGAGAAAAATTTTAATGTCTAGGCCAAGCGATCAGCGACAGGCTGGAACCTGTCAGTGACGTCAAATTGTTTCTCATGCCTATTGTAGCTAGTCCTCCTTCATTCCTACTGCACTCCACCTAAATATTAAAGTGAGCGACGTTGCTCTGAAGCTTTTCGCTTATCGCTCATCGCTCAGTTACACTTGTTATAGGTTATCAAACTTAGGGAAACTAAGAAACCCATTTTTTGTACAGGGTGATTTTAAATGGCAAAACTTCGGGAGCGTGCAGGGGATGAAAAAAACTAAGACAAAAAGTCTTTTAGAGATTTGCTCGTTTTCGCTTCGTTTTGGAGAAAATCGCAAAACAAGGAATGAAAGAAGTTTTCATTTTTGTACTAACTTATTTAAATTTTCAATGGAAAAAAAATGTAATTGAGAATAGATTCAAGAGAAACCATTAATTAAAATTCAATTTCTTGATGCTGACATAGTTTTCGTGTACGGTTTCTGCAACGGTAAAGCTTTAGAAGTGATGCGAGAGAATGCGCGCCGATTCGCAAATTGAAGAATGCTTAATTGATATATATATATATATATATATATATATATATATATATATATATATGCACTCCTTGCGACTAATAATTTTCTAGCTCCATGTCACAAAACCCAGACTTCTGGATGAACATCGTCTGGACTAAAAAAGAGAAAATTAGGCTGTTAGAGCTAATATTGATTTGCATGATTTATTTGTTGCGAAAGAAAATGACTCAGTGGTCTGCTTCCACAGGTGAAGGTGGGAAACGTGACGAAGAATGGGCCAAGGGGTGGACGTGGATTCCCACAGCGTGACGCATTCCTGTCATTTAAATATCAAAGAAAACGCAACAGAGGAGATTCGGAGACTTGGAACAAATACAAAATCTATACATTGCAAGGAGGCTCTTCATGAACAATACAATACAATCATGTGAACCACTGAAAATATTGATTTTTCATAACGGTGATCTCGTTCCTAATGAGGCAGCACATTGTTAGCTTTCGAGGTGATAAGAAGTCAAAGAACGTTTGGGATTTGGCTAAGAGAAAACATTACATTTTCCGAAAAATCTATTTTTCGGACGTTTCGTAATGACCTTCGGCAGCCTTCATACGCTAAAAAATAACTATTCACAATAACAAAGGATTAGGATCAGGATTTAGTGGCGATTAACATTTTATCATGTTTTTACGCCAGAACCTACATTGTTTTATATGACTAGCATATCCATTCTCTTCTTAGGTGGTATTGTTTCATACAGATTAAAAAGGACAAGGGAAGACCTGTACAATTATAATAATAATAGTAATAATAATATTAGTGGGGAGGATTAACAGAGAGCTACATTTTTTTTTTTCCTTTCTTCCCTTTTTCTTTTTCCCCTTTCTTTTTTTTATATATATATTTTTTATTTTTTATTATTTATTTATTTATTTATTTTTTATTTATTTTATTTTTAAAATTTTTTTTATTTTTTTATTTTTTTTTATTTATTTATATATATATATCTTTTTTTTTTATATATATATATATATATATATATATATATATATATATATATATCTTTTTTTTCCCTCTCCTTTTTTTTTTTTTTTTTTTCCTCTTCTTTTCTTTTCTTTTTTTTTCCTTTCTCTTCCCCTTTTCCTCCCTTTTTCCTTTCTTTTTTTTTTCTTTCTTTCTTTTTTTTTTATCTTCCTTTCCTTACTTAAATATAAAAATACTTAACAAATATGACAAAGATATAGTTCTGAATTGGGTACAGTTCAATAGACAAAATTTCAGTTTTCAGCTAGCAAATAAAATTCAGTATTATAACAAGGAAAAATACATTCGCTCACACATTTATTCACAAAAGGTTTCATTTATATACGTAGAAAAAAACAAAAACAAAACAAAGGATAATAATCACAACAGTATGCAAAATTTTACATCATGACAATATATATATATATATATATATATATATATATATATATATATATATATTTAGATCTCATTCGTCGAAATACAACGGCGCGCCGCGGCGCTTGAAGTTCTTAAGTGTCGCTTATCTTCTTCTGGAAGGTTTTTGTTTCCGATTGCTTAATTTTCTTCTTCTTCTTTTTTAACAATAATGAATATTTTAGTAAAACGTGGTTAGTAAATGAGAAATATTTGTGTAATAGTGTTTTCCTAGGGAAAAAGATTAGAAGGCGGAGTGAATAATTTCCGCTAAGTATTCTGTCAGTTGTGCATTTTGGCGCCTAAAATCTTGCTTATATTTAAGATTTCATTGGACTAAGGGTTTACGTTTATCACGAAAGACCAAACAACTCTAGGGATAAGAACACGCAGTTCCTGCGAGTTCTCTGATTGTAGGTCAAAAAATAAGAGTTTCTATTCTAAGGTTACCGAATCACTCCAGAAATAAGTATTATATGGAAATGCGCTAAGAAGACGCAGATCCTCCGAGAGGGATATTTATTTCCGGCATGTTCCCTAAGGACCTGTGTCTTACCCTAAGGGGCCTATTAAAGGCAATCATAGGACAATAACATTACACAAAGAGTTCGGAATTGGGCAAATTTATAGGATAAATCTTTTTAAAGCGGGTTAAACCACTATTAATTAATTCTAATTATATTTTATTCTTTCTTTTTATTCTAGCAGAGATTAAGTTTTTATATTGCTAAGGCTATATAGAGATTTTTTGTTCTGGTTTTATTACAAAATTTGGATCAATTTAGCATGAAACTTTGGAATGAACATGAAAGTATTTGAATGGTTTTGATTAAGTAATCATCTCGCAGAGAGTGATCAATCATTTCTCAGACACTTAATGTTTGCATCATTTATGATGTGGAAAAAATATTTTTCCCGAATGTCATTGATTTCTATCATTATCGCCGAATTTCCTCCGTGTAGTGAGGAAACACGCTTATGACGTCAACCGATGATCTCAGGTATTGTAGAGGGGCAGGTACTTTAGAGATATCTGATTCTTGGTCATACGACACACTATGGAGATAGTGTGGTAAGTACCATGCTCCGGCCGCCTGATTTTCCCCTTTGCAGGTACCCATTAACACTAGATATACCAGAGCAGTCATTTTGACTGGTCGTGCAATTTTAATTATAATTCCTACTACATATAACATTTGCTTTCCGAAATGATGTTATGACTTTTGTAGCTATAAGTAGAGAATACATTTAATGAAATTAATGTTACTTTATATATATTCGTAACAAATATATATTTTTTTATTTACATTTATACCAATAAACGGTCTGGTAAATCTAGTGTTTTATTTATTTTTTTTTTTATTTATTTATTTATGAGCATCCATGCGCATCTAAGGCGTTTCGCTCCAAACAGTTATTGCATATATACATCTAAAAACAAATGGTATACATCTAAATATATATACATATACACACACATACATATATATATATATATATATATATATATATATATATATACATATATACACACATACATACATATACATACATAATACACACACACACATTTATATATATTAAATCTATCATTATACATCTATAAACAAATTATATGTAGAAATGACAATATATTCACATCTAAAAACGAATAGTATATACAAATGACAATATATATACATCTAAACATCTAAAGACAAATGGTATACATATATACATTTAAAAACAAACAATACATATATATATATATATATATATATATATATATATATATATATATATATATATATACAGGGTGTCCCGTAAATGTCTAGTCATATTGTGAGGAGTAATAGAGGACCGTTAGGGGAACAAAAAATGTTCTATGACGATTTCCCGAATTCTCGCCCGTAAGGGAGAAAACGTCGTTTTATTGTTTTTTCGAGACACACGTGGTTGTTAGAAGAATAATCGTTGTAGCTCTGTCTCAGGTGCTGCTACTAGAAAGGAAGTGAAGCCAATCGAAAGCTGAGTAAATTTACTATAAGACTAGTTGGGAGTAAACGTAAAAATGAATGAATGTAAGTATGTATATCTTACCAAAAGACAGCTATTCTAAATTTCCTGACATTTTCTTGATATTTCTTACCAGCGTTACTCCTCAATGGGCAGGATCTGAGATTTCCGGGTTACAGAAAAACTTCCTCATTTAACCAGCTTTCCATTCATGTATCACAACCCTGTGTTATTGAAGTATTTGAACGGTTTAAGAACAAATGTTTAAAAAAAAACATGGACCTGTGAAAAGAAAATTATATTTTTTTCTTCAGTTTATTCAAAAAGTTGAAGATAAATATTTATTTTTATAAATGTTTACATAAATATTAAGTAAATATTTACTTAAAACAATAAAAAAATTACTTCCACGAATGTAAAAAAAAATCCTAAAACAGTAAATAAATAAAATACACATTTATTTTGAATTTATTAATTCAGGTAACTAATACTGGGTCCAGGAGGCGGCCATTAAGGAACCCTAACTATACATTAACCTAAAAAATTATTATTTTTACCTATATCACGCATTTGAATACATTTTTACAGGACTATGTACATCTTATTTATGAGGGATATAATTTTTAATTACCACAACAAACGCGCATAGGCTCACGAGAATCCCAGTGAGTTTCACAAGCGTAGCCATCAGTATCAATTCAAGATAAAGAATTTGTTTTCTAAATATAAATACCAGGTCAAATGTATTCAAATGCGTGATCTAGGTAAAAATAGTAATTTTTTAGGTTAATGTATAGTTAGGGTTCCTTAATGGCCGCCTCCTGGACCCAGTATTAGTTACCTGAATTAATAAATTCAAAATAAATGTGTATTTTATTTATTTACTGTTTTAGGATTTTTTTTTACATTCGTGGAAGTAATTTTTTTATTGTTTTAAGTAAATATTTACTTAATATTTATGTAAACATTTATAAAAATAAATATTTATCTTCAGCTTTTTGAATAAACTGAAGAAAAAAATATAATTTTCTTTTCACAGATCCATGTTTTTTTTAAAACTTTTGTTCTTAAATCGTTCAAATACTTCAATAACACAGGATTGTGATGCATGAATGGAAAGCTGGTTAAATGAGGAAGTTTTTCTAAAACCCGGAAATCTCAGATCCTGCCCATTGAGGAGTAACGCGAGTAAGAAATATCAAGAAAATGTAAGGAAATTTAGAATAGCTTTCTTTTGGTAAGATAGAGATACTTAAATCCATTCATTTTTGTGTTTACTCCCAACTAGTCTTATAGTAAATTTACTCAGCTTTCGATTGGTTTAGCTTCCTTCCTAGTAGAACCATCTGGAACGGAGCTACAACGATTATTCTTCTAAAAACCAAGTTTTTCTCGAAAAAACAATAAAACTACGTTTTCTCCCTTATGTGTGAGAATTCGGAAAATCGTCATAGAACATTTTTTGTTCCCCTAAAGGTCCTCTATCACCCCTCACAATATGACTAGACATTTACGGGACACCCTGTATATAAGATAAAATCGTTAGTACGCTCGGGATTTGAACACAGGTCAGCCAGCAGATTAGCCCAGTGTTCTACCACTGAGCTAACCTCGCCCCCAATCTGACTAGAACTGTCGACCCGGTCAAATACATAAGCTATAACTGCCCAAACAAATTTTCTTATATGTTCATTCAGTTAGTTGTAGCGACTGCTCTATACAGGTTTACGAAAATGACCAAACTGATATTACAGTTGGCTCAAACATACTCTGTCTAAAAAGAAATGTCATGTTCGTTAGCTGGCCATATCCTAGTGGACACACTGTTTTTTCGACAGAAAGGACAGAAGTAACGCATAGAGGCCTGCAATAATCACCTTCCGGGTACTTGTTTTATACACGTGGGCAATCAAATGAAGGAGATATGTGGGAAACTGACTGTATCCTAAGCGGAAATTACTCTATTCAAGAACCTATTTCTCCAAATGAGATCGCTACAATTTGCCAGCTGGTTTCAAGATATGTAAATATATATTTGAAAATTACAAGAAAACCTACCTTTCTCTGCTTTTCCCGATAACGGTTATAAATGCGCCTTTGAAAATGAATTCATAAGATTCCTCAGGTCCCAATAACTATGAAAAGTATACCAGGAAGCCTAGAAACGCAAAAACGTAAACCTTACGATTTTTTTCGGACGTACATGACCTTTTAAATCACACTACGAATTTTTGTATACAATTTCATAAAAATTGTTTCAATTATGAGCCAGTTAGAGAGCGAACAGCAAATATATATTTGTGCGAACACACAATACATATTTTGCGATCTATGGGTTCTGAAACGTGAAATTGTATTTTCGGTACTTCCGGACTGCGTCATGAGATCAACCTCCCAAACGGGGTTCCTCATTGTGGAGGGTGGTAGGAACCGCGCTAAAAACCAGTTTCATAACATGCCACAAAAGTCCAGAGGGGCAGATACTGAAGAGGTGTTTGATTTGTTATTACTATGCTTCGGACCTTTGTTCCCCTTTGCTGGTATTTATGAAAAACTGGGTGAGCGTAGGGATGGTCTGTTAGCTCTTGCGAGTTCTTTAATTGAAGGTGACATTCAGAGATTCTAATCTACACGTTCCAAATCCACACTTGGGATAAAAACGTTACGGAAACGCGGTAAAATGACGCAGTTCCGGCGATTCAAAACTTCTTTGGTTTTCTCACAGAAAGACCCAATAGTACAACGTTCTCGAAAGTCTAATCGGCGCGATAGTGTGCCATATACAATTTGTACCTCTGTACCATTGAGTGGGACAATGAATCCAGTTCAACTTTACCCAGGAACAAAGCGTGTTGTTGTCTTTGTATCAACAAGCCTCCGAACCGCTGATAAAGCTTTCTCATGAAAGGCCAACGTGTAAACAAATATTTGTTGAGTTTGTTGACCATCTTTATCCACTGGCCAAATACAATGCAGTTGACTTGAAGTATAAAGTACAATGAATCCAGTTCAACTTTACCCAGGAACAAAGCGTGTTGTTGTCTTTGTACCAACAAGCCTCCGAACCGCTGATAAAGCTTTCTCATGAAAGGCGAACGTTTAAACAAATATTTGTTGAGTTTGTTGACCATCTTTATCCACTGGCCAAATACAATGCAGTTGACTTGAAGTCTAAAGTACAATGAATCCAGTTCAACTTTACACAGGAACAAAGCGTGCTGTTGTCTTTGTATCAACAAGCCTCCGAACCGCTGATAAAACTTTCTCATGAAAGGCCAACGTTCAAACAAATATTTGTTGAGTTTGTTGACCATCTTTATCCACTGGCCAAATACAATGCAGTTGACTTGAAGTCTAAAGTACAATGAATCCAGTTCAACTTTACCCAGGAACAAAGCGTGTTGTTGTCTTTGTACCAACAAGCCTCCGAACCGCTGATAAAGCTTTCTCATGAAAGGCCAACGTTTAAACAAATATTTGTTGAGTTTGTTGACCATCTTTATCCACTGGCCAAATACAATGCAGTTGACTTGAAGTCTAAAGTACAATGAATCCAGTTCAACTTTACACAGGAACAAAGCGTGCTGTTGTCTTTGTATCAACAAGCCTCCGAACCGCTGATAAAACTTTCTCATGAAAGGCCAACGTTTAAACAAATATTTGTTGAGTTTGTTGACCATCTTTATCCACTGGCCAAATACAATGCAGTTGACTTGAAGTCTAAAGTACAATGAATCCAGTTCAACTTTACCCAGGAACAAAGCGTGTTGTTGTCTTTGTATCAACAAGCCTCCGAACCGCTGATAAAGCTTTCTCATGAAAGGCCAACGTGTAAACAAATATTTGTTGAGTTTGTTGACCATCTTTATCCACTGGCCAAATACAATGCAGTCGACTTGAAGTCTAAAGTACAATTACAATCGCTATGAACGCCAAGAAAAGCGTGTGCTCAAATTATATACGACGCTTGCTCGCTTAGTACTTAATATCCAAAGTTAAAAAATGAAGAAAGCGAAAATAAAACTGAAAACTAATTATTAATTCTATATTAAAACAAATTTCGTAAAGTTTTGCTCCACTGAATTACACCATTATGAAGAGCCAATAATATCAGATATTTCTTCAGGATGGTCTCGAGAACGAACAAAAACGAACGCAAACAATGATAACCGAAAATGATAAGCATCCTCCTTTTCCTGTAAGGAAAATTCTGTGTTCAACTCTAAATTAATTATGATGGCTTCCATAAAATATTGCCACTTTTTATTTTAACGTGTTAATTTTTAGTTAGGGTCAGACTACGTGGTAAAAACTTTGACGAGACTGACAATTAAAATGCCCTGATGGATCAGGGGATAAAACATAATCACACTTTTCAAATTTAAAGACACAGTTCAAATACCAGTTAAAGAGAGGTCCCACAAAATGAAAAATTAAAAAAAAAATGAATATATAATTTTTTTTTTTTTTTAAATTTCAACGTCCATTTATTATTAACTACGAATTTTAGGACGGGTTATCTATAGGTTACCTTTTCTAGCCAGGATAGGGGTGATGCCTTTTCTTTTTTTCGAAAGAAAACCCACCACCCCTAGTGGGAATCGAACCCAAATTAGAGGAATATATAATTAATACAAGGAAAAAGACAGTTAATAAAAAAAATAAAATATTCGGATAACATATTTTTTTTATTTAATATACAATACTTGACATAAAATGACTTCTTTAATAAAATGACAAGGACTACTTTTGATAAATCGGCATTTACCCTAAAGCAATGGATTTTAAACAGCTGATCTACAGTAGCCATGATTCATCTTGTTAGCCTAGATGTGGCCGTCTCCAGAAGGTTAAGGGTGTAATTTGTGTTTAAAGTGCTCTTGAAAGGCGTCAGAGAGCCGTGAAACATGTAGGGCAAAATAAAAGATAGTTTACGAACGGTGTGTAGTTTATAAAATTTGACCCTCAGCCACATTAAATACATAGTGGAAAATAGAGTAATCTTCTTATAATACTGATTCTTAGGATAGAAAACAAGCTTACGTCATCGCCCTGAAGACTATATCCGGAATTGCACACGATTAAATTCGATTGTGTTCCATAGCCCGTAGATCACTAATAAAAGTAATATATATACATGACGCTAATGGCCTAGACGTCGATGCGCTGTAAAAAAAATATATATATATATATACCTATACAATTTTAGCGCGGTTACTCCCTATCTCCATAGGGAGAACCCGCTTATGAGGTTGACCTCATGACGAAATCCGGAAGTGCCGACTAGAAACTTTTACGTTTCAGACCCTATAGATCACGAAAATATAGGTGGCCCAAATTTGTATATATATGTATATATTTATATATATGCTTGTCTGTTCGCGCTCTAGCAAGCTCAAAAATGATCCGATTTTAACGAAACTTAGCATAAAAATCTGTCGTCTAATTTGAAAGGTCAAGTTCGTTAACCAGCAGAATCCGCCCACTAGAAGATAGTGTTTGGGGCGAAATTCAAGCAAAAAAAATCGTAACGCTTACGTTTTTGAGTTTATATGCTTGCAGGTACTTGTTTTATAGGGTTCTTAACATAACAAAACGAATGAAACCATTTATAAGGCGATATCTGCAACCGTTCCTGAGAAAAGTGGAATCAATGTTTTTGTAAGTCATTATATTTTTGTGAGTACTTAGAATCGCGGAATTCAATTGAAATATTTTCTACATCTTGGAAATTACTCTCAACTAAGATGTTTAAATTTTGGTTATATTTGGAGTTAAGGAAGTATGCGAAAAAAATTATTTTATTAATAGACATGAAAAGTTTTCGGATCTTCATACATTTTTAGTAAATATCTCGATAACGGTTGGGAAATCGTGCTAAGTGGAAGGTGACCATTCGAATGCTTACTAAATTCTCTACAAAAAAGGTTCTGAGGCAATATTCGATGGGGCAACGTCAATCAGAGATATAAGCGCTTAAAACTTAAAAAGTGTTTGTTTTGTTGTTTTGAAAGGGTTTTTCTCTTTGTTTGTCTCACTTTTTAATTGGTTGTTTCTTGTTTTAAATTGCTTTTATCAGTAAAATTAGTATAGTAGTAAAATAAGCAAAGAAACGGTGATAATAAGTTTGGAGTGGCTGTGGTAATCAAGATGGCAGTGGCTAATCATGATGACGTAGGTTGTTTTGAATTCTCCTGTCTATATAACCTTCCTCATAGCCTCTAACTGAAGTTACCGTTATTTCTTATTTTGTAGAAAGATTTAACCCACGACAGAATGGAATATTATTCGCCATGAAGCTTATATTTACAGTTGATTATAACAGTAAAACGAATTTGCTAGTAAAACAAGATACTTAAAATGACAACGAATTTTTGGTTGTTTAGAATAGAGCCTTCTCAGCAGTAGTCAAAGAGTAAGTACGTTTTCAGTACATAATTGTATTGACTTATACAGATTAAGAATTATCCGTTTCTATGTAAGTTGGCTACTGTCAGTTTCCTGTGATTTGTGATCCTAATTTATTCCATTTCTTCGAGATGTACGTAACAGCGCTAAGATGACGCAGTTCCTGCGAGTCGGACTTTTTTTTCTGTACTAGAAAAACAATTGTGTAAACAGACATGAGCAAGTTTTAGATTTTCTCAAATATCTCGATAACTAAGAGTGCATTTCCTTAAATGCGAGCGATTCAATTCTTGTCCACATATTCCCTTGAAAAGTAAACCCAAAATAGAATATGAGCTCCGGGAGGCGGTTTTAATCAATATTAACGACATTTCAGCGTATTAGACATTTATTTTAGTCTATATTTTAGTAGAGTTTAGGGGCGTTTATGAAGTAAGCCTTGAATTTCGAGGGCCGTTTGACGAGGGCGGGACACAGTAGTAAAAGTCAATCGGTTTCCATCTGGAACAGAATTTATAGACGCGAAACTATTGTTTGACTTGTTTATAGGCGTGTCACTTGCTTTATACGTTATTCCAGAGATATATTTCATTCCAGTTTTTTGGACTGAGTTCAATAACGTTCCATTATTGGTCACACGTGCGGAGTATTTTTGTAATCAGTATGCGAGCTATTGAAAACTCGCGTTCAAAGGAAAAATATAAATATGTATGGCTTGCAGATGTTTTAACATGTTCCCTTCCTCTCAATGTTTTTACTTGGTGTTATTATTATTTGTTTGTAAATAATTACCATAAACGTCCGACTCGTAGGAACTGCGTCATCTTAGCGAGATTCCGTTTGTATCCTCCTCCAGTCAAATATTGCCTGTATGTGGATGATTTGCTTATCTATATTCGAACAAAATATCTAGAAAATGCCGCAGAGTCTATCCAAAGGACGATAAATAGGCTACAGAATTGGAGCGCTACTTACGGACTACAGTTCTCTACACAAAAGACTCAAAGCATAATTCCCCCCCCCCCCCAAAAAAAAAAAAAAAAAAAAAAAAAAAGAACGACCTACACCAAAAATTATATTAAACTTACATAATGCTCCTATCAAGATCTTCAAAACTAAACCAGAAGCATGGCAAAAACCAATGCTTAGGTGTTCAATACTCATCAAAAGGGTTTAGTCATTAATTTCATAATGAATAATCAAATGATATTTACAAAAACACGTTAACAGGAAATATTGACGATGTTTTTTTTTTTGTGATTGTGGTATCACAAAATTCGGCACTGCAAAAGAAACTACCGTACAAAAATAAGAGCAGTTATTAATCCTCTAAAAGAAAAAGATACCTCACCACATGTATGATGCTCTTAAATGCTCATAGATCGTACCTGAAACAAAATAAAAAATATTTTATTGATAGAACAGATTAATTATATTATAATATTATAAGACACACACACACACACACACATATATATATATATATATATATTTATATATATATATATATATATATATATATATATATATATATATATATTTATATATGTGTGTGTTTGTGGGTGATGTTAACTTATTTAACTCAAGCTGGTGGACTTGAGTTCAAAACTCGGGCGCGCAGTAAATATTTTATCTTCTAGGGTCGTCGTTCAAAGGTTCAATATATATATATATATATATATATATATATATATATATATATATATATATATATATATATACATGGAACTAATTCTATGTCTATTTTTAGACATGGAACTAATTAGAAATGAGGATAATTTTATTTAATACAAATGGAAACCAAAGACAATTCAACAAGAATGATAAATTTTTGTTCCTATCACCCGCTTAATTTTAAAAAGAATATTTTATACAATCGGACTTCATCGGCTTTGCATAGAACTTCTCCTAATTATTTTAATGAAGTAAAAAATAAATTTAAAAAAATGTTCAAAGAAAACAACTATCCCAAATTATTGATAGAACAGCGAATAAAAAGAGCAGAGAAATGTACTGAACTTCCGAAAGCTGCTAGATAAATATGAATATAGCCCTGGGCTTTTTAACATTTCCGACGATTTTTTTAATTATATATTTTTAATTATATTTTATATATTGATAGAACAGCGAATAAAAAGAGCAGAGAAATGTACTGAACTTCCGAAAGCTGCTAGATAAATATGAATATAGCCCTGGGCTTTTTAACATTTCCGACGATTTTTTTTTTTTAATTATAAAGAATGCAAAATCCTGAAGTCCTCTCCCTATCAAGTGTCACCCACCCACTCTCTCCACCAAGGCGACTCAAAAGACACTGGCCTAGAGATCTGCTGCAGTGGCCAAGTGAAGTGTTAGCAATGGCTTTTTCTTTGTTCAAGTGCGACAATTTTCTGTGGCTCGCCGATCTCTCTTCGACTCCAGCCACTGGTCGGAGCAGAATGGTCGGAGCCACTGGTTAATCGAGGATGAAGTTGGGAGGCCTTGAGCACAGAACTTTCATATTGTATCATATATCATATTACCAGATGTATTTATATACAGGATGTAATAATCAATAAAGAAATATATAATTAAATATATATATATATATATATATATATATATATATATATATATATATATATATATATATATAGAATGCAAAAGAAAAAAAATATTCTGATTGTCTGTAGAGTCATAGTCACATAAAAAAATTAAATTGGATTCAAAATGTTTTAATAAGGATACTAAAGGTAATAAAAAGCGCAAAAGAGATCAAAACGATAATCCTGGCAAATTACAGGCGAAAGCAAAAAAAAAAGAATGTTAGTACAGACAAATATTAAAAACTTCTTTATCCAAAATATATATTCAAAAAAGAAAACCGCGTTAAATGAACATATATTAGTACAAAAGAGAACACAGGAATTAACAAAGGAAAAGGACAACGATTTTAACGGAATAAATTAACAAAGGAAAAGGACAACGATTTTAACGGAATAAATTAACAAAGGAAAAGGACAACGATTTTAACGGAATAAATCGATATTTTACTTTTCATTACCATCCTTTAATAGCTAATATAATGAAACTAATATGTAAAGAGATTGGTAAAATAGGTTGGAAATATGGTAATAAAATTGAAAATAATTTTAGCAATTTTAAGGACAAAGTTAAACCGACAGCCACAAAAAAACAATATATACAAAATTCGTTGTAAGGATTGTACAACATGCAAAAACCCACACAATCGAGGACAGGACAACATTGACGGAACACGCAATAAATAAAAAACATAATTTTAATTTTACAGACGATGATATTTTAAATAAAGAAAGGAAGACTTAAAAGGAAGTTCAAATAAAATATTTATATAATTAAAATCTCAAAAACAGCCATAAATAACACAACCGATTGAAAAAATGTCCATCAAATTTTCCATAGTATTATAAATTAAACCCCATGAACAATTTTACCAATAATCGATACAATTAAAACAGCTGAAAGAATCGATGGAATACGGCCATATTCAGTACCTCAGATGACTTGTAATACGCCTGACTCAAGGAGGACTGCAAGAGAACTTCCTGATAAGGTAGGATTATAATTTTTAATAAAACATTATTTATTTAAAAATAAATTAATTAAGAGAAAGGATAAGTGTTACTTATTCTACAAAATATGAATTTGGGATTTACAAAAAAAAAATATCTTTTTATATTTCAGGGGCATAGGTAAGCCCCTGATGAGGTGCGACACAAAGGCACGAAACATGTCGGGGAAAATATAGCAAATAAAGCAGTTGAATAAGAACGAAAGGTGTACTGCTTTATCCATAAAAATAAACAGAACAAGTGAAAAAAATATATATCGGGTCACCAATCGGAAGAATGAATTATATATATATATATATATACATATATATATATATATATATATATATATATATATATATATATATATATATATACCTATACATGTATAAATGATGCCTCTTCTTGAGTAACTGAATTTATTTATCATGTCCTTCCACAGGTTGGGCCACGTCCACACTATTAAAAAAAAATGGCCGCTGTCATTCAGCAGTTTATAATCGATAGTTTCATTGTTTAAATCGATTCCAGAGAAAGCTTTTGTCATTAAAGAAATAGTCAGGAATTTTAATTATCTGTAGTATTTTCTTTATTAAATGTTTTCTCTGGAACCATGAAACCCTCGATTACAAATACCTGATTGACAGCGGCCATTACGAAGTTGATCAATGATGGTTACCTTCATAGGTGGTCGTCTCCAAAGGCATAAAATAAAATCCAATAAAAACCAACACAAAGCTCGCTTCTCAATTATCCTAATATGTATTCAGAGTAGGGAAGAGAAAAACAACGGATACACATTTTAACTGCGCCCGTTTATAGCTAGGCACTTAATATGACGATTATTATTCTTGATGGGAGGGTATTAAAGGATTTTTATTTTTTTTTGTTGGTTTTGCGCTTCATGGCAATGTACACCCTACATTTCGAGTTTATTAAGTACTTTATGTAGGTATATATCATTACATTATTGTGTCTATATTTGCATTTTATATATATATATATATATATATATATATATATATATATATATATATATATATACATTTTTATTATGTATATATATTCACATTATACATTATTATTATTACATTATTTATTTATGTATTTCGCTAAAGATTCACATATTGATAAGTATTTTACGCGACAATTTATTCATAGCAATAACTTTAATTTGTGTCTGTATTGTTTATCCTTAGATTTAGTCGATGTTTGAAGTAAATTGGTGTGATGTTAGTGAAGTCGTGTGGTGACACTAGGTTTCACTAGAATATGGATGTATTATACTCAATGATAGACATGTCTGCTTTTCTGATTTATATTAATAATATTTTGTATATAAGTGAATGAAAGATCTTCATCTGTATTGTCACAGTCAGTAAATTTGCTTTGTATTTTTAAATATGTGTATATCTATATATTGGGTTCTATCTAAGAGTAGATCAGTCATGTTGTCCGACAAGAGGCACCTACATTGGTCCCGATCCGATAGCCACAGACTGTCGGAAGAAAAACAAAGGCATTCATCTCAATGCAGGTGCCTAAATTGGTCCCGACCCACATCACATGTCGGTCTGTCCTGTCTCGTCATACAGCAATGGATTTCATCAAATGGGTTTACAAAAAATTATTTTGGTATACAATTGTTGGTATTCCTTCAAACGTTTTGCTCAATGGTTTGTTCCTAGTGAATCCAAACCTTTTGCTCACGCTTTGGCATTTTAGGATGCTTGATTTATTTGATGAACCCTATGGTTTACCTTGAAGGACCTTTCGCAGGCCATCTGCAATCCCATCCCTCATAACGTTGCCTTTTCAACGTGCAAGAAGTTATTGTATTACTCATTGAAGTATTTGGAGACGATCCTTGGCCGAGGAAATAGTACGCCCCACATCACTCAACAGGAGTAAAGAAGTGACTAAAAGTTCTCCAAGGAACTTGGAATTCATGAGTGATCCTCCAACTCGGTAATTGACGACAGAGAAATTACAAAAGAAAGCGAAAGGATGTTACAGAGAATAGGCCAACGTCGATGTATTGTGTTTGATGAGAGTACATCCGCCGGCAGTATTCGCTTCCCTGACAATGTAAATCCTCTTCCGAACATTACTTCATGAATATTTACAGGCAACCTTTCTCTGTAGGAAATCATTGTCAGGCCATTTACGGTATCGATTCTTTTACAACTTCCAGAAGTGATGTAGCTATTGAGGTTGCACTCATAGCAGAATTTTTTGAAAAATGTCTTCAAATCTTCATTTGAGGCCATTTTCGGTTCCTAGTAGCTAGGAACTAAGTACGGAAAATGTATGCATGGATACGGTTTAAGGACGAAGGACGTCAAAGGTTATCATCGTCCTGTGAAGTGTTCTTCAATGAAAATTATTTATGTACTATAAAGATATGTATTAAAGGATTGGATTGCACTACGTATATTGTCGGTAATATTTTTAAATTGTAATTTTATATCTTATACACGAAGTCTGTCGGTTTAAGACTGGGACACCCTGTTTATATATGTTATAGTACTAATAAATTTGATCGGCCACTATTATTAATTTTATTAGCAGTTCGGTATGGGGTTTTCGTTTTAGAGTTATTGACACAATATGATTTTCGACATTGATTATCGTGGGGAGGATTGCGGTTAAAGATTAGCAAAGCACTGATTATTTCCAGCTTCGCTGCAGTGGCTGGAGGACAAAGCGATTACCCCTTCCAATGTTACAGCTCAAAGGAACGAATAGCCGACAAAAAAAGAAGTGAGGGTCAACCCTACGAGGATGGGTCGCGCCCATTGTCTGCATGAAAGCAATGCCGTGAGCTGCGTCGTACCTACCTGTTCATCCTCACAGCTCAGCCTCAAAGGATTGGGAATCATCTGCTCGAATGAATTTTCTCTCATCATGTATGTGTATATATATATCGTTTCTTTCGGAGGCTTGGAGTCGATAAAGTAGCGATTTTTTTTCTTTCGTGTATTTCTTTTCATCTTTTTAATTTCGAAATGTACTGTGCTCCGGCCGTCAGTTTTCCCGCTTTGCAGGTACTCCTTGAATTAATTAAAGGCTCGGAAAAACCGAATTCCAGACCGTCCGTATATTTGTCTGTTGGCTCTCTCGCAGCTCAAAAATGGTCCTATTTTGTTACACATTTCGTACAAAAATCTCGCGTCTAACTTAAAATGGCGAGCTCATTAATGAGCAGAATACGTCAACCGGAACATGGTTTTTGTTGCGAAATTAGCGCGAAAAAAATCGTAACGCTTACGTTTTCGAGTTCATATGCTTGCAAGTAATCGTTGTATAGGTTACTTAACGTACGAAATCGGTAGAAACCATTTTTAAAGCGATATCTGCAACAGTTTACAAGAAACATTGATACAACTAATTTTCTATTTGGGTATTTAGAAATGATTGATTCACTGTGGCTATTCAAAAGCTTAATAAATTCTCTACAAAAAAGGTTCCGATGTAACTTCCGATGGGGCCATGCGAATCGGAGAAATCAGTGCTTAACACTTCTAAATTGCTTGTTGAATTTTTAACGTTTTTTTTTTTCATTGTTTATCTTACGTTGAGAATAAGGGTGGAGTAATTTCAGTTTCCTGTTGTGGTGCTTAAAATTGTCTATTAGTACTCTTTAAGAGTACATTGTACATTTTACCACGAATGATCAAAACGTATCAATAAATGCTTAAATTTCTTTACTGAAGGCACTAGGGATACGAACGGAAACGCGCTAAGATTTCAAACCTTTAAATATTAGAGATTTAAAAAAAATATATATATATAAAAATCTTGTATTCCGAATTTGCTTAAATAAAACATAGAACTCGAACAGGAACGGATTTTGTTCAAGTGTTTTGTTCTTTATCATGAGTTTGAATCGCCTGGAAAGGAAGAATTTATCATGGAGAATTCCCAGGGAGCCCCCCCCCCTTCGGAAAGGCTGCTTTACAAGTGTTTCTAAATAAAAAGTGGAAGGTATAGAAGAGCGATAAGATAGCGGTTGGCCTCAAGTGCTTAGGAACCAACGCCCAGAAGGATCTGCTCAACGCTATTTTTAAACTTTATACCTTTGTAGCACCACTGTAGTGTGTTTTCCCCCTCTCCATGGGTGGAAAACCCACTAATGGCGTCGGCACTTAAAACTAAAATAAAATGAATTTTAAGATGTAGCGAATTTAAAAGTGATTATTTATTACTGACAATTATAGCAAAGATGAAACGTTGGCATTAATAAAAAAAAGTAATGTTTATTTTAAAAAGTTTCATCAATTCAAGACCTTGGAAGAGAAAGGGCCAATCACGAATTCCGGATGTTGGGAAATCGAAGTCAAAGTTCTAGAAGTGCTTTAGGATAGCATGGGCGAATGTTTCCTCTATGGAATGCTAATTCATAAAGAAGTATGCAATTGAAATTCAATGTTTTAATTATAATTTTTACGAATGACTTATGGGTAACAAAATGCACGGAGGGGAGTTTAAGTCCTGGGATTCGCCCTTGAAATAGGACATTGATTTTTTATTCACTTGACCTTGAAACTGTGAGAGAACTAAAGGCGAAGCGTCATGTTACCCACGTCTTTCTGACTCAGAAACTAAAATAAAAAAGTCGATTTTTCAGATTCGCCCTTTCTCTTCGAAATTATCATAAACGAACCCGACTGTTTCCACATTGGTTAATCTCCACCGTCAAAGATCTCCTCTGAATAATGAAAAAATTCTGACTCGCAAAAACTACGCCTTAATATCGATTTTCCATAACGTTCTTATTCCTAATGTTATTTGGTAAACCTCCTAGGAATAGGAACGATAACAATGTAAGAGAGATATAGCGTCGGCCACTAAAAATAACGAAAAACGTTTTACTTTTGTCAACGGATGGATTTGACAATTTTTTCACACCCTGATTTTTGTCAATGAAAATTATAAATTGTGGTTACGCTTGGAGACATATAGTATAAAATATAATTAGTTGAAGTTCTGTTTTAAAGCATATTCCCCTGAAGAGGCGCCAAAATGTTGCGAAACATGTACGTAAGTTAAAATAAAAAGTGTGTGGTGTGTGTTATTGACCTTCCGCCTTATTCGATAATTTAAAAAAATATACGAGTATATTATCAACACAATCCGGTTGCGAAAATTTGAAAATGGAAGATGATCATCCAAAATACTAACAGCTTTCTACAAAATAGTTTCCGGTGTAAATATAGATAGGAACACCTAAGCCGAAGAAAAGGGTGCTTGAAGTTTTGGAAGTGTCCAACTTTTCAAATCACACTATAAGTAAGTTACACGGAAACACTCAAAGATTACACAGTTCTTGCGAGTTGGACTATTCCCCTTTACAATTCCTGTATTATTTACAAGGAATATCATGATGCTGTTTATTTGTTATTTTAAAACTGAAGGAAGGTCATGTTGTTTATTTCTTGCATACCTTTGCTTGTTTTTAAAGTTATATTAGTCTACAGAGGAAAATATTGTATTCCTCGAGTTCTAAATTAAAATTATTTACAAATATGAGATTTATCGAAAGGAATGTGACTATAATATCACGGAATATATAAAGAGAAAAATGTGGATTGCAAAATTACTCTTATATGTACGTCTAAATATGTTTATAAACAAGTCAGCTCGAAATGTTTCTATACTAAGCTTTCCAAATCTCACTAGGTAAAAGCATTATAAGTTTTATTGTTGCTTAGGTTTATGCATTGGAAGGCTAAAGTTTCTATTAATCTTACGATTTGTTTTTCCTTATGTCTTACCTATTTTTTTGTCATTTCCCCCAAATAGTCATGTAATAATTTGTTTTTTACTTACAGACGACCACTACAGTCCGTGAAGGACCAAGGCCTAAGCCAACAGCTCATTCTAGGTGCAAATATCGATATGCTGTACTGATAATACAGCGGAGTGCAGATGGAAATGTCTGAAAGAAGTCGCGAGTAAGGTTGTTACAGAGGTTCTAGGAACTAGGAAAAGAAAAGCGAGAAACTAGAAATGGTATGGCTATGAATGCCAACTAGCGGTGGAAGACAGAAACGCGGCAAGAACTGCTCCAAAGAACTACTCGCCAGGCAAACGATTTATATAGGGAAAAGAGGAAGGCAGCAAAGAAGCTGTGTAGCAGAAAACATGGAGAGTGAAGGAAAATGAGAGACCCAACCAAGTTGAGAAAAATGTCAAAGCCAAGGAAAGAAGGAAGTTCTTAATGGAAGTGAAAGAGGTTCAGACCAAAAATTTGCAGGAGGTTCAGACCAAAAATGTACAATAGGTTCATTCTAGATGTGCAAGAGCAATTTATATCTATAGGATACCACCCTTGGTAACCTACAGATATAATTTGCCAAGCCAATATGGTGCAGCTGGCAATTTGAACCCGCATCTCCCGCACGAGAATCCAAAGCATTAGGCACAGAACCATGAGGAGACCCTAAAAGTATTCGTTGGGCGAAAAGCCAAAAAACTTCACTTAGCGCTTTAACTATATTCATTTCTTCATCTCCGTACACGTTTCACTCTACTGTCGTGCATCTTCAAAGAATTTTTATTTTTTACAGAGCATCAGCTTCTAGCCGATTAGCGTCGGGCTGAGTACAAGTTGCTATCCTTTCTAAATAGCCACGGTGTAGCAGGGATTATATCAGTGAGACCATCCCTGGTCAACCAGGATATCCAACTCATCTACGGTGGATAAAAGGATTGCGTAACTAAAAGTTGAAAGTGTTATCGTAATTGAGGATTTGATATTGGATAGAGATACTAGAGAGATTGCTGTGTAGCATGCGTAGTGGCAAGGAAACCCAGGAAACTGTAGTAGGATTTCGAGGATGAAAAGTATCAACTGATCAAAACATGTATCGGAGAATGACTTAAGGTCTAGGGAGAGACAGAACTAGGTCTAAAGTTCTTCAAAAATACCCACAAAAATTGTGGAGTGAACTGTATCGAGAAGCCAAGCTTTCCATAGCAAGCCTGCTGACTCACTCGCCACCCGCCCAGTGACGCGGCCACACTCACTTGCCCCTAATAACGGTGAATTGGCGAACTGGTGGATCGACAAGCATTCCAGCCTTTGTACTTTCATTCACTAAAACTATTTTAACTCCTAGGAACTAATCTAGGTCGGTTAGTACTGCGTAGGACTGAATTTATCCAGATCAGAGGATACTATTTTTACAAAACAGTGTAATTAACAAGTTACTGCAAAAGTTTTGTGTTACCCGGGTCGACAAAAAAACAAACAAACAATTGATCAGCTGCGTGGAATATTTTATCTGAATTTTATATTTTTTGTGAATCATAAAATGACCACCATGTTTGTCCATCACGTACAGTGTTCTCGCAAAATATGAGCGTTGGACAAAAATATGAATAAAAGCACATAATTTTCATTATTTATGAACTTTAATAAAATATTTTTGTTTTCAATTGAACACAAAATCCTTAAAATATCCATTAACGATTTCCTATGACATGATCTTGGGCATCTTCTTCAGTCCTATCCCACCCCAATTCTCCTCTATCTCCTCTCTTCAATTCCGTGTCACTCCTGAGAGTAATGGGACTAATATGAAAGTGGAAAAAAAACAAAAAAAAAAAAAACAATAGAATTTACAAGATTGAGAACCTGGCAGAAATTTGAGATTTTTCACTTAATAAAAACTGATGGTGATGACATTTCTTGAGTATTTTTTCGGTTTCAGCGTCTAAATCCATGAGAAACAGTCAAAAAAACTCATGCAGTTTTTTTGTAGACCTGTGATATTATTGCAAAAATATTACCTTAACGATACAAGGACGATACTAAATACTATCTACTGCTGACGTGCTCCTTCATTCAGGATTAAATAAGAATGGTCGTCCAGTTAATAAATAAATACAATTTTTATAGTACAGAAGCATTGGCAATAAGCCATGTCTTCGTGCCAAACATCTTAAAAAATTGAGTGTATTGCAAGCATTAACAGAGAAAAAACCTTCTGAAAGCCTGTTAAATATATGCAGAAACAATATTTGGATATTAAAGAAGTCTTAATCTTAAAAGCACTATTAAATTCACATGGGTTCCCCCGCATAGGTGAATTTGGGGGAACGAAATGATCGAACGGACTCGCATCAAGTGGACTCAATGGATCAAAAATTTTATCAGGAGGCCACCTAATGTACATGGACAGGTAAATACAGTAAAATATAAAATTTGTCAATAATCTGCATACCAATGGACGGTAAAGAAGAAAAGGAGCTCAGAGCTCTTAAAACGTCACCCGGAATATGTCTTACAAGCGACAGCTCTTCGAAGGAGGAGGAAGCACTTTTCAGATATAGTGTTTCTGTGAACCTGAAGATAGGACATTCTCATGGCTTGCTCTATGAACAAGCGCCAAAGGGAAGTCAACAGATTTTCAGATATAGATACTATCCAATCTCCATCCTCCATCCTGTTTCTGTGAACCTGAAGATAGGACATTCTCATGGCCTTTTCTATGAACAAGCGCCAAAGGGAAGTCAACAGCTTGGCATTAAGGATAATAGAACTATTAGAAGGCAACGAACAGTCGTCCCAATAAGTGATAACCATCATCAAATTGATCGACTATTACAACGCAATAAAAAAAAACTAATATTTTTTCTTCTTTTTTCCGCAGATATATCAATTTTATTTTTCATAAATACATACGTTTAATTTTATCAGTACAATATCACTGACTATTATTTTTACTTCTATCTCATTCTATATTCCATAAATATCAAATACATCCATGATCCAATAATTCTACAGAATAAAGGTGCAAAAACTATAAATAAATAAATAATAACAACCAACAATTTTTAACAAATACATTTTATTTTCTGGCAAGATAAGAGTTTTTCTACTTTAAAATATTTTTTAATGAATATTCTGGAATTTACTCTAGACCTACTAAACCGATTTTGTCACAATTTACAAAAAATATTCTTTATCACGGTATCTAATTAGCGGGGATCTCACTTACGGAGGAACTATTTTTGTAAATCATGTTTTAGGCTTTCTAATGGCTATCTTCCTCTTACCAAAATTTCACAGCCATTCTCGAAGAATTTAACAAAATATGCAAAAGTTTCAAAGTCAATATAACATTTTTTTTTTTAAAAAATATACCTACTCTTCCTTCTTTAAACGTAACCAAAATTCGTATAAATTAAACTTTCAACAATTTAGAACGATTGGAAAAAATTTAAAGACATTTCTTGGATTTTGAGCGCAAACATTTAATTTTTCAAGTTTTCTCAAAAAAGTTAAAATAAATTTAGTTCGCGCAAATTTAGTCGAAAATACGGGTTTCCTGATTCAGCTGCTTTTCAAATCTACTAAGTGATTTTACAAAAAGTATTTTAAAGCGGACCAATTTAGGGTATGACTGTTTACGGACAAATGTATGTATATATATATATATATATATATATATATATATATATATATATAAATAAACATATAAACACATTTTTACGAGACCTTGAAACTTCGATTCTTCTTTTCAGCACTTCCTGATTGCACCAGCAGGCCGATGTCACATGCGAAATTTCGTCACATTGGCAGCGAGGAAAATGTTAGTAGTAACATGTAGACAGCTGATGAGGTTGGAAGTTTAACTGAATGAACAGTTTATGGGAGATCCAAATCAGTATGAGACGTTTTGGCCTCGAAGCCTATGCTAAATTATCCAAACATCACGGAATTTGGAACGATTTGTGAGGTCTCCTAACGAACTTTTACAGACATCCTTTTATTAGGTGATAACGGACGAAATACATTGTGTATCAATTTAAATATTATTTCTAAAATGTATGTAAAGTACATACATACATTGGTAGAAGATAGAAAGAAACAGAAAGGGAGGGAAATTTGCTTGATCCAGTGAATCACTATATTTAGTGATAATAAGTATTTTATCAATTCGTAGGAAGGAAGCAAGTGCCAGTGTACAAGGTCGAATTCATGATTTCCCCATCCGTTGTTCGAACACCAATTAACATTCGACGAAAAATGATTGTTATCTTCGTACAATGATAGTGAGCGCTGCTCACTCCAGTGTATCGCACGCTCATTCATACCTTTTCATAGAAACCTATGTGTGGAACAGCGTGATATCGCGTGGCTTGTTCAAAGGATACAACGGATGTTGGGACATTCTTTTTGGGCCGAAGAGAGAAAACAAAACAAAATATTTTGTCATTCTTTAGAGCATTTGTTGTGGGAGAGTTAAATAGTTATGGGTACATTACATTTTAGTCCTGCGTGAGGGATTACAGTTAACTATCTGCTCTTAAGGCCCATTTACACTTTGATTAGTGCGAGTGCAAGTGATAAGTGATTAGTGGTTCCTGTGAGTGTTTAGTCCGAGTGGTTCCACTGTACTGTTTAGAGTCCTTTTTTTAGAGAACAGCAAGTAATATGGTCGACCAGCCTTGTTGAGGTCCGCTTGCAGTCGCAAGAAATCCATAAGGAAGTTTTAAACGCGATGGTGTTGAATGTGAAGAACTCGTGGAAACAGAACATTTAAGACCAAGAAGACTATGGGAACGAAAGTGGATAAGTAGAAGACACATTCATAACGCGAGCTACCAACTCCTTATGGAATTGGCCTCTGAAGATACCATGGCTACTACTATGCTATCAGGATGATTCCAGAGTCATTTACTGCATTACTAAACCCCTCGTCACAACCGTAATACAAAAATCAGACACATTTATGAGGCCTGCTTTGCCAGCAAAAGGGAAATTGCACGCTATTTTATACCTGTTGGCAGGTATAAAATAGGTCCCAGTGTGTTTAGTGGAGATTACAAAACAGAAAAATAGAACTTGCTTCGATTCACTGTTTAGTAATCACATGCACTTGATTACTAGTCACTCACGTCCACACGTGTTTTGTACTAATCACTCGCACTCGCACTAATCCTCTCTTATAAACGCTGATGAGTGATTAATGGTTCCTGTGAGTGATATATATACATAGCTATACAAGATATAAATAGGTTTACTTCCGTGATCCCGCAGGCGGAATACGTTGGTGACTCACAGGGCGTAGCAGGGCTGAGCCCGCAGCTCATTCACGCTCCTCTAGTGGATCTGACGATCATTGAACTCAAATCAAAAAGTCCGACTCGCAGGAACTGCATCATCTTAGCGCGGTTCCGTTCTTATCCCTAGACTCATTTAGAATGATTAAAATAGAAGCTGTTATTATTTTGGGTCCACATTTCTAGAAAGGCCTTGATTTACGATCTTACCTGGATGGGTCGGCCAACCCTCCCTAGGAAGGATCCCGCTAGGCAGTTGAAAAGCTATATCTTGGAAATCCATATCTCTAACATTAAATTGTTTTTCTTATTTTTCTTAACCTGTTTTATTTTCAAATTCATTATCCAACTATAAGCAATTAAAAAATAACAAGGAATAAAAACAGACAAAAAGAACAGTTCGAATAAGCGAAATCAATTACTTTAAAGTTTTAAGCACTTATATATATATATATATATATATATATATATATATATATATATATATATATATATATACATACAAATTTTAACCACCATCATTTTCTGTCTCTAGGGGTTCTGAAACGGAAAATTTTCTAGTCGGCACTTCCGGATTGCGTTATGAGATCAACCTTATAAGCGGGGTTCCTCCCTATGGGGAGGGAGGAACCGCGCAAAAAGCAGATTGAACTAGTCTGATTGTGTTTTTTTTTCTTTTGTGTACTGGGAAAATTCCGACTCCTTATTTGTGTCTGCTTAGCTTATTTTCATATAATACACTTATATGCGACGAAATAAACTCTGCCACAAATATATATATATATATATATATATATATAAATATATATATATATATGTATATATGTACATACATATACATATATTATATGTTAGTTCAAAACTATTATCATACTGTAATAAAATGAAAATCATTTTAAATTAACCAATATTTAGTAGGATATCCATTAGCCTTTATATCAGCATCACGAGTTGGCATCAATCGATCCAAAAGAATTGTTACCCACTCCTTCTTAACAGCTTGAAATAAAGGTTCTTTATTCGAATGATTTTGACATCTTACTCTGTCCCCAAGATCCTCTATGTGGCTTGCATCATCACTTTACCTTGGCCATTCAAATACGATGAAGATTTTCTGTTGTTAAAATACGTTCGAGCGCTACTGTATATAAAACAAACAGTAGACAACAGTCTAAAACAATAAATAACAAATACAACAACAGACAAAACAGTAGACAACAGTCTAAAACAATAAATAACAAATACAACTACAAACAAAACAGTAGACAACAGTCTAAAACAATAAATAACAAATACAACAACAGACAAAACAGTAGACAACAGTCTAAAACAATAAATAACAAATACAACAACAGACAAAACAGTAGACAACAGTCTAAAACAATAAATAACAAATACAACAACAAACAAAACAGTAGACAACAGTCTAAAACAATAAATAACAAATACAACAACAGACAAAACAATGCCTCGCGAGGAGACACAACGACGCGTCGTTGCGCCTTGACCTCGTATCCAAACCAAATTCTCGCGAGAACTGACTGTACTTTACAAGGAACGTTTCCAATGGCGATGTTTACTAACCGGGTCAGCTGTCGGGGAATACCAAAATCTTCCATTGCCTTATAAAGGTTTGGCCGTACAACGATTTCATTACATCAAGTGTGCAGTGGAATTCGACCCTAAGAGGACTTTTTCATGAATGCTTGTTAGTACATAAAGTCAACACTGGATCTTCAACGAACCGGGTAACGTAAAATGAAGAAAATTGATTCATTGAGGTTATAGTGTGAAGTACCTTCATGTAAATGGGAACAAATGAACAAAAAATAGGATGTGAAATCATCTAAGTAAAGTTTAATCAAATATAAGTCGTTTGCACGTAAATATAAAGCCAATTGGCAGGAAACGGCTAACCTCATCGTGCAGCAGCTATAAAATAATTTTTTTAGCGCTATTCCTCCCTCCCTCCGTAGGGAGGAAACCTGCTTATGAGGTTGACCTCATGAGGAAATCCGGAAGTGCCGACACGAAAATTTCACGCTTCAGATCTCATAGATCACTAATATAACGGTGGTTCAAATTTATATATTTATATATATATATATATATATATATATATATATATATATATATATATATTTTATCATTAACTGACCTTTTGCTGAAATTTATCGAAGAAGGCGGATGGTCAATAACACTACACCACACACTTTCACACTTTTTATTTAACTTCCCTACATATTTAGCACTATTTTGACGCCTCTTCAAGGGAATATGCTTCAAAACAAACTTTCGGCCTCAACTTGAGGAGGAGAACCTACCACTAGCAGGGCACGTCTAGACTGGTCATTGACTGTACGAATCCAATATGGTGTAAAATAGTCAGCTGATCGTGTGGTGCAGTGTCATTGACCTTCCGCCTTCTTCCATAATTATATATATAATTATCGAAGAAGGCGGAAGGTCAATGACACTGCACCACAGGATCAGCTGACTATTTATATTATATATACATATACATATACATATACATATATATATATATATATATATATATATATATATACATATATATATATATATATATATATATATATATATATATATATACATATATATATATATATATATATATATATATATATGTATATATAATATGAATAGGCAGCTGATCCTGTGGTGCAGTGTCATTGACCTTCCGCCTTCTTCGATAATTATATATATATAAAAAAAAAAAAATCAGTCCCGTAACAGGCCACAAGGGCCCAGAGGGGCAGATACTGTAGAGGTATCTGATTCTTGACCATACGGCACACTAGGGAGATAGTGTGGTCAATACTATGCTCCGGCCGCCTGATTTTCCCCTTGGCTGCTTCGACTGCTAGAGTAATTAGCACCCAAGGTACCCATTATTAATTAAATTAATTAAAGGCTGGGTGAGCCTAGGGACGATCTGGGACCCCAAATCCAACCCTCGAACGGCAGCACTAGAAGAAAAAATCTTTAGTGCGCGCTCGGGTTTTGAACCTGGTCCTCCAGTTCATTAGTCGAGTGCTCTACCACTATGCTAACCTCACCCCCAATTATATATATATATATATATGGGCGGTAATTTCCTTTAGCCTCCGTCATCGCGTACTCCAATATACGTTTTTTATTTAAAACATTAATTTAAAAAAATTAATATTTTAAATGTTTTTCTAATAAAAATATCTTACCTTGCATGTTTAATGCCTTCCTAACCTCCTAGTTTCTCGGTTATGATTGTTTTCTTAAAATCACTGTGTCTGTCATTCCATACTTTGTATTTCCGAAATTAAAAGCTCACATTCACTATCATCCAATTTACTCTTTTATTAGTATTCATATTTTAAAATTATTTATACGAGAGGTAGCTAGAAGGTTATGAGCATTGGAAGTTTATAAACATTGGTTGGTTATAAACATCTTTCCACGTAATTTAATTTTAGTTTTTTAATTTAAAAAAAAAAAAAAAAAAAAAAAAAAAAAAAAAAAAAGAATAAAAAAAAAAGAATAAAATAAATGCA
Source organism: Gonocerus acuteangulatus (assembly GCA_946811695.1). Taxonomy (NCBI): domain Eukaryota; kingdom Metazoa; phylum Arthropoda; class Insecta; order Hemiptera; family Coreidae; genus Gonocerus; species Gonocerus acuteangulatus. Next base: position 19,553,280 of record OX328132.1, read on the forward strand.
TTGAAATCGGTTAAGATTTAGAGGCTGCATAATTTCTGGGGTGAGCGACGAGAAAAATTGTAATGTCTGGGCCAAGCGATGAGCGACAGGCTGGAACCAGCAAGTGACGTCACACTGGCCCTCATGCCTATTGTAGTCATTCCTTCCTCATTCCTACTGCACTCCAGCTTAACATTAATGAGAGCGACCCTGCTCTGACGATTTTCGCTTTTCGCTCATCACTCTTCGCTCCTATCGTACTCGAGGCGTAATGGTTGACCGTTTCGGTTCCATATATGACCATTTGATTGACGTCAAAAGCAGGTTTCGTTGCTGCTGGGACGAAACCCACAAAAAAAAAAAAAAAAAAAAAAAAAAAAAAAAAAAAAAAAAAAAAAAAAAAATCTATAATCTAATATTGCCGCTGCTTGTTTTGTCTTTAAATCTTGTAAGTGAATATTTTTCATATTTAACAACTAAATATGCACCAGATCTTCAAGTGGGCTCAAACAAGAAACTAGTTATTCCACCAACTGGCGCGCCAAACATCATGTTGAATTCACCGTTAGTCATTATACTTGTGGAAACAATACCCTTTATCTAACAATTATTCTCACAGATTGACTCACAACAATCACATGCACTTCTATTATACTGTAGAAAATCAATAGATTCATTCTTCTTGCTTTAACACAATTCTCACGGGATAGCCTTTCAAAGTATATACAGGGTTACAGGTAAGTAGACCCACATCTATCGCGGGGTGATAGTGTCGGTCAATACAAACCATTTTAACCCCATATTGCCTTATCAAAAAGTTACTCGATTCCAAGATAATTCATATTTTAGTTTTTTAAAACATTCACTGTTGCTTAGGTTTCAGGTATTTATTTCTTTATTTCTAACATTTGAACTGAAACATTTTATTGTTCTTGTATTTAAGGCATTCAGAATAAACTATTAATTAGATAAAACTATCAATTTTTTACGTGACAACGGATGGTACGACCCAATAACTAAAATTTGCATTATATTTTTCCTAAACCTATAACTTCTACTCTATCTCTCTTTAAAAAAATATTAGAAGCTATTCCTGCAATTTATATATAAACATATTAAACATAAACTTTACTTTAATAATAAAATATTCTTAATAACTTCTTGACTTTTTTGTAATTATTTCATTAATTTTTTTTATTATGCAATTTTTATTTTGCGTCACTACCTTTTCTCAGTTTTTTTTTTCTTTTTTTTGTTTCGAAGAATTATAAACATTTTACCTGAGTATTGTAATTTTTTGTGTAGCTGAATAAACAGAGATCTTTTTAGTATAACTTGCAGGACTATATTTTTTAAAAGAGAGATTGAGATTTTTTTTTGTTTGGTTTCATTAATAGTTTATTCTAAATGCCTTTAATTAAAAAAAAAAAAAAAAAAAAAAAAAAAATAGAAACTTTCAGCTCAAATGCTAGAAACAACAGTGACCAAAGCTTATACAACAGTGAAATAAATAAATATATATATATATATATATATATATATATATATATAGGGGAAGGTGTTGTACCTTTGACCACTTTGCAAAATTTAATTTTTCTTAGCTTAAATATTAAGGCTAAATTAATTTTTTTTTATTTCATTGCAATTATTATTCTATTGTTTATCATATTTAATTTTTTCAAGGTTCTAGCATTACATTTAATATTTTTTATTAATTAATTAAAAAATAATCGTACAGTGGTCAAAGGTACAACATGTAGTTGTACCTTTGACCATGGGGTGTTGTACCTCGGACCACGTAAAAACATCACAGCAGTACAGAAAAAAATTGTATTCAATAATATTGTAAATACTTGTTAAGTTTAATAAATACAGGAAAAGGATGTAAGCATAATAAAAAATCTATTATTGATATTATTTTATGCTTATTGTTTTATTTCCTCCATTATCAATATTTTGAACGTGTTGTTTAATACGTTTTCGAAGTAGCTGTTCCGATTCTCCTATGTATGATTTACCGCAGCTATTACAGTCAATTTTGTATATATTGTACTTAGTTTCCTTTAATTTCACTCGGTTTACTCGGTAACTGAAACTGTTTTTAATTTTGTTATCATACTTCCAGGCGATCTTTCCGAACCCTTTCCAAATATGTCTGATTTTGTATGATATTTCGGGATTAAAATTGAAGGACAAATAACGGGCTTGTTCTGGATTCGACATGGGGGGTTCGAACTGCCTACACTGAGGATTGATAAAGTCAGTTTGGACTTATTTCATTTATTATTTTTTAAATTCTTTGAACGATTGTAACAACCAATATTGATTAATTTTTAAAAAGTTGTAGCAGAAGAACATAAAAGTTGAATTATGAAAAATTCAAATTTAGGTTGTAAATTTGACCTAGTCAAAGGAACAACAACTAGTCGTGGTCAGAGGTAACACCATAGTAGTACAAATTAAAAAACATGCTACAAATTTTAGGGTTAAGATAAATCAATTTCAGATGTTACGCCATATTTCTTATTGTAATAGCTACTTTGTCAAATGATTTCCATCTAATAATACCTAACACAAAAAATATTATGAGGCAAAACGTCATCAATAAATTGCTTACATTTTTATGATAGAAATGGATAAGTATTTTTTGCAAGAATCCTCTTTGACATGAATAATCCAAAGTAGGTTACACTAGCCCTCTAGTGAAGGAGCTAAACACTTATTACACCAAAATTTATAAAATGTTGCTACATGCCGCCACAGCCTCGGTGGTCAAAGGTACAATATGGTCAGAGGTACACCTTCCCCTATATATATATTGGTAACTTTTGGTTAAGGCAATATGGGCTTAAAATTGTTTGTTTTGATCAAAACTATCACCTCGCGAATGTTGTGGGTCGACCATACACATACCAGTAACCCTGTGTAAATAAACATTTCTAGTGCGTTTCTCTCTACGTTTGCAGACGAAACTCGCTTATGGCGCTCAATAACGCAAAGAAAGTGCCGAATATAAATCCCTGTCCTTGGGCAACCCTTGTCAGTGCAAGCCACCACTGGAGCACTGAAGATGGAGCGTTTAGCTCTGAAAGCGCTCCCGATGAAAAGTAAAGTATTTTTGTGAAACCATGAAATAATTGGCCGATTTCTTAAAACAATCTAGGAATGTCAATAAACCAGAATACCCCCTGACAATCCTCCCAGGTGGATTAATAGACAGTGGCACCGAGATAAACTTACATAGCTGATCCTGTCGCGTTCATTAAAATATTTGTTAATAAAGCTCTGGGCATACCAACACTGGATGGCTGCTTCAACATTTTGTATATTTATTTTATATATTTTTTGGTCAACTTGTATATACCAAAAAAAAAAAAAATCCATGTACGGGACAAACTATGGCTGGTGGTTGGACCTTTTAGATTAAAAAAAAAACATTTAATTTATTTTTTGTTTGTATTTTGATCTTATTAAATGACGACTACTATGTATAAGAAAAGTTGTCTTGTGAAGAGAGGCCAAGTGCCAGTAAACTAGTCGGCTTATCTATATATATAAAATTCCGACTCGCAGGAACTGCATCATCTTAGTGTGGTTCCGTTCTTATCCGAAGTGCGATTAGTAAAGGAATAGTAGCAGCTATCGGTAGGTTTTGATCTTTCGTTAAAAATATAAAATAAAATCTCAAAGAAAAGGAAGCTTAAAGCGCCACATATGGAAACTGACAGTTTTCTAAGCGGATGGGACTCTCCCGTCATCGCGACGCTCACTCTAGGAAAACTCTATTACCAATTTGATTCTTATTTTATCAGCTTTAATGAAATACTCATTCCACCGTTAAATAAACTTAAAAAACAAAAGTGAGGTAAACAGTGACAAAAACCCGTTTAAAATAACAAAACTAACACTTTCGTAGTTTTAAGCACTTACTTCTCCGACTGATATTGGCCCATCGAAATTTGCTTCAGAATCTTTTTTGTAGAGAATTTAGTAAGCTTTTGAATGGTTATATCGTACTTCCCACGATTTCTTAACTGTTTCGAAGATATTAAGGGGGAAAAAAATGGTGCTAATACCTACCGATAGCTGCTTTATTCCTTCACTAATCGCACTTGAGATAAGAACGAAACCGCGCTAAGATGATGCAGTTCCTGCGGGCTGGACTTTTTTTCAGACAAATTAATGTATTATGTTTATATTATAATATAAATATTATGTTTATAAGAAGAGCAAGTCACTTTAATTGCGGTGTAAAATATTGTCGCTAGCTAAATCTAAGTATTATATAAGCTCATAAGGAAAAAATGGTGCTAATGGCTCAGATTTCGATGCACCATAAAAGAAATAAAAAAAAAAAAAATAAGGACAATATACGGAGATTCCGAACCATTTCATGTCTGTTAATAAAATATTTTATTCTAATCCCAATAACGCTACACTTATACACAAATACATTTTTTTTTAGGTACCTATTTAATACGTATAAAATAAGGTTATAATGAGCGATCCGCTGCGGCATACACCAAGTACTACCACCGTTTGGAGTGCAACTAGTATAGACCGGTACGTCAGTACCACTGTGGTATGTAAAGAGCGGCTGTTCTGATACTGGCAAAAATTAGAAATCCTACATTCCTAAGGTTGTTCGGTGGCTTATCTTTATGACTCTAGAAAGGGACTTACAGATGACGAGGATACACTGGGCTTTACCTGGAAAGGGAAAATGCCCCCCACCGTAAGCCTCCTAGCTCCTCAGATTTTGTTCAATGAATTTTTTAAAAAAAATTAAGAAATAGATAAAAACTGCTGGAAATATGGAATACCAAAAAGAATTCTAAAGAAAGAAATCAACACCAGTACAGTAATCTAGATATTCATCGGGCATCTTCAAATTCCAAGATGCCGTTGAAACAAAATATTGTTTCTATTTATACGTATCCTGTTTTATTGACTAATACATTTGACTACTATAATCAATCACAAAAATAACGAGCAGTGAAAAAAACTGTAGGAAACACACAAAAAGATTCGTTCAAATAAACGAAATTGCCTATGTTTTAAGCACTTATTTCTCCAAATATGACCATCCCATCGCAAATGTCTTCAAAACATTTTTTGTAGAGAATTTATTATCCTTTCGAAGGGTAATCTTTTGCTTGCCAAGATTCCGAACGGTTTACGTGATATTAATGAAAATATATGAAGCTCCCAAAACTTTTCATGACTAAAAATGAAATATTTTATTTTAATCCTTCCTTTGCTCCAAACGTAACCAAATTTTCAACATAGTAGTTTTGATAAAATTCAAACATGCAGGAAATGTTTCAACTGAATCCCATGATTCTAAGTACCAAAATCAAAGACAAAAAGAACAGTTCGAATAAGCGAAATCAATTACTTTAAAGTTTTAAGTACTTATTTCTCCGATTGAAATCGCCTAATCAAAACTTTTATTAGAACCTTTTTTGTAGAGCATTTAGTAAGCTTTCTAATGGTATTCTTCCGTTTACCTTGATTCTCAACCTTTTTCGAGATATTAAGGAAAGTATACAAAGTTACCAAAACTTTTTATGTCTGTTAATAAAATATTTTATTCTAACCCTTCCTTAACTCCAAACGTAACAAAAATTTGAACATAATGGGTGCTGTGATTAAAACGAAGTGTCTACCTAGTAGAGACTACGGTGTAGTTTTAGCTTCAACTCAGATTGATGTGATTAAAGAAAGACTACCACTCCGTAGTTACAACTACCCTAGATGGAGTGGTAGCTGGAAAAACTGAAGCTACAACTACGGGGTAGATACAACTACCCTAGATGGAGTGGTAGCTGGAAAAACTGAAGCTACAACTACGGGGTAGTTACAACTACCCTAGATGGAGTGGTAGCTGGAAAAACTGAAGCTACAACTACGGGGTAGATACAACTACCCTAGATGGAGTGGTAGCTGGAAAAACTGAAGCTACAACTAGGGGTAGTTACAACTACCCTAGATGGAGTGGTAGCTGGAAAAACTGAAGCTACAACTACGGGGTAGATACAACTACCCTAGATGGAGTGGTAGCTGGAAAAACTGAAGCTACAACTACGGGGTAGTTACAACTACCCTAGATGGAGTGGTAGCTGGAAAAACTGAAGCTACAACTACGGGGTAGATACAACTACCCTGTAGTAGTATCTACCTTTCATGCTGGAACGGGTCGACCCTTTCCTATCCCTACAGGTTTTAATTCCTGTTTTCATTAGTACTCTTCCCTGTCAGTCTCTGCTAGGCAGATATTCATTCTTGTTCTTGAGCAGTAGTTAAGTTGTCCAAATTGTAATCTTCATCTGAAGAGGAAATATTAACTGATAAGAAACCTCTAGATAGAGATTTGTTGTATAAAAAATTATATTGATTAAATAAACAAAATGAGTAATGTACAACTTGATTTATTATACAAATTATATTGAATCAAAGATACTAATTAATTAGGCGTTAGGCATTCTGATAATTTTAAGATAAAAAGGCTAACATTTTATTTCGCTTTTCTTCTCCACAAACTTTTGTTGCAACAGGTCAAGTTCCTCAAAATTTAAAGAGTCTTCAAGATTTGTAGCTATATTATATGCAGTACAGCATAGCTCATTACTAGTTTTGGTATTCTTTCAAGTGATAAATTTACACAATTGCCAAGAATTGAGAACCTTTGTTTTAGTAGCCTAAAACCCGTTCTATATCCACAGCCCCCCCCCCTCGAAATTTAATTTTATTTAATCGGTAATAATGCGTCAAAAATGAATTTAATAATATCACTTATTCCAGAAAGAATAAATTTGTTTGGGTGTAAAATAGCCCCAAACTCCGCGTTAGCCAAAAATTATTTCCTATATACGTGCCGGCACCAAAGTAATAATTAAAATAGTAATAATCCTGATCTTAAAGAATAGCTGACAAAAGTGAAGTCTGCTCCTCCTTAGACTTCAAGAAAACGAAGATATAACTACACCTAGGTAGTTGTAGCTTCTCTTTTATCACACCAAGAATGAAGTTGTAACTACCTCTCCGGAAAAACCGAGATATATCTACAGGGGGTAGTTGTAGGACCGGTTTAATCACACCAAAGGTAGTTACAACTTCGAAATAGTGAAGTGGTAGCATCAACTCCGTTTTAATCACACCACCCATTAGTTTTAATGAAATTAGAACATGCAGAAAATTTTTCAACTGAATCCCATGATTCTAAGTACCCAAACCAAAAACGGTATTCAAAAACTATTTTTCCAATTTTCTCGACAACGGTTAAAGCTATCGCCTTGAAAATGGTTTCATTCGTTTTTCTAGCCCAAGAAGCCTACAAAACGAGTACTTACAAGCTCATGAACTCAAAAAAAGTCCAACTCGCAGGAACTGCATCAACTTAGCGCGGTTCCTTTCATATCCCTAGTCTAATTTGGAAAGATTAAAATATTGATTTATTGATAAGGCTTCGCAACTTTGGCGAATCGCCTTAAGATTAAAATAGAAGCAGTTATTATTTTGGTTCACCAGTCTTGAAAGGTCTTGATTTACGATCTTACCTGGAAGGGTCGGTCAACACTTGAAAGGGTCCCGCTAGTTACAAGGTCTTGGAATCTAGGAAATCTATATTTCTAACAATAAATTGTTTTGTTATTTTACTTACCTAGTTTTATTGTAAAATACATTATCCAACTATAAGCAATTAAGACATAACAAGGAATAAAAACAGACAAAAAAACCGTTCGAATAAACGAAATCAATTACTTTAATGGTTTAAGCACTTATTTCTCCGATTGACATCGCCTAATTAAAACTTTCGTCAGAACATTTTTTGTAGAGCATTTAGTAAGCTTTCGAATGGTAACCTTTCGCTTCCCAAGATTTTCAACCGTTTTCGAGATATTAAGAAATTATACGAAGTTCCCAAAACTTTTCATTATTTCTAGGAATAGAAAATTGGTCTCATTTTACCTATCCTGTTTTACACACAAATACATTTTCTTAACATAAGAAATTACAAAAATAAAAATCAATAAAAAACTAAGGGAAAGAGACAAAAATTACAAAAAGTCCGACTCGCAGGAACTGCGTCATCTTAGCGCGGTTCCATTCATATCCCTAGTGTTATTTTGTAGACTTAGAATAGAAACAGTTATTACTTTGTTAGGATCATTCATAATGTAAACAAATATGAAAAAAAAAACAAGATTTTCGGCTAGGTATGAAACTATCCTAAGCAGAAATTACTCTTTCTGCCGTCCCAAGTTTCGGTCTACGAAGACTCTTCTACGAATATATTTCTAATTTACTTAACTTGCAGTGCTAACATATCCATTTTACTTTTAAATGCAATTAAACAAAATAAAATTGTACATGAAAATGAGAAAGTAGTGTTATTTTTTATTGAACTACGGCCACATTCAACCACAAAATATAATTAAATTTCTAGTACAGCATTTTGCTGCATGACTTCCTACAGGTAAAGGTAACTGTCAGCTGTCCTAGAATGCTTGATGAGAACAATGAATCTTGATTTATGAAGTGCAATAAAAGCCTACCTGAACCGGCCAACTACCTCGACCCGGACTGACTCTACACGGAGAATATTTACGTTTTCAGTTCTGTTACAGGTTCAAAGAATTTTTATTTATTCCCCTGTTTTATTGAGAAATACATCCTCCTACTAGAAGCAATAACAAAATAACAAGAAATAAAAACAGACAAAAAGAACCGTATAAATAAACGAAATCAATTATCGTTTATCAAACTTCTAAGTTTTATGTACTTATTTCTCCGATTGACATCGCCTAATTAAAACTTTCTTTAGAACCTTTTTTGTAGAGCATTTAGTAAGCTTCCGAATGGTAATCTTCCGCTTCACAAGATTGTCAACCGTTTTCGAGATATTAAGAAATTATACGAAGTTCCCAAAACTTTTCATTATTTCTGACAACAGAAAATTGGTCTCATTTTACCTATCCTGTTTTACACACACATACATTTTCCTTACAAATACAACATAAGAAATTAAAAAATAAAAAGCAATAAAAAACCAAGGGAAAGAGACAAAAATAACAAAAAGAACGACAAAAACCCGTTCATAAGAACAAAACAGACGTATTTGAAGTTTTAAGCATTTATTTCTCCGATTGACATAACCTAATCAAAAATAGTTTTAGAATCATTTTTGTAGAGAATTTAGTAAGCTTTCAAATAGTTTCAATCCACTTACCACGATTTCCCAACCGTGTTCGAGATATTAATGAAAGTATACGAAGTTTCCAAAACTTTTCATATCTGTTCATAAAATATTTTATTCTAACCCTTCCTTAACTCCAAACGTAACATAACTTTCAACATATTAGTTTTAATGAAAGTAGAACATGCAGATAATGTTTCAACTGAATCCCGTTATTCTAAGTACCCAAACCAAAAACGGTATTCAAAAACTATTTTTCCAATTTTCTCGACAACGGTTAAAGCTATCGCCTTTAGGTAGATACAACTACCCTGTAGTAGTATCTACCTTTCATGCTGAAACGGGTCGACCCTTTCCTATCCCTACAGGTTTTAATTCCTGTTTTCATTAGTACTCTTCCCTGTCAGTCTCTGCTAGGCAGATATTCATTCTTGTTCTTGAGCAGTAGTTAAGTTGTCCAAATTGTAATCTTCATCTGAAGAGGAAATATTAACTGATAAGAAACCTCTAGATAGAGATTTGTTGTATAAAAAATTATATTGATTAAATAAACAAAATGAGTAATGTACAACTTGATTTATTATACAAATTATATTGAATCAAAGATACTAATTAATTAGGCGTTAGGCATTCTGATAATTTTAAGATAAAAAGGCTAACATTTTATTTCGCTTTTCTTCTCCACAAACTTTTGTTGCAACAGGTCAAGTTCCTCAAAATTTAAAGAGTCTTCAAGATTTGTAGCTATATTATATGCAGTACAGCATAGCTCATTACTAGTTTTGGTATTCTTTCAAGTGATAAATTTACACAATTGCCAAGAATTGAGAACCTTTGTTTTAGTAGCCTAAAACCCGTTCTATATCCACAGCCCCCCCCCCCCCCTCGAAATTTAATTTTATTTAATCGGTAATAATGCGTCAAAAATGAATTTAATAATATCACTTATTCCAGAAAGAATAAATTTGTTTGGGTGTAAAATAGCCCCAAACTCCGCGTTAGCCAAAAATTATTTCCTATATACGTGCCGGCACCAAAGTAATAATTAAAATAGTAATAATCCTGATCTTAAAGAATAGCTGACAAAAGTGAAGTCTGCTCCTCCTGAGACTTCAAGAAAACGAAGATATAACTACACCTAGGTAGTTGTAGCTTCTCTTTTATCACACCAAGAATGAAGTTGTAACTACCTCTCCGGAAAAACCGAGATATATCTACAGGGGGTAGTTGTAGGACCGGTTTAATCACACCAAAGGTAGTTACAACTTCGAAATAGTGAAGTGGTAGCATCAACTCTGTTTTAATCACACCACCCATTAGTTTTAATGAAATTAGAACATGCAGAAAATTTTTCAACTGAATCCCATGATTCTAAGTACCCAAACCAAAAACGGTATTCAAAAACTATTTTTCCAATTTTCTCGACAACGGTTAAAGCTATCGCCTTGAAAATGGTTTCATTCGTTTTTCTAGCCCAAGAAGCCTACAAAACGAGTACTTACAAGCTTATGAACTCAAAAACGTAAGCGTTACGATTTTTTCTGCGCGAATTTCGCCCCAAACGCCATCTTCCAGTGGGCGGATTTTGCTGGTTAACGAACTTGACCTTTCAAATTGGACGACAGATTTTTGTACTAAATTTCATCAAAATCGGACCATTCGTCTTCTATTTAGAGAGCGAACAGACAAATATATATATATATATATATATATATATATATATATATATATAAATAAATATATACATATATATATATATACAAATTTGAACCACCGTTATTTTCGGTTTCTAGGGGTTCTGAAACGCAAAATTTTCTAGTCGGCACTTCCGGATTGTTTCATTGTATCAACCTTATAAGCGGGGTTCCTCCCTATGGGGGAGGGAGGAACCGCGCTAAAAGAACGACAAACACCCGTTCATAAGAACTAAACAGACGTATTTGAAGTTTTAAGCACTTATTTTTTCGACTGACATCACCTAATCAAAACTTGTTTCAGAATCTTTTCTGTAGAGAATTTAGAAAGCTTTCAAATAGTTTTTTATCCACTTATGAAAATTTCCCAACCGTGTTCGAGATATTAATGAAAATATACGAAGTTCCCAAAACTTTTTATGTCTGTTCATAAAATATTTTATTCTAACCCTTCCTTAACTCCAAACGTAACACAAAGTTTAAGATATTAGTTTTGATAAAATTTGAACATGCAAAAAATGTTTCAACTGAATCCCATGATTTTATGTACCGAAACCAAAAACGTTATTCAGCAACTATGTTCCCAATTTTCTCGAAAACGGTTAAAGCTATCGCCTTAAAAATGGTTTCATTTGTTTTCCTAGGCCAAGAAGCCTACAAAACGAGTACTTACAAGCATATGAACTCAAAAATGTAAGCGTTGCGATTTTATTTGCGCGAATTTCGCCCCAAACGCCATCTTCCAGTGGGCGGATTTTGCTGGTTAACGAACTTGACCTTTCAAATAACAGACAAATATATATATATATATATATATATATATATATATATATATATATATATATATATATACAAATTTGAACCACTGTTATTTTCGGTCTCTAGGGGTTCTGAAACGCGAAATTTTCTAGTCGGCACTTCCGGATTGTTTTATGAGATCAATTTTATAAGCGGGGTTCCTCCCTATGAAGGGAGGGAGGAACCACGCTAACAATATAAACAGATCTAAGGTGTTACACGGGAGCTGGTAAAAGAGAGAATGAGGTCTCGTATTGTAATTCTCTGTATGCAGGGTCTGCTTCCAGGTAAAGTCATATACTTTTACTGCCCTTTACCGTTACTCAGAAGGCTCTTTGTGTTTACAAACAAAGGACTCGGTATAGACCACCCGTATTAACCCAAAAGTGATTATATCAAGCTTGATAAACTTCCTCAATTAAATTAAGGAATTTAAGAGTGCTTAAATTAGGTTCTTGATCTAGTCAAAAAATTCAAGGAGAATTAGATCATGAATAGAAAATCTCGGCCAAACAGAAGGAAAATAACAATAATAAGGATAGTCAAACTTCGTTTTCAAATATTGTTAGTTGTAACACAAAAACGGTCACTCATGATTCTAATAAATTAACTGTGAAGGGTGATTACACAAATATTCCTGTTGAGGCTTTAAAGCTTCAATTTAAAAAACATATTAACCCAAAGGAATTATAGATTGGCCTAAAAACAAAAAACGATATAGAGGTTATATCAACAGAGTTTTTAAATATATGCAAAGACCTGTTGGTCAATAAAATAAAAATAAAAAATAGAGTTCTCTGTAAAAGGTTTAATGAGTTCTATTAAATACATATTTTCCAATTTAGTTATAATTTTAACTATTGGAATTATTATCCAAAGATTCATATAATTACTCAACAATAGATTCTAATTTGAAGCACAGCTTTTTTCGATATCTACCTGTTCGAATTGTTTTTCTTATTTTAATTAATCTATTTTATTGTCAAATACATTATCCAACTATAAGCAATGAAAAAATAGGAATAAACACAGACAAAAAACCGTTCGAATAAACGAAATCAATTACTTTAATGGTTTAAGCACTTATTCCTCCGATTGACATTGCCTAATTAAAACTTTCGTCAGAACATTTTTTGTAGACCATTTAGTAAGCTTTCGAATGGTAACCTTTCGCTTCCCAAGATTTTCAACCGTTTTCGAGATATTAATGAAAGTATACGAAGTTCCCAAAATTTTCATTATTTCTAGCAACAGAAAATTGGTCTCATTTTTCCTATCCTGTTTTACAAACAAATACATTTTCCTAACATAATAAATTACAAAAATAAAAAGCAATAAAAAACCAAGGGAAAGAGACAAAAATTACAAAAAGAACGACAAAACCCCGTTCATAAGAACAAAACAGACGTATTTGAAGTTTTAAGCACTTATTTCTCCGATTGACATAACCTAATCAAAAATAGTTTTAGAATCATTTTTGTAGAGAATTTAGTAAGCTTTCAAATAGTTTCTATCCACTTACCACGATTTCCCAACCGTGTTCGAGATATTAATGAAAGTATACGAAGTTCCCAAAAGTTTTCATGTCTGTTCATAAAATATTTTATTCTAACCCTTCCTTAACTCCAAACGTAACATAACTTTCAACATATTAGTTTTAATGAAAGTAGAACATGCAGATAATGTTTCAACTGAATCCCGTGATTCTAAGTACCCAAACCAAAAACGGTATTCAAAAACTATTTTTCCAATTTTCTCGAAAAAGGTTAAAGCTATCGCCTTGAAAATGGTTTCATTCGTTTTCCTAGCCCAAGAAGCCTATAAAAAGAGTACATACAAGCTTATGAACTCAAAAACGTAAGCATTACGATTTTTTCTGCGCGAATTTCGCCCCAACCGCCATCTTCCAGTGGGCGGATTTTGCTGGTTAACGAACTTGACCTTTCAAATTGGACGACGGATTTTTGTACCAAATTTCATCAAAATCGGACCATCAGGGAAGCTAGAAATGAGCGAACAGACAAATATATATATATATATATATATATATATATATATATATATATATATATATATATATATATATATATAAATAAATATATTCATATATATATATATATATATATATATATATATATATATATAAATAAATATATTCATATATATATATATATATATATATATACAAATTTGAACCACCGTTATTTTCGGTCTCTAGGGGTTCTGAAACGCGAAATTTTCTTGTCGGCACGTCCGGATTGTTTCATTGTATCAACCTTATAAGCGGGGTTCCTCCCTATGGGGGAGGGAGGAACCGCGCTAAAACGTAAGCGTTACGATTTTTTTGCGCGAATTTCGCCCCAAACGCCATCTTCCAGTGGGTGGATTTTGCTGGTTAACGAACTTGACCTTTCAAATCAGACGAAAGTTTTTTGTACCAAATTTCATCAAAATCAGACCATTCGTCTGGGAGCTAGAGAGCGAACAGACAAGTATATATATATATATATATATATATGTTTGATGTTATTTTTCGTCGCTGGGATAGTATTTTTAAGTACAGATGGAATGGTTGGGATTCGGCTAAATAAACCTCAATATGATTTTGTTTTAAAAAAATCTATATTTCGGACGTTTCGGCTACTCATTGGTAGCCTTCGTCAGCTAAAATGACAAAAAAAAGAAATTAATACAGAAACAATCAAGAAAAATTTATAATTGTGATAGGTAACAGAACTATAGATACAGTTTAACTTATAACAGAACATATCGTCTTAAAATTCGTAGAGTGAGTAGAATGAAAAAGAAAATAGGTACAGTAATTGATTTTAATAGTAATTAGTAACATTAATTGATTTTACAAAGAAATAAGAGAACTATATACCAATGACAAATATAGTAGCTAATAGTAACATTAATTAATTTTACAAAGAAATAAGATACTACATACCAATGGAAATGCCGAGCGGCAGAGGAAGACCAAGGTTGGCAATTAAGTAACCATTGTGAAAGTGTCTAAGGAAAAAAGGAGTATTTTTAGATGGAACGGCATTTTTCTCCAGCGGTGGTACTCCTCCTCACTTCTTCCCGGAATATTTCCCTTGGCTACCACCGAGGAAGAAACAAGTACCTGGCTGAAGAAGATGGAGATGAATCCATCGAAATATTCCGGGAAGAAGTGAGGAGGAGTACCACCGCTGGAGAAAAATGCCGTTCCATCTAAAAATATATATATATATATATATATATATATATATATATATATATATATATATATATATATATACAAATTTTAACCACTATCATTTTCGGCCTCTAGGGGTTCTGAAACGCAATATTTTCTAGTCGGCACTTCCGGATTGCGTCATGAGATCAATCTTATAAGCGGGGTTCCTCCCTATGGGGGAGGGAGGAACCGCGCTAAAATGGTATAAATTAAATTAAAAACAATTTTTGTTTTGTGTGCTTAACCACGAAATTCAGGCCAAGCTCGTTACCTAGCGGAACATGCTCATTGAGGTTTTATCGGCGAAATTCATCCGCAAACAACCTTAGCGTTGATGATTTTAAGAATGCAGGCTCACGGATGTAAGCTTTATTAACATTTTGGTGTGAAATACAGAATAAAACCATATATAGGAAGAGATTTGAACCCAGGTTTTCACATGAATAAGTAATCGTTGTAAAAATTGAGAAAGGCCGAAGAAACTTAGAAATAATATTATATCGAGTGAATGTAAAGTAAAAGGTATTTCTGTCGTCCGATTTCCCCTTATCTAAAGTGGCTGAGAAATTTGCTGATAAGCCCACAATGACGTATTATTTCCAAATACAATTCTAATTAAATTATGAAGAGGAAACAGGAACTTCTACGAAGAAAATGTAGTATGGTTAATATAATTCTTATATAAGCAAGTATGTATTTTTTGGAATGTTCTGTTTCCGCCAAATTATAGCCCTACTCGAAATAGATCCGACGTCTTAAAAGTTTTCTGGAATATCCAAAGAGTTTTCTGCAAAGACCAGATTAAACCAGTATATTTTCAGTATAAAACTCAGTCCTAGGAAAAATATTAACTCTATATTCTACCGTTCGCAGAAAAAGACAGTCCTGGACAATAGATCAACGCTACATTCTATCCTGGAAAACTCAGTCCAGGATAATTCAATTACGCTATATTCTATACTTTCTTGAAAAACTCAGTCTAGGATAAAACATCAGTCCAATGTTCCATCCTTTCTTGGAAAACTCAGCCCAGGATAATTCAATAACACTATATTCTATACTTTCTTGGAATACTCAGTCTAGGATAAAACATCAGCCCAATGTTCTATCCTTTCTTGGAAAACTCAGCCCAGGATAATTCAATAACGCTATATGCTATACTTTCTTGGAAAACTCAGTCTAGGATAGAACATCAACCCAATGTTCTATCCTTTCTTGGAAAACTCAGCCCAGGATAAATCAATAACGCTATATTCTATACTTTCTTGGAAAACTCAGTCTAGGATAAAACATCAGCCGAATGTTCTATCCTTTATTAGAAAACTCAACCCAGGATAATCCAATAACGCTATATTCTATACTTTCTTGGAAAACTCAGTCTAGGATAGAACATCAACCCAATGTTCTATCCTTTCTTGGAAAACTCAGCCCAGGATAATTCATTAACGCTATATTCTATACTATCTTGGATAACGCAGTCCCGGATACTAGACTGACACTATCACACCCTTTCTTGGGAAACTGTGTCCAGGATGAAACATTACCATTAATGTTGTATTCTTTCTTGGAAAATTCATAAACGCTACATTCTATCCTTTGTTGGAATACGCAATCCAGCATACGAGACCGGCGCAAAATCCAAACTTTCTTGGAAAACTCAGTACTGACTAAAACATTAACGCAAGCCTCTATCCTAATATATACATATATATATATATATATATATATATATATATATATATATATATATATATAAATTTAGACGGACGTCATTTTCGGCATCCTCATCGGATCGATGAAGATTGTAGACATTTAGTTCGGAATGTGCTAAAAACGAATGAAGCGTGTTTATGAAAATGTGACGTTACTCGCCTAAAACAATGTGACTTTAACGCTCCCATTCCGCAATACCAATATTTCTGTCCATTTAATCGGCGAAAGAAAAGATATTAGATTTTAGATATTATCTCCAAAAAGAGGGCGTTATCAAAGGTAAGCCTGTGTGAAGCATGAGTAATCATCAGGATGACGAAGCGACCGTGAGATTGGAATTCACAGATAAGGTTGAAATCAAATATTTGTAAGAACATGCAATATAACGACACCACTCAGGTAATTAGCATCAGAATATCATCATATGGTAATTTTTTATTTGAACTGGACTTTTATTTAAGTAATTTTCAATATCAAGCAACATAGTGATTTCAAAGAGTTTCGTTAACCGGAGAAAAATAAGATTGTCATGGAAAAACTATTCAATCGGTCGGGGATGAAATAGGAGTGAAAACAGAGATTAGTTTTTCTTAAAACATTTGAAAAAGACCCCCAAAACTTACAACCTTAAAAGAAAATTGCATAAGAGATAGATTTTATATTGAGGCACACTCAAAGGCAAATTCCTTCCTTTGCCTATTTTTTTCAACATCTCAAGTGATTGTAAGTAGTTCGGTTTCACTTATGTTGGACGCATTAGGAAAACATTAACTTATGAATAACATTAGAGAGATTTGTACTATAATCACTTATACAAAATCCCTTCAATTCAAATACATATAAACAAAACCAATTTAAATAATTCTGCAATATTTTATTCAATTGGAGACATGAACGCACCTATT
Organism: Gonocerus acuteangulatus; assembly: GCA_946811695.1. Taxonomy (NCBI): domain Eukaryota; kingdom Metazoa; phylum Arthropoda; class Insecta; order Hemiptera; family Coreidae; genus Gonocerus; species Gonocerus acuteangulatus. Next base: position 19,570,794 of record OX328132.1, read on the forward strand.
AAAAAAAAGGGTGTATACCATTATCTATATTCAAATTGAAAAGATTCAATTAATCTACAATATAAAGATATTCATTTATGTATTATATAAAGAAAATAATATCGGATTCAATAGCTCGTAAGCAGTTATTTATTCAAATGTAATAATATTATTAAAATGGTATATGAATAAAAAAGAAGGTACCTGAAATTATCGTGAAAAATATTATTAGGTGTAGCTTGACGCAGATCATGACGACCCGCGAGCTCTGGCACACACTAGAACACGAAATCGACACAGAACCCAACGTTCGGCCGATAAGCGAGTGACTGACTGGTAGCACTCATCCACTCCCCACTACACCATGCCCCCACTACCAAGAACTCAATCCATGACTTCGTGCTTAGAGTGGTTCTTGACGTTTCGAAGCGCGTTTTGTGTATGGATATACATGAACCAGTACGTTATTGTCTTTCTCTGAAAGCAGATCTTTGTATATCTGTATATATATATATATATATATATATATATATATATATATATATATATATATATATATATATATATATGTTTCCTCTTCTTTTAATAAAGGTCTTATAGGCCCCAAAATGGCATCAAAACTTCATTTAATCCATTTTCTTACAACTTTTCTTATACATAATAGTCGTCATCTAATAACTTAGTCCAAAACAAACAAAAAATAAATTAAAATTTTTTTTTTTTTTTAAATCTTAAGGGAACAATCACCAGCCATGACTTGAATCACCTTTTTAAAGGTAAGTAAATTTACTTTTGAAATTTTGATTTATCGATTGATTTTGATTTAATCGGCAAAAATGTGTCATAAAAACCTTAAACATAATAATAATAAATTAAATAAGATCACTTAGTTCAGAAAAAAATATTTGTTTTGGGCGTAATAAACCCCCTATAATACTAACTTATTAAGAAATAAGTTAGTAGTTAGTTTTTTTTTTTTTTTTATTTTGTTTATCGCTTACAAGGTTTCCCCATAGCGAGGAGTAGGCCTTATATAATGTGATTAGTATAACTAATGTTAGTATTACTAGGGTCATGCATTAATCTAATTTTTATTTAACATGCACCAATATCTTAATAATATTTTTAACTTAATAATTTACAAAAATAACTTATTTACATTTATTTAAATAAATATTGTTTTGGCAATCATAATACATAAAAAATATTCTATGTAGCCTAGTTATTTATATTTATGTTAGTAGTTAGTTAGTTGGCTAGGTAAGTTCTAGGTTGTTAGTATTCCATACCCCAGGGCCGCCACATATCAGAGCCGGGCCCGGGACCAGATCACGGGCCCCCACTTCTCAGAGCCAGAATGAAAATTCTAGTACTTAGCTATAGGACTTTGGGCATTTTAAAATTATTTTCATCTTGAGTTTTGAGCAAAATGAGAATAAAAGGTCACTTTCGGTACTTTTTTTTCCAATTAGCGAGGATCGATCCGAGCCCCCACGGTGCCCGGGCCCGGGACAACTGTATCCGGTTTCCCCCTCCCCCCATGTGGCGGCCCTGCCATACCCCCAAAATGTCCCCCCCCCCAAAAAATATTTATTTTAAGGGTAAAAATGTGCCAAAAAAACTTAAAAGTAAATTAAATAAGATCACTTAGTTCAGAAAAAATGTTTTCTTGCGTGTAATAGCTTTTTAGTTGGCTAACTATTCCATGTTCTAGATTGTTAGTATTCCATACCCACCAAATGTACCCAGTCCCATATATAATGGAGGGGAGACTAATTATAATATTATATATATATAATTATTTCTTACATAAACCCATGAAATTTGTAGTCAATAAATAAATAAAAACTCCCTTTAGTTAATGTTTGTATTATTCTGATAAATATAATAATATTTGCATACCTATTAGATTTGAAAATATTCTATTCATAACCGTGTCGTTATGAATCACAAGTTTAGTTAGCATGCTCAACTCGGTCTTTTAATTTTCCATTTATATATATATATATTTCTTTAACTCCTGTAAGCTAGAGGGGACGACGTTAGCTCAGTGGTAGAACACTGGACTCAGATGCTTGAGGACCTGAGTTCAAATCCCGAGCAAGCACTAAAGACTTTTTCTTCTAGTGTCTCTTCGTTCATGGGTTGAATTCGGCCGTCCCTAGGCCAACCCCGCCTTTAATTAATTTATTAATGGGTACCATTGTGCTAATGACCCTAGCAGGTCGAAGCAGCAAATGGGAAAATCAGGTGCCCGGAGCATATAAGTGACCATACTATTTCCCTAGAGTGCCGTAGGGTGATGAATCTGATACCTCTATATTACCCTCGTAGCCTGTTTTTTCCCCTGTAAGCTAGCATATTAAGTTTGAGAATGTTTATTAACTCATGTAATTACACAAATTTCTATTATTATGTACACCTTCACACCGAATCCCTCGATTAATATCAATTATCTCTATTTGAGAGGTCAGGGAATTCCATTTCCAAAACTCGGTGGAAACCCCGAAGAATACACTCAAGCATAAAAAAGATCGAAATTTAACATCCTGCGGGGACATCGAAAGAATGGATTCTTCGAGACTAAAACGGCATTTATGAAAATCAAAGTAAGGCAAAAACAAAAATAATTGAATGGATATCTGCAGTAAATGCCTCTTCAGTGGCTTTCCTTATCAGGATGTCCCCTCGTCACGTTGTTTGAGTCAGGCGTAATAATACCACAGATGATTTTTCATTATTACGCCTGACTCAAGCTAGACAACATGACGAGAGGACGTCCTAATAAGGAAAGCCCATGAAGAGGTGCGAAAAAGGCACGAAACATGTCGGACAAAGCATATCAAATAAAGAAGTGAATTTGAACCAAGAGTGTACTGCTTTATCGACCCCCTGCCAGAAGAAGAAACAAGAAAAAAGTCCGACTCGCAGGAACTGCAGCATCTTAGCGCGGTTCCGTTCATGTCCCTAGTGCCATTTGATAAGCTTAGAAAAGAAATAAACTTATTTTTTTTTATATATCTCGTGAAAATTGTCAAAATCCTCTCGAATATCTCGAATAAAAGTGATATTAAGGCGTCAGGGACACCGACAGTAACTAACTTTTACACAGATGCGGAAATTACACAATCCGGCTCTCATTCTAAAGCAAAGCTCTATAAATCAATACAAAATATGCCTAATAAAGCCTTTCTAGAGGGTACAGAAGCATGGGCATATATGAGGGGGGGGGGCTGAGGGGGCTGCAGCCCCGTCCCGAAATTTTGAATTAATGATGAAAACTTCTCGTAAAACCCTTAAAAATAAATTAAATAAGATCACTTAGTTCATAAAACATATTTTATTTTACGTTTAATAGCGTTTTAGTTGCCTAAAACTATTCCAAGCTCTAAATATTTAGTATTCCATACCCTGGAAATGGTCTCAGCCTCCCCCCCCCCGAAATTGTTTTTATATACGTCCATGTACAGAACCTTTTTTGCAGAGCATTTAGTAAGCTTTCGAATGGTAATCTTCCGCTTCACAAGATTGTCAACGGTTTTCGAGATACTAACGAAAGTATACAAAGTTACCAAAACTTTTCATGTCTGTTAATAAAATATTTTATTCTAACTCTTCCTTTACCCTAAACGTAACAAAAATTTCAACATATTAGTGTTGATGAAATTCGAACACGCAGAAAATGTTTCAACTGTATCCCATAATTCTAAGTACCAAATTCAAAGACAAACAACCCTCCCTAGGAAGGACGCTAGGCAGTTGAAAAGCTAAATCTTGGAAATCCATATCTCTAACATTAAATTGATTTCTTATTTTTCTTAACCTGTTTTATTTTCAAATACATTATCCAACTCTAAGCAATTAAAAAATAACAAGGAATAAAAATATAAAATTTTAGGCACTTTCAACACTTGTTCACACTGAGTAAAACAATATAAACAGATCTAAGGTGTTACACGGTAGCTGGTGAAAGAATGAATGAGGTCTCGTATTGCAATTCTCTGTATGCAGGGTCTACTTCCAGGTAGTCGTCATATACTTTTACTGCCCTTTACCGTTACTCAGAAAGCTCTTTGTGTTTACAAACAAAGGACTCGGTATAGACCACCCCGTATTAACCCAAAAGTGATTATGTCAAGCTTGATAAACTTCCTCAATTAAATTAAGGAATTTAAGAGTGCTTAAAATAGGTTCTTGATCTAGTCAAAAAATTCAAGGAGAATTACACCACGAATAGAAAATTTCGGCCAAACAGAAGGAAAATAACAATAACAAGGATAGTTAAACTTCGTTTTCAAAGATTGTTAGTTGTAACACAAAAACGGTCACTCATGATTCTAATAAATTAACTGTGAAGGGTGATTACACAAATATTCCTGTTGAGGCTTTAAAGCTTCAACTCAAAAAACATATTAACCCACAGGTAATATCTAGATATTCGTACGGCATCTTCGAATTCTAACAAACAAAATATTGCTTCTAATTATACGTATCCTGTTTACTGACAAATACATTTGACTACTATAAGAAATTACAAAAATGACGAGCAGTGAAAAAAAAAAAACTGCGGGAAACACACAAATAGATCCGTTTAAATAAACAAAACTAACTAACTAAGTTTTAAGCACTTATTGCTCCTAATGTGACGACCCCATCAAACATTTCTTCAAAACATTTTTCCACGATTTCCTAACCCTTTTTGAGATATTAATGAAAATATACGAAGAGGGCCTAATAGATATTCATACGGGATCTGAGAATCCCAAGATTCCGCAAAAATAAAATATTCTAATTTTACGTATCCTGTTTTTTTTTTTTCTTTTTTTTACGGCGCATCTACTTCTGGGTCATTAGCGCCCGTATCCTGTATTATTGGCAAATACATTTGACTACTATAAGCAATAGCAAACAATAGGGAATATGCCAAAGAACTCGGATTAGGAGCCTCGACAGTTTCAAGACATTTGAAGGAAATCGGCAAATCCAAAACTGACATTTCATACGGTACAGCCTGATATATTTCTAACAATGAATTGTTTTTCTTATTTTAATTAATCTGTTTTATTGTCAAATACATTATCCAACCATAAGAAATGAAAAAATAGGAATAAAAACAGACCAAAAGAACCGTATGAAATAAACGAAATCAATTACTTCAAAGTTTAAGCACTTATTTCATCCGATTGACATCGCTTATTCAAAACTTTCCTCAAAACCTTTTTTGTAGACCATTTAGTAAGCTTTCGAATGGTAACCTTTCGCTTCCCAAGATTTTCAATCGTTTTCAAGATATTAATGGAAGTATACGAAGTTCCCAAAATTTTCATTATTTCTAGCAACAGAAAATTGGTCTCATTTTTCCTATCCTGTTTTACATACAAATACATTTTCCCAACATAAGAAATTACAAAAATAAAAAGCAATAAAAAACCAAGGGAAAGAGACAAAAATTACAAAAAGAACGACAAAAACCCGTTCATAAGAAAAAAACAGACGTATTTGAAGATTTAAGCACTTATTTCTCCGATTGACATAACCTAATCAAAAATAGTTTTAGAATCTTTTTTGTAGAAACTTTAGTAAGCTTTCAAATAGTTTCTATCCACTTACCACGATTTCCCAACCGTGTTCGAGATATTAATGAAAGTATACGAAGTTCCTAAAACTTTTCATGTCTGTTAATAAAATATTTTATTCTAACCCTTCCTTAACTCCAAACGTAACAAAACTTTCAACATATTAGTTTTAATGAAAGAAGAACGTGCAGATAATGTTTCAACTGAATCCCGTGATTCTAAGTACCCAAACCATAAACGGTATTCAAAAACTATTTTTCCAATTTTCTCGAAAACGGTTAAAGCTATCGCCTTGAAAATGGTTTCATTCGTTTTTCTAGCCCAAGAAGCCTATAAAACGAGTACTTACAAGCTTATGAACTCAAAAATGTAAGCGTTACGATTTTTTCTGCGCGAATTTCGCCCCAAACGCCATCTTCCAGTGGGCGGATTTTGCTGGTTAACGAACTTGACCTTTCAAATTGGACGACAGATTTTTGTACCAAATTTCATCAAAATCGGACCATTCGTCTTCTATTTAGAGAGCGAACAGACAAATATATATATATATATATATATATATATATATATATATATATATATATAAATAAATATATACATATATATATATATACAAATTTGAGCCACCATTATTTTCGGTCTCTAGGGGTTCTGAAACGCGAAATTTTCTTGTCGGCACTTCCGGATTGTTTCATTGTATCAACCTTATAAGCGGGGTTCCTCCCTATGGGGGAGGGAGGAACCGCGCTAAAATGGAATATATTTATATTTATATATTTATATATATATATATATATATATATATATATATATATATAATTATATATATATATATATATATATATATATATATATTTCAAATCATTGAACTGTAAGATAAGTATCTCTAGAAGGGGATGAAGGGGGCTGGCTGACCCTGCCAGGTAAGGCCCTAAAAGCTTTCCAAGAAAGGTCGAATCAAAATAATAACTGTTTCTTTTTTTAATCTCTCCAAATGAGACTAGGGATAAGAACGAAACCGCGCTATGATGCCGCAGTTGCTGCGAGTCCGTTTTTTTTTTTTTTTTTTTTTTTTTTACTAAAATAATTGTAGTTTTATCCACACATTGAATTAAAAATGTTTTAATTATCAAGCTATCAAAGCACTCCTGAAACAATCTTTAGTAATAATTTTCAGAGATTTTATCAATAAATCAAGCAATTTTAATGTAAATCTTCAGCTTTTATTATGTACATTTTGAATAATAGTTCTAATACTTCCAATAACACATGGAAAGAGAGATATCGGTTTATTTTGGCCGCAGAGGATTACTAAAAATAAAATAAGAATTAGAATTATCTACTTTCTGATTTATGAAATTTAGATATAAGTCCAGTAGTCGGTGCTAATGACCCAGATGTCGGTGCGCAGCAAAAAAAAACAAAAAAACTTTTAGTAGTTCAACGCCAACAGTTCTGTCGTATGTTATTGTGATTAATAATCCAGTAAAATACTTTTGACTGGATCTGTGGTGGAACTACAAATATTTCACTAAAACTGCACTGTGACTTTAAAAATAGGTATAACATTGGCCGCCATTTTATTATTTTATTTTTTTAGTGATTTTGAAAACCTTAACAAATGATGAACAAAGGTCTCGTTGGGAGCTGCAACTTTGGTTCTTTTCTCCCTATATCTCCAACGGCTTAAAATATATTTCCCTGTGTGTGTCTGTGCGTATATGAAGAGCCTGTGTGTTTGGGATCTATCGTAGTGAAAGGATCCCACGGTTGGTGATTCAGGATTTTTTTTTTCAAAATATAACCAAGAATATAAGGAAGATTTTATTGGAAACACTTAAAAAACAGAAACAGCCTCAATCAAGCAATTATCCGAAGACAGGGAGTTTCGGTAAGATGTTTCTTGAAATAGATCCTTTGAATTGGATACACGAGGGACCTGCGTCCGATTCGATCTTCACTGTGGCCTGAATGTCGCCCAGAAGGAGCGGGAGACGCATTTTCCCCTTGCTCACGTCGACCTTTCTCTTATCGTTGCACACCTTTCCCTGAAAGATTAGAGTCAATAATTAAATCGACAAAGATTGTAGCAAAAATTATGTTTCCCGGATACAATAAATCCATAACAGATTTCTGCAACCACAGTACATTCCTCGGTATGTAGACCGAGTAATTTTATAATACTTGTAACTTGATTTTAAAAATTGGTTGTTCTTGTTTTTATTTTTTTGAATTTATTTTCACTTATTATTTATCAAATTAATTTGTTTAAGGACGCTTTGCTTAAGGGTTAATACTACCTTGTAACGTTTTTTTACCATTTTCTTTTTAATGGGCTTAAATGCTTCCTTAACTAATCAAAAATGATACAAGAGTGCTTATGTGCGGGAACAGTTTTTAAATGCGCCAAAATTTTGATTTTTGAAAGTCCCGATAAATTTCAAAATTAAAAAACCTTTTTTTTTATCTTTTTTACAAGACATTACGAAAAAAAAAACCTAAAAAGAAAAAAAAATGAACAAGTTGATTTTCTCAAAACTATGTTTTTCAAATCGGGCGATAAGCCCGATCAACCCCGATTAATTTTCACCCGATCAACTTCAAATTTTAACTGTACCTTCCTAATGATATTTGCTAGTAAAGTGCGTAGGATTTTTTTTATTCATTAAATTATAACGATTTTATGACCGATTTTCGACGGATTCTTTAGTAGAACATTAAGAATTGTTCATAATTTTCAAAAAAATTAAATTTTCTAAAAATCCTACTTTTTTTACTAGATTTTAACTTTTTCATTCAAAATATATTTAATTTTTTGTTCTAGTTTAAAAATTGCAGCCTACAGATTATCGCCAGTGAAAAAAGAGTTTCCTTTCGTCTGACACAGTGCCGCCATAGTGTTTTCGATGAATTAAAACTTATTTTTTTGCGCTCTTTTAACGTCCCATATAAAACTTATGACGTAACGAATGAAAAAATATTCATTTATTTTGTATTAATAAATTGGAGAAAATGACTTTGATTTGTATAGCACAAGGTTCAAATTAAAAAAAAAAAAGAGGTAAAAAGAAGGTATTTGCTAAAAATATGGGGAAACGTAAACTGGGCCAGTTATCTTTCTTACCGAGAGACTTAGTTAATTCCAAATTTCTTTCAAAAGTCCATAATGAGGGATGTTGACATTTTATATGGGGCTTAGAGGATCGCAAGGGGTCGTAACAAGCAGAATTAAAAACACTGAAAGTCGATTCTTTTTTCGAAGGCTTTAACGATTTTTTTTATTATTTGTTTCTATTATTATTTTACTACCCCCCCCCCCTCTATGTTCGTTTATAAAGTGGAATTTGGGCCCCCTTTTAAAGAGATTCTTTGTGTGGCAAGGGGATGAAAGTCCGACTCGCAGGAGATGCGTCATCTTGGCGCTTTTCCATAAATTTCTTATACCAGATATAATTTGGATTTATTGGAATAGAAACAGTTAATAATTGCTTTTTCTTTTCGCAGAAAATTTAAGCTCAAATGGAATCTCAGAGTAAAGTAAGATTTTAGGCTGAAAGAATAACATAGTACCCTAAGTGGAAATGACTTACACCGCCTTCTCAAATTTTGCTCTAGGAAAGCATTATTGCAAATACGTTTCTCGTTTACTTACCTTGTTTTACTAAAATATTCATTTTACTGTTGAATGCAACTAAACAAAAAAATTAAAAACTGAGGTAAACAGAGACTAAAACCCATTCAAAGAACGCAGGCCATTCTTTGACCATGGGGTGTTGTACCTCTGACCACGTAAAAACAACACAGCAGTGCAGAAAAAAAATTGTATTAAGTAATATTATAATTAATTGTAAGTTTAATAAATACAGGACATGGATGTAAGCATAATAAAAAGCTATTATTGATATTATGTTATGCTTAATATGCTGAAAAATCCAGTCAAATCGATAATCAATAGTAGGGTATGGAAGTTAAGCCACAATGTCTTCAACATCAATATCATACAAATTTCCATCTTCTCTCGTAAACTTGTCACTTAAAGTTTGTTTTTTCAAATATTGGATCTTAAACATTGGACATTTAATACCACAGATCTCTGCGACTAAATATGTAATAGTCTTTTTACTTTTATTTTTAACAAGTATAAAATTTCCTTTTTCCATATCATATTTTTCAAATTGTTGCTGGTTATTGACTTAACTCACGATCAACACTTTCTCCTGAAGAAATTTCGGTGTCAGTATCGGAATCTGAACTGTCATTAGAATAATTTAGTTTTTATTTACCACTTTTTTAGGAAGGGGTTTTATTTGTATATGGTGTCTTACGTTTAGGGTGTTGCTTTGGTTTTTTATTCACCTTCAATAATTAGCTTTTCAGGAATATCCGTCAGGATACGAGGTTTCCCTTTAGGCCGGCCCCTATTTGACATTTTCCTTGCCTCCGCCTTTCTATGAGGCCTTACAATATCAAGTGGAACGATAAGGGGCGATAGGTTCGAAGAGCTACACTGAAGATTAATAAAGTCAGTTTGAACTTATTCAATTTATTATTTTCAAAATTCTTTGAACAATTGAAGCAACCAATATTAATTTAAAAAAAAAAATGTAGCAGAAGAACATACAAGTTGAATTATGTAAAAATTACTCGGGTGTGTTGTACCTTTGACCTTGTCAAAGGTACAACAACTAGTCGTGGTCAGAGGTACAACACCCTGGTAGTGCAAATTAAAAAGCATGCTAAAAATTGTAGGGTTAAGATAAATCAATTTCAGAAGCTACACCATGTTTCTTATTGTAATAGCTACTTTGTCAAATGATTCCCATCTAAAAAGACTTAATACAAAAAATATTATGAGGCAAAACGTCATCAATAAATAACTTACATTTTTATGATAGAAATGGATAAGTATTTAAAGAATCCTCTTTGACTTGAATAATCCAAAGTAGGTTACACAATCCCTCTAGTGAAGGAGCTAAACACTAATTACAGCAAAATTTATAAAATGTTTTACGTGCCGCGACAGCCTCGGTGGTCAAAGGTGCAAGACGGTCAGAGGTACAACATCTTCCCCTATATATATATATATATATATATATATATATATAAATATATATAAATATATATATATATATATATATATATATACGCCTGTTCCCCAGCGTGCCATGCTACGCCTACTTTCTGCCTTTGACACTCCCCGTATGAAGAACTACCTGTATACCAAGTTACGTCAAAATCGGTCAAACGGTGTGAATTTAAAGTAACTCGTGAAGCAGCCGACAGAGGCCTCCACCACAGCCTGCTCTGATAGATTGCTCGTATTAAAGAAAGGCCAGCACTCCTTAGTTAGACAGTTACTGTTGAAATAAAATTGAAAAAAAAACTGATTTACAAGATTATATAATGATGTAAAGTCATCAATAACATTGAGTTATTCTAATTATCATCAACATCAATAAATAAATTGTTAGACATTATTCAAAATGGCCGAAGTAGCCAACAGAGGCCAGCACCACAGCCTACGAGTAAGATAGCTCTTATCAAAGAAAGGTCAGCACTCCTTAGTTTCTTCAACAAAACTTTTGACCAAATTTTGAAATTTGACTATTTTGACCTGAGATTCCCCGTGTCAAGGCCTACCTGTGTGCCAAGTTTGGTCAAAATTGCTCAAATGTTGTGGATTTGTTTAAGGAACAAACAGATAAGCAGACTTACAAACAAACAGACGGACAGGTGATTTTATATATATATATATATATGCACACACACACAAACAAATTTTCACTATCGGTATGACCAATAAATATTTCATTAATGACCTTTTTAATAGGACAAGCAGTTGGAAGAGCAAGAAGCTTCAATGCAGAGATAGCTTGCTCACTTGCAGAACTGAGAGACTGGCAGACATCTTTTGAGCCAACTATGGGTGTCATATTCTTGAGGATCTTGTAAGATATCTAAACATTGAAAACAAATATACAGTTTTAAATAGGGATCGAAAAAGTTATTTTTCTATCCAAAAATTTAAAATTTAACTGTTAAAAAAACTTTTATTTTAATAGTTAAAAGTTTTAAGAGTAAAAGTTATTTAGGAACTTATAAAATTAAGTACATGAAAATAAAAGTTAAAGTAATACTTTTATTTGTTTTCAATTTGACATAAAAGTATTAAGTATTTTAATCAAGATGTGAAATGTTTTTGGTCAATCCATTAAAAATCACCCAGACCATGTTGCTCAACATTTTTGATTTTCCTAATTTGTTTACCAGTTATTCCCCTACACTAAGTGAGTTCAAACCTGCAGTAATAAATTTTTCTGGGTCATAGTTTTTTTTTGCCGGCCACTTTAAGTTTGCATTTTATCTAATTTTTGTCCGAAAACAAGTTTTACGTAAATGTATCTAACTCTCTTAATTTCATAGATATCAAAACAGAATCAACACTAAAAATATCAGAACGATATGCTCTTGATTTTAGTTCCTGCATTATGTTTTGTAAATAGTATGGAAATAGAAGAAAAAGAAATCATGAAAATTGATTGAAATTTAACGTAAAACGGGAGTTTTAGAGCTGCAAAATTATTAGAAGGAAAAACGTTTTACGTTAAATTTCAACCAATTTTCGTGATTTTTTTCTTCAATTTCTATACTATTTACAAAACATAATGCACGAACAAAAATCAAGAACATATCGTTCTTATAATTATAGTGTTTATTTTGTTTTGATAACTATGAAATTAAGAGAGTGAGATACATGTATGTAAAACTTGTTTTCGGACAAAAAGTAGTTAAAATACAAACTTAAAATGGCCGGCAAAAAAAAACTATTACCCAGAAAATTATTTCACTGCAGTTTTGAACTCACCTAGTGTAGGGGAATAACTGTCAAAAAATGTAGAGAAATCAAAAGTGTCGAGCAACAAATTTTATTCAATTTGGTTGATTTCTAATGGATGGACCCTTCTTTGTTTAAAAAAAAGTCCGACTCGCAGGAACTGCGTCATCTTAGCGCGGTTCCATTCATATCCCTAGTGTTATTTTGTAGACTTAGAATAGAAACAGTTATTACTTTGTTTGCATCATTCCTAATGTAAACAAATATGAAAAAAAAAAAAAAAAAAAAACATGACTTTCGGCTAGGGATGAAACTATCCTAAGCAGAAATTACTCTTTCTGCCGTCCCAAGTTTCGGTCTAAGAAGACTCTTCTACGAATATATTTCTAATTTACTTAACTTGCAGTGCAAACATATCCATTTTACTTTTAAATGCAATTAAACAAAATAAAATTGTACATGAAAATGAGAAAGTAGTGTTATTTTTTATTGAACTACGGCCACATTCAACCACAAAATATAATTATATTTCTAGTACAGAATTTGGCTGCATGACTTCCTACAGGTAAAGGTAACTGTCAGCTGTCCTAGAATGCTTGATGAGAACAATGAATCTTGATTTATGAAGTGCAATACCAGCCTACCTGAACCGGCCTACTACCTCGACCCGGACTGACTCTACACAGAGAATATTTACGTTTTCAGTTCTGTTACAGGTTCAAAGAATTTGTATTTATTCCCCTGTTTTATTGAGAAATACATCCTCCTCCTAGAAGCAATAACAAAATAACAAGAAATAAAAACAGACAAAAAGAACCGTATAAATTACCGAAATCAATTATCGTTTATCAAACTTCTAAGTTATATGTACTTATTTCTCCGTTTGACATCGCCTAATCAAAACTTTCTTCAGAACCTGTTTTCTAGAGCATTTAGTAAGCTTTCGAATGGAAACCATCCGTTTACCAAGATTCTCAACGGTTTTCGAGATACTAACGAAAGTATAAAAGGTTACCAAAACTTTTCTTGTCTGTTAATAAAATATTTTATTCTAACCCTTCCTTTACTCCAAACGTAACTAAAATTTCAACATATTAGTGTTGATACAATTCGAACATGCAGAAAATGTTTCAACTGAATCCCATAATTCTAAGTACCAAAATCAAAGACAAAAAGAACAGTTCGAATAAGCGGAATCAATTACTTTAAAGTTTTAAGCACTTATTTCTCAGATTGACATCGCCTAATCAAAACTTTCATCAGAACCATTTTTGAAGAGCATTAAGTGAGCTTTCTAATGGTCATCTTCCGTTTCCAATGATTCTCAACCATTTTCGAGATATTAAGGAAAGTATACAAAGTTACCAAAACGTTTTATGTCTGTTAATAAAATATTTTATTCTAACCCTTCCTAAACTCCAAACGTAACACAAACTTCAACATATTAGTTTTAATGAAATTAGAACATGCAGAAAATGTTTCAACTGAATCACATGATTCTACGTACCCAAACCAAAAACGGTATTCAAAAACTATTTTTCCAATTTTCTCGAAAACGGTTAAAGCTATCGCCTTGAAAATGGTTTCATTCGTTTTCCTAGCCCAAGAAACCTATAAAACGAGTACTTACAAGCTTATGAACTCAAAAACGTAAGCGTTACGATTTTTTTTGCGCGAATTTCGCCCCAAACGCCATCTTCCAGTGGGCGGATTCTGCTTGCTAACGAACTTGACCTTTCAAATTAGACGACGGATTTTTGTACCAAATTTCATCACAATCGGACCATTCGTCTTCTATTTAGAGAGCGAACAGACAAATATATATATATATATATATATATATATATATATATATATATATATATATATATAAATACCACCGTTATTTTCGGTTTCTAGGGGTTCTGAAACGCAAAATTTTCTAGTCGGCACTTCCGGATTGTTTCATTGTATCAACCTTATAAGCGGGGTTCCTCCCTATGGGGGAGGGAGGAACCGCGCTAAAAAGGCCACATTATGATATTTTACGAAGAAAGGAAAAAATATAGATGCAACAAAAGAGAATGTCGGTTTGAATGTGGCGTGTATAAGGGTACGTTATTATATTTGATAAAATCCTTATTATATTTGATAAAATCCTTAAGGACATAGTAGAATTTTGGCCTCCAGATGTACTTGGAGGAACTCATTAAAAGTATCATAATGTTTTTGGTTATGTGTAAAAAGTTTTTATTAAATAAATCATATGTTCCTTTAACCCATATTTTTTTATTTATCAATAAGTAACTGTTACTAGATAAAATCACTGGCGGGCCTGTTCTAAACAAGACCCACACATACTTACACAAGATAAATATGACTAAGAGCTCGGCTTGTCCTAGCGACAACAGAACACCACAAACAATGCACCACCTTATATAGAAATGTTATTTACTTCTAGAAGGAAGAAAAATAATTCAGAAAAACTTTTAAAAAAATGACACATTACAGAAAAAGAGCTGTTTGATAAACATTAATCAAGTTTCAGAGATTTTTTTAAGAACGCATATCTTACCTTAAAAAACAATTGATATATTAAATAAAACAAATAAACAAATTATGGTGGAAATTAGAGAAATGAGTGACCCAAGAGTTATTTGGTGAGAAAAAATACTTTAGCTGTATAATAGGGATGTTCTGCCGAGTAATTCTTACATTTTTTTGGAAAACAACTTCTTATCCTCCGCCTCCTTCAATTCCTTAGGTAACTGAATGTACAAAGTTGGTGGCATGTTCGCAAGCCCATTTTTAAAAAAATGTACTGTGCTTGCCCAGTGCTATTAAATTACGTTGCCTTTTGGCATACGCGTGAATGTCCCCATGTTTTTTTTATACAATGTGAGGTGTTTATTAATAATATTTAAAACTTTTAAAATTTATACGGCTGGTACTGTTAAAATTTTCAAGTTTGTAAAGTGACTTTACAGGACGTGTTCCTCCTTAAGTTTAATATTGCCCGAATAGCTTTTTAGCACTTTCCTCCGAAGGAAAGTAGCTATTGAGGTTGGACTCATGACGGAATTTTTGAAAAATTTCTTCAAATCTTTATCGATCCTACCTAGTAGACACCGAAAATGACCCCCGTTAAAATTTATATATATCTATATATATATATATATATATGCATATATATATATGTGTCTGTTAACACGATAGCGGCCAGAGTTTTTGTTTTTTCGTCACGAAACTTGGTATATAGCATTCAATTAGCAAACGATTGAACGAGTTCGTTAACCACCAAAGTTGGTCCACCGGAAGGGGGGGTTTACCCCGAACCCAAAACACTAATTTGAATATCTCAGCCGTAATATTTGTTATATTTCAACGAAACTTGGTATTCGTAGTAGTAATATAGAGAGAAAAGTGAGATATAAAAATGAACTAAATCGGTTCATTAGAAGGGGGGGTTTACTCCGGACCCACAATACCAATTCGCCACTACCAGCCGTGATTTTTGGTATATTTCGATGAAACTCGGTATTCGTAGTGGCAATCCACAGGTAAATAACTGTTGTAAAAATAAACTAAATCGGTTCATTAGGAGGGGGGGGGTTTACTCCGGACCCACAATACCAATTCGCCACTACCAGCCGTGATTTTTGGTACATTTCGACAAAACTCGGTATTCGTAGTGGTAATCTACAGGTAAATATGTGTTGTAAAAATAAACTAAATCGGTTCATTAGAAGGGGGGGTTTACTCTTGACCCAAATTCTTAATATACTCATACCGGTCGTAATTTCTGCTGTATTGTAACGAAACGCGGTATACGTCGTGGGTAACTCATGAGAAAGAAGTGTTGTAAAAATGAGCTGAATCGGTCAATCGGAAAACGGGGGTTTAATTTGTAATATATTTCAATAGAAAAGCCCGTCAGACGTAGGTTCACAAAGCCGCCGCAAGGAGCGCTAGAGTGACTGTATCCTGTTCCTGCGTTAGATCAAAATACGATAATATGAGGTTTTTTGTATTTATTACGTAGTGTAATAGGTACCATGTGTAAACATAACTCTGGAAGCAAATTATTAATTGATCAGTTACTCATTACAAATTTAAAAGAGAACTATTCATGTTTTTATTTTATTTATGTAGGATATTTTAAGCAAATTGTTCTGGAAAGCAATCTACACTACCCAAATTCTGAGGAAAGTGCTTAGTTATGCAGCTCCTGCGTGACGGACTTTTTTTGAATTCTGTATGGGAACATGCAGCACAAAATAATGGCCTTTTTGCATTGTTACAGCAAGGTCTAATGGTTTACAGAGAGGAAACTAATAAAATGTGCGTATAATATATATATATATATATATATATATATATATATATATATTTATCAGTTTTAATGGTACATAATTTACAGCGCTAGTAATGTAGATACTTCTCCCACAGTCATTGCGAGCCTGCCTCCGAACTAGTTGTAAGTGTCGCAAATTCATTATTGCCATCCAATTGACTGCCCATTAGAAATGACCTAGAAAAAAATAAATAAGAGCTTTGTCCTTGGAATAATAACTGCGCCTATCCGGGTAAGTATGCGTCATGTTTAGTATCGATAGTATTGAATGACGTAACCGGTTCCATCAGGAGGAGAAGTGGGGACTGAGGCCCCGTGATGGGGCGGGTAGGTGAGTCGCATCAAGGAGTTCACGTTCTATGTTTCTTAGCCAAGCTTTCCTTTATGCGCATCATATGCCATTTGTGGTATTCCAGAAGGAACGTAGCTATTCAGCTCGCACTCGTAAAGGAATTTTTAAACCTTAATTCAACGAGTCCTGTACAGGGCCGCCACATCTCAGAGCCGGGCCCGGAACCAGATCACGGGCTCCCACTTCTCAGAGTCAGAATGAAAAGTCTAGTACTTTGATATAGGACTTTGGGCATTTGAAAATTATTTTCATCTTGAGTTTTGAGCAAAATGAGAATAAAAGCCGAAAATCGGTGTTGCAAAGGTCACTTTCGGTACTTTTTTTTCCAATTACCGAGGATCGGCCCGGGCCCCTGCGGTGCCCGGGCCCGGGACAACTGTACCCGGTTGTCCCCCCCATGTGGCGGCCCTGGTCTTGTTAGCCTGGATTGACACTGCCATTGACATCTACGTTAATAACACCGTGGGGTACAATTCGAACATGCAGAAAATGATTCAACTGAATCCCATAATTCTAAGTACCAAAATCGAAGACAAAAAGAACAGTTCGAAATAGCGGAATCAATTACTTTAAAGTTTTAAGCACTTATTTCTCCGATTGACATCGCCTAATCAAAACTTTCATCAGAACCATTTTTGAAGAGCATTTAATAAGCTTTCTAATTGTATTCTTCCGTTTACCAAGATTCTCAATCTTTTTCGAGATATTAAGGAAAGTAAACAAAGTTACCAAAACTTTTTATGTCTGTTAATAAAATATTTTATTCTAACCCTTCCTTAACTCTAAACGTAACAAAAATTTCAACATATTAGTTTTAATGAAAGTAGAACATGCAGAAAATGTTTCAACTGAATCCCATGATTGTAAGTACCCAAACCAAAAACGGTATTCAAAAACTATTTTTCCAATTTTCTCGAAAACGGTTAAAGCTATCGCCTTGAAAATGGTTTCATTCGTTTTCCTAGCCCAAGAAGCCTATAAAACGAGTACTTACAAGCTTATGAACTCAAAAACGTAAGCGTTACGATTTTTTTTACGCGAATTTCGCCCCAAACGCCATCTTCCAGTAGGCGGATTCTGCTGGCTAACGAACTTGACCTTTCAAATTAGACGACGGATTTTTGTACCAAATTTCATCACAATCGGACCATTCGTCTTCTATTTAGAGAGCGAACAGACAAATATATATATATATATATATAAATAAATATATACATATATATATATATACAAATTTGAACCACCGTTATTTTCGGTTTCTAGGGGTTCTGAAACGCAAAATTTTCTAGTCGGCACTTCCGGATTGTTTCATTGTATCAACCTTATAAGCGGGGTTCCTCCCTATGGGGGAGGGAGGAACCGCGCTAAAATGTATTTTTGTTTATTTACTGAAATATATTTGTTCATACAAAACAAAAAATAAACATTAGTAGCTTTAATTTATCCCTTTAAACTATTTCCTATTAAGTATTTTAATAACAATTACGTTAAAACTTTTATTTTTTCAGTTGAAAAATAACAGTTTAAAAAAAAATTAAACCCAAAAAGTAAAAGTTTAATAAATACTTTTTTTAAATAAAAGTTAACAATTATTTTCGATCCCTGGTTTTAAATGTATTAATAGTTTATGTCTTAATGTATTCAAATCACTGATTTGAAAATTAATTTGATAATTTCTGAGAAAAAAGTATTAAAATCATAGTATAAAATCATCATCATCTTATGATTATTATGAAATCATGATCATGATGAGTTAATTTAATCATTTCATCGTCATCATCATCATCATCCTAAACATTATCGTCATCATCATCATCATATGACTATTATGAATCATCATCATCATTATTATGAAATATTTAAAATCATCATTATCATTAAAATCATAGCACGTTTAACCATTTTTTTGTGATGAAAATGCCCTCTATAATAATATAAATGTAATTAGTCCTCTCGTTCAGTCCACACCATCCTGAGGCAAAACTCATAAGATGTACCTGGCTGAAGAAGATGGAGATGAATCCATCGAAATATTCCAGGAAGAAGTGAGGAGGAGTACCACCGCTGGAGAAAAATGCCGTTCCATCCAAAAATACTATCCCAGCGACGAAAAATAACATCAAACATATAAAACCTTACGGCGAGGAAAATAGAAGCAGGGGAAAAAAAAGACGCAATACCATCAGCGCTACTAACGGACAGAATCCCAACTACACCAGGGAGCTTCAACACCATTCGTCCGCCGATACTGTGGCTAGAGGGGAGAAAAGGAGCCCAGATCGAGAAAAATGTCATTCCCTTGGCTACCACCGAGGAAGAAACAAGTACCTGGCTGAAGAAGATGGAGATGAATCCATCGAAATATTCCAGGAAGAAGTGAGGAGTACCACCGCTGGAGAAAAATTCCGTTCCATTCAAAAATACTATCCCAGCGACGAAAAATAACATCAAACATATAAAACCTTACGGCGAGGAAAATAGAAGCAGGAAAAAAAAAGACGCAATACCATCAGCGCTACTAACGGACAGAATCCCAACTACACCAGGGAGCTTCAACACCATTCGTCCGCCGATACTGTGGCTAGAGGGGAGAAAAGGAGCCCAGATCGAGAAAAATGTCATTCCCTTGGCTACCACCGAGGAAGAAACAAGTACCTGGCTGAAGAAGATGGAGATGAATCCATCGAAATATTCCAGGAAGAAGTGAGGAGGAGTACCACCGCTGGAGAAAAATGCCGTTCCATCCAAAAATATATATATTTGTGTATTCGCTCTCTAGATAGAAGACGAAAGGTCCGATTTTGATGAAATTTGGTACAAAAATCCGTCGTCCAATTTGAAAGGTCAAGTTCGTTAACCACCAAAATCGGTCCACTGGAAGATGGTGTTTGGGGCGAAATTCGCGCGCAAAAAAAATCGTAACGCTTACGTTTTTGAGTTCATAAGCTTGTAAGCACTCGTTTTATAGGCTTCTTGGGCTAGGAAAACGAATAAAACCATTTTCAAGGCGATAGCTTTAACCGTTTTCGAGAAAATTGGAAAAATAGTTTTTGAATACCGTTTTTGGTTTGGGTACGTAGAATCATGGGATTCAGTTGAAACATTTTCTGCATGTTCTAATTTCATTAAAACTAATATGTTGAAGTTTGTGTTACGTTTGGAGTTAAGGAAGGGTTAGAATAAAATATTTTATTAACAGACATAAAACGTTTTGGTAACTTTGTATACTTTCCTTAATATCTCGAAAAAGGTTGAGAATCTTGGTAAACGGAAGAATACCATTAGAAAGCTTACTAAATGTTCTACAAAAAAAGGTTCTGATGAAAGTTTTGATTAGACGATGTCAATCGGAGAAATAAGTGCTTAAAACTTTAAAGTAATTGATTTCGCTTATTCGAACTGTTCTTTTTGTCTGTTTTTATTCCTTGTTATTTTTTAACTGCTTATAGTTGGATAATTTATTTGATAATAAATCAGGTTAAGAAAAATAAGAAAAACAATTTAATCTTAGAGATATGGATTTCCAAGATATAGCTTTTCAAATGCCTAGCGGGGTCCTTTCTAGGGCGGGGACCCATCCAGGTAAGATCGTAAATAAGACCTTTCTTGAAAGTAAAGATGGAACTGTCAACTTTGGTCCTCCTCTGCCTCCCGGCACTTTCATTGCTGACGAAGGCTACCAATGAGTAGCCAAAACGTCCTAAATGTAGATTTTTTAACAAAAATCGTATTGAGGTTTCTTTAGCCGAATCCCAACCATTCCATCTTTACTTATCACCTCGACGGCTAACTATCTAATCTTCATGCTTTCTAAAAATGTGGACCCAAAATAATAACAGCTTCTATTTTAATCATTTTAAATGAGTCTAGAGATAAGAACGGAACCGCGCTAAGTTGATGCAGTTCCTGCGAGTCGGAATTTTTTTTCTGGTGATTCTGCATCGAAAAATAGTCGACACGTGTCAGAGCGTTCCGTCCAATGCGCCTTAGGAGCTGAGAAATAAAATAAAATATGTTTTATTTTAAAATATGCTTTATTTTATTTCATGAGTTTAGAAAATGACATCGACATTGTATTTTAAATGAGTTGTTGTATTTTAAGTGCCACATTCAATTCTAGTTAGCATACTATTACTAGGAATGGACTTAAATGTATCAATTAATAAAGTTAAAATGCTACTAACAGTAGCTGAATGAATCTCCTTGGTGTTCTCCATACAACCTGAAGGCAGAATGAAGCAGTCATCAGTTAACGTAACATTGGAATTTTGCAACTTCAGAACACTGCTATCATCGCAGTTCTTCAATTCTCTCACATGAAGTTTGTACCCATTCTGAAAAGATTGAAAAAGTCAACTAATTTAATCAAAATGTATTTTAAAAAATGCATATTAAATTCAATTGCTTTAAATTTACGAAAAAAAAACAGGGATTTTTTTGTAATCCAAGTCAATGTGTGTTGCAGAAGTCCACCTATTTCTGATAAAGGCTTGTCCTAGTGTGTAAAAAGTAGAGCAGTTAAACCAGATTGTTAGGAAAAGCAAGGTTTTTTTCTTTAATAATTGTTATAAGTCGTATAATCTTTGAATCGTAAATGTTGTTTCCACAGGCATGAGCCAACGCTACACTAAAAAAAAATGAAAAAATATAATTCTCATGTAAATTTATTAAGTATTTCTATTCCGATTATTTATAATGAACAATTGTATCATAATGAACAATAAGAGGGTTGAAAAAGCTTATTCACCCAATAAAATTTTAAAACTTTTTGGTTTTGTGATTAAAACCAGTTGGTGCTCACCTATGATCAATCATCAAGCACTCAGAATATATAATAAATCAGTAAAACAAATGGCATTAAGATCTTCTCATTTGTTATCCTCATGTTAATTTGTGAAGCACATTTTATTAGACGTAAATGAACCTTATAAAACAAAAAAAAATCACTTACATCCATTAAACTTATGAATAAAAATGTAGTTTATTTTCTTCAAAACAATAAATTACATGGATCTGCATTTCCAGTTTCAAAAAATCTAAATCCATGTTCCCATAAGGGCAGCTTGATATTTATCATTTTTAAGATACATTTTGGTAGGAAACTAGCATTATGGACAGCTGATACCATATTAAATGAGTTTGAAATTACAAATTAGTGAATTTGATTCCAATGCATACTTAAATAATAGAAACAAACCAAGACATCGCTTTTGTGAGTTTGACTATGTTAATTTTCAATAATGATCTGTTTTCAGAATCTGTTACTAAAAAAAATGTATGTTCTATTTGATTGATGACACAAAGGACTGTCAATTTTTCGTACAGTAAGGCTTGAAGCAAGGAACGCACAAACCAACACTGCACTTTTTGAACATGATCCTTACAGAGCTGTTGCAGTTTTTGCCAACGCAACTTCTTCTTGTTTTCGCTTCTTTGTCTTGTTTTGATCATGGGCTGTATAGGAAATAATTTCGGGGGGAGGGCATTTCCGGGGTATGGAATACTAACAATCTAGAATGTATATTTATTTTTTATATTGGCCTAATCGCACGTTTAAGAGTTGAAAGCACCCTTCCAAAGTGTATTTCAAATATTCTGGCTAAGTGAGTATACAGTGAAGGGGTCACCGATTTGGTCCATTTTTATTTCTGGTGATTCTGCATCGAAAAATAGTCGACAAGTGTCCGAGCGTTCCGTCCAATGCGCCTTAGGAGCCGAGAAATAAAATAAAATCGGTTGAAAATGCTTTATTTTATTTCTTGGGTTTAGAAAATGATATCGACATGATTCTTTCACCATTTCATTTGTTTTGGAAAGTAGATTAAATAACAAATCCGATTGTTGAACAATCATTTATCTTTCGTCAAATAAATTCAAAAATATGCTTACGTTTCGAAGACAAGGTATAGTTGGGATTCGGCTAGGAGAAAAACGTCAGACTTTCAGGAAGAGATCTGTATTTGGACGTTTCGGCTGCACATTGGCAGCCGAAACGTCCAAATACAGATCTCTTCCTGAAAGTCTGACGTTTTTCTCCTAGCCGAATCCCAACTATACCTTGTCTTCGTATCTCTGCAACGGCTAACTATCTCCATCTTCACTATGCTTACGTTTGTCGTAAACTAGCATTATACATTTTTATACACCAAAAATAATAGCGGATTTAAAATCAGCGCCGCGTTTTCTCTCTAAAGATAATTTTGGCACACATAAAACATTGCCAAGTTTAAGAATGTACCTGGTTAAGGAAAGTGATATTTTAGTAAATGGATATAAGTATTTTTATTGTTGTTTTTAAAGGTCAGTTGAAGTGTCTTTACTGTTCTTAGAAAGTAACTATGAGGTCTTCCAAGTAATGAACTTGGACATTTCTTTCTTGTATCATCTCTTGTATCGGCAAATATTTTTGGTTGAAAATATGGTGCACTTAATACAGTTACTCATACTACTTTTTTGGAGTGTAGGATGGTAAGGCGTTTTGGGGGGTTTTAGGAGGGGACATTTTTGGGGAAGGGAGTGTTTCTTTGTGGGGGGAGGAACTTGGCCTCTATTTCACATTTATGTTTTTTTTGGGGATACTCTTTTCCTCTCAGGAAGAGACGAGTAGTCTCCGGTATCTTTCGGTATGGGAGGAAAAAAGTATTATATTTTTGTTTTCGATGATATTTACCTCATTAGAGTTTCTTGGAGTGCTAATTTTAAATCTGCTATTATTGTTGGTGTATAAAAATGTATAATGCTAGTTTACGTCAAATGTAAGCATATTTTTGAATTTATTTGACGAAAGATAAATGATTGTTCAACAATTGGATTTGTTATTTAATCTACTTTCCAAAACAAATGAAATGGTGAAAGAATCATGTCTATATAATTTTCTGAACTCGATATATAAAATAAAGCATTTTCAACCTATTTTATTTTATTTCTCAGCTCCTAAGGCGGACAGCTCTGACACGTGTCGACTATTTTTCGATGTAGGATCATCAGAAAAAAAGTCCGACTCGCAGGAACTGCAGCATCTTAGCGCGGTTCCGTTCATGTCCCTAGTGCCATTTGATAAGCTTAGAAAAAAAATAAACTTATTTTTTTTTATATATCTTGTGAAAATTGTCAAAATCCTCTCGAACATCTCGAATAAAAGTGATATTAAGGCGTCAGGGACTCCGACAATAGCTAACTTTTACACAGAAGCGGAAATTACAGAATCTGGCTCTCATTCTAAAGCAAAGCTCTATAAATCAATACAAAATATGCCTAATAAAGCCTTTCTAGAGGATACAGAAGCAAGGGCGTATATGAGGGGGGGGGGGCTGAGGGGACTGCAGCCCCTCCCGAAATTTTGAATTGATGATAAAAACTTCTCGTAAAACCCTTAAAAATAAATTAAATAAGATCACTTAGTTCATAAAACATATTTTATTTTACGTGTAATAGCGTTTTAGTTGCCTAAAACTATTCCAAGCTCTAAATATTTAGTATTCCATACCCTGGAAATGGTCTCAGCCCCCCCCCCCCCGAAATTGTTTTTATATACGCCCATGTACAGAAGGATCAAGAAGAAGTACACAAGATTGAGTAGAATACCCTGCCTAATATAGCCTATATAGAATAATATGTTGAATAAAACCTATCTAGTAAATACACAAGGACAAATAAAAGTCTTGACGAATAACAAATCAAGAAAAAAAACTTTATTTAACAAAATAAAACAAAGTTTAGTTGCCCAACTACAATAGAATAATATACCTAATTAAGTCTATGGAGTAGACACAAATGGACCAAAAACAAGTCTTGTGGAATATTGATTTTTTTTTCTAATTAAATACTTTTTATCAATATTTAGTATATAACCTTTGTTGAAAACTATTGATTGCTAATTGATGAATCGGTTTACAACTAAGTAGTCTTTATCAATATTTAGTATATAACCTTATGTTTGGATCTGTGTTTTTGGGGTGCTCTCCGCCTAGGCTTTGTATTTGTGTCGGCAGATACCTGGGTATATTTACAGCTCTTGAGGATTAACTCTTAGCAGGTAAATTTCCTGCGGCCCCCTGGTTTCACGGGCATTGAACTTTAGGAGGATTGGATTTAGGACTTAATAAACGTATGTAGACTAAATCATAGCAAGAAGTAATCCTCCGTCGTCGGTTCTTAATTATGTAGACTCGCTAATGTTATCCAATCTTAGATACATCGTATTTAAAATCCACAGCAAAAACACGACATTTCATCAGAATCCCCTGCTGAATAAAACTTATATAGAATAATATGCAAAATAAAGCCTATCTAGTGGAAAAAAATAGAGGAAAAAAGCCGTTCGTGGTGGTAGAAAATCTTAAACGTATTTCGCTCAGAAATCTCCTAAATATTGTCACTAATTTTACGTATCCTGTTTTATAGCCAAATAGATTAATGTTCTATAATCAATAAGAAAAATCTACTAACAATAAAAAACTATGGGTAACAGATGAAAATAGGGAATACCAAGAATAATTCTAAAGAACGAAATCAACACCAGTACTGTCACATCTAGATATTCATACGGCATCTTCGAATTCTAACAAACAAAATATTGATTCTAATTATACGTATCCTGTTTCATTGACAAATACATTTGACTACTATAAGCAATTAAAAACACTAGGGAATATGCCAAAGAACTCGGAGTAGGAGCGTCGACAGTTTCAAGACATTTGAAGGAAATCGACAAATCCAAAACTGACATTTCATACGGTATTTCTCCGATTGACATCGCCTAATCAAAACTTTCATTAGAACCTTTTTTGTAGAGCTTTTAGTAAGCTTTCTAATGGTATTCTTCCGTTTCCCAAATTCTCAACCTTTTTCGAGATATTAAGGAAAGTATACAAAGTTACCAAAACTTTTTTATGCCTGTTAATAAAATATTTTATTCTAACCCTTCCTTAACTCCAAACGCAACCAAAATTTCAACATATTAGTTTTAATGGAAGTAGAACATGCAGTAAATGTTTCAACTGAATCCCTTGATTCTAAGTACCCAAACCAAAAACGGCATTCAAAAATTATTTTTTCAGTTTTCTCGAAAACGGTTAAAGCTATCGCCTTGAAAATGGTTCCATTCGTTTTCCTAGCCCAAGAAGCCTATAAAAAGAGTACTTACAAGCTTATGAACTCAAAATCGTAAGCGTTACGATTTTTTTTGCGCGAATTTCGCCCCAAACGCCATCTTCCAGTGGGCGGATTTTGCTGGTTAACGAACTTGACCTTTCAAATTGGACGACAGATTTTTGTACCAAATTTCATCAAAATCGGACCATTCGTCTTCTATTTAGAGAGCGAACAGACAAATATATATATATATATATATATATATATATATATATATATATATATATAAATAAATAAATATATACATATATATATATATATACAAATTTGAACCACCGTTATTTTCGGTTTCTAGGGGTTCTGAAACGCAAAATTTTCTAGTCGGCACTTCCAGATTGTTTCATTGTATCAACCTTATAAGCGGGGTTCCTCCCTATGGGGGAGGGAGGAACCGCGCTAAAAATGGACCAAATCGGTGGCCCCACCACTGTATACACACCTTGTTAGAATGTCTGAGGTGTACTTTGGAAGGGTGCTTTCACCCCTTAAACTTGCGATTGGGCCGATATAAAAAAAAAAGTCCGACTCGCAGGAACTGCGTCATCTTAGCGCGGTTCCATTCATATCCCTAGTGTTATTTTGTAGACTTAGAATAGAAACAGTTATTACTTTGTTTGCATCATTCCTAATGTAAACAAATATGAAAAAAACAAAAACAAAAAAAAACATGACTTTCGGCTAGGGATGAAACTATCCTAAGCAGAAATTACTCTTTCTGCCGTCCCAAGTTTCGGTCTAAGAAGACTCTTCTACGAATATATTTCTAATTTACTTAACTTGCAGTGCAAACATATCCATTTTACTTTTAAATGCAATTAAACAAAATAAAATTGTACATGAAAATGAGAAAGTAGTGTTATTTTTTATTGAACTACGGCCACATTCAACCACAAAATATAATTATATTTCTAGTACAGAATTTGGCTGCATGACTTCCTACAGGTAAAGGTAACTGTCAGCTGTCCTAGAATGCTTGATGAGAACAATGAATCTTGATTTATGAAGTGCAATACCAGCCTACCTGAACCGGCCTACTACCTCGACCCGGACTGACTCTACACAGAGAATATTTACGTTTTCAGTTCTGTTACAGGTTCAAAGAATTTGTATTTATTCCCCTGTTTTATTGAGAAATACATCCTCCTCCTAGAAGCAATAACAAAATAACAAGAAATAAAAACAGACAAAAAGAACCGTATAAATGACCGAAATCAATTATCGTTTATCAAACTTCTAAGTTATATGTACTTATTTCTCCGTTTGACATCGCCTAATCAAAACTTTCTTCAGAACCTGTTTTCTAGAGCATTTAGTAAGCTTTCGAATGGAATCCATCCGTTTACCAAGATTCTCAACGGTTTTCGAGATACTAACGAAAGTATAAAAGGTTACCAAAACTTTTCTTGTCTGTTAATAAAATATTTTATTCTAACCCTTCCTTTACTCCAAACGTAACTAAAATTTCAACATATTAGTGTTGATACAATTCGAACATGCAGAAAATGATTCAACTGAATCCCATAATTCTAAGTACCAAAATCGAAGACAAAAAGAACAGTTCGAAATAGCGGAATCAATTACTTTAAAGTTTTAAGCACTTATTTCTCCGATTGACATCGCCTAATCAAAACTTTCATCAGAACCATTTTTGAAGAGCATTTAATAAGCTTTCTAATTGTATTCTTCCGTTTACCAAGATTCTCAATCTTTTTCGACATATTAAGGAAAGTAAACAAAGTTACCAAAACTTTTTATGTCTGTTAATAAAATATTTTATTCTAACCCTTCCTTAACTCTAAACGTAACAAAAATTTCAACATATTAGTTTTAATGAAAGTAGAACATGCAGAAAATGTTTCAACTGAATCCCATGATTGTAAGTACCCAAACCAAAAACGGTATTCAAAAACTATTTTTCCAATTTTCTCGAAAACGGTTAAAGCTATCGCCTTGAAAATGGTTTCATTCGTTTTCCTAGCCCAAGAAGCCTATAAAACGAGTACTTACAAGCTTATGAACTCAAAAACGTAAGCGTTACAATTTTTTTTACGCGAATTTCGCCCCAAACGCCATCTTCCAGTAGGCGGATTCTGCTGGCTAACGAACTTGACCTTTCAAATTAGACGACGGATTTTTGTACCAAATTTCATCACAATCGGACCATTCGTCTTCTATTTAGAGAGCCAACAGACAAATATATATATATATATATATATATATATATATATATATAAATAAATATATACATATATATATATATATACAAATTTGAACCACCGTTATTTTCGGTTTCTAGGGGTTCTGAAACGCAAAATTTTCTAGTCGGCACTTCCGGATTGTTTCATTGTATCAACCTTATAAGCGGGGTTCCTCCCTATGGGGGAGGGAGGAACCGCGCTAAAATACGTATCGATTATTTTCAGGTGTTTCATAAATATACAAAGTTTCATAAAAATCGGCTCCGGACACTTGGCATGTTTCCTTGTAAGTGATCTTATTTAATTTATTATTAAGGGGTGTATGACTCATTTTACCGATCAAATCAAAATTTCGGAGGGGGGGGGGGACTTAGGGGTTCAGCCCCCCCCCCCTTATATACGCCCATGATTTTGATGGTCGACTACAAGCTTTCCTCTCGTTGCCCTACGTAGCCAAATAAATGTTCGCCAATTCTCGATTGTATCGTAATATCGTGACCGTATGTTTAGTATATAAATAGTGACTAGCTACATACAAAAGCAAAGTAAAAATGGGGCAGCACCATTTTTTAACATGTATATTTATTCTATAACACGCAGTATTTTGGTACATTTGATCAGTGTCTCACATATATTTATTGTATGCGCTAATAACTTTCGCCTAATAATGTGCTTTTTTTTGTTGAGTCTTTGAGCATCTCCGTACTAACTTCCCATCTATTACTCCAATGTCTGTTGACATTTTGAGAAATAAATCGACAGGCAATGTAAATATATATATATATATATATATATATATATATATATATATATATATATATATAGAATTTAATAAAGAAATGAAATACAAAATACAAGTTACGAAAAAAGCAAATAACTTATCTTTCTTGTAAAACGAGATGTAGGGACTTTTCTGAAAGCAGCTTCGACAAAAAGAACAGTGGGAACAAATAGGAAAAGTGAAACGTGTCACAATCAGCTTTCTTGGCTCAGTGGCAGTGTCCTTCTCTACTAGATGTATAAAACGTGTCACAATCAGCTTTCTTGGCTCAGCGGCAGTGTCCTTCTCTACTAGATGTATAAAACGTCTCACAATCAGCTTTCTTGGCTCAGCGGCAGTGTCCCTCTCTACTAGATGTATAAAACGTGTCACAATCAGCTTTCTTGGCTCAGGGGCAGTGGCCTTCTCTACTAGATGTATGAAACGTGTCACAATCAGCTTTCTTGGCTCAGCGGCAGTATCCCTCTCTGCTAGATGTATAAAACGTGTCACAATCAGCTTTCTTGGCTCAGCGGCAGTGTCCTTCTCTACTAGAGGTATAAAACGTGTCACAATCAGCTTTCTTGGCTCAGCGGCAGTGTCCTTCTCTACTAGATGTATAAAACGTGTCACAATCAGCTTTCTTGGCTAAGTGGTAGTGTCCTTCTCTAAGAGCTGTATAAAACGTGTCACAATCGATATTAAACTAAGTAGTGGGATCTAGGGAAGAGGCCTGGCACTCTCTAAAGGATTGAAGACGTCTCGGCGAGGCGGGAATCACGATTAAACAAAGCAACTCTAGTGTTACCATATGGCAACGCATGGCGCTAATGGTTTAAAGGAATAAATTAAAACTACTAAAGTTTATTTTTTGTTCAGTAACAACAAATATATTTCAGTAAATAAACAAAAATATATTTGTAAACAAAGAACATTTCACTTATTTTGAGGAATTAATTCAATTTCTATAATTATTTATTCTGTACGTTTGTGGATTTTAGATTATATCTAACATGGGCGTATATAGAAAATATTTTCGGGAGGGGCTGGGAATAATTCGGGGGGGGGGCTGTGACCATTTCCGGGGTATGGAATACTAAAAATTTAGAGTTTGGAATAGTTTTAGGCAACTAAAACGCTATTAGACGTAAAATTAAATATTTTTTATGAACTAAGTGATCTTATTTAATTTATTTTTAAGGGTTTTACGACAAGTTTTTACCATCAAATCAAAATTTCGGGGGGGGGGCTACAGCCCTCTCATTCCCCCCCCCCTTATATACGCCCATGATCTATAATCATTTAATATATACTTGAGGGTTGAAAAGGGTCTTTCAACACTTACTTGAGTGGCTGGGCTTCCGTGTAGGATATTTGCTAGTTAATACAGGTATGGAAGTAGGTAGAAACCCTAAAAGTCTAAACTACTTTCCCCATTGAAAAAAATAAAGGTATTACTTTAACTTTATTTTCATGTGCCTAATTTAAGAAGTTCCTAAATAACTTTTACTCTTAAAACTTTTAAATACAAGTTTGTTTTTTTTTAACTTATAAAATAAACGGTCTTTTTAACAGTTAAATTTTAACTTTTTCGATAAAAAAAACAAAAAAAAAAAAAACGGTTTCGATCCCTGTATATTAGAGACATTTAATACCAAGAATTTTACTATCTTCTTTCTGATTTGTGGTTGAGTACTCATTCTAAGTAATAAAATTATACATGTACTCACACAAGCTTCAGCTCCAATCCAATATGATATAAAGAGAATCAAATTCAGCACAATGGCCATGATTAACCATATAGGAATGTTGATGAGAAATTTATACACTATGCCCTCGAAGCCAGGTTTTATCTGGTCATTAGGATCAAATATTGGAAACAATGAGTCATTACTAAATGTGTATTGTATTGGAAAAGGAAATAACCCAACAATCTAGAATTATTATCACTGTTAAGGGGATTGTGGGTAGTCATCATACTTATTTTTTATATAATTGTAAAATACCACCTGTTATTGAATGATTTTAAGTATGTTAGTATTTGAAGGAATAACCATAATATCAAGCTAGCAAATGACGTATACCTATAATAATGTTATTTCATTCAAAACATGAAAGCAATGTTGCATCAAGGTAATTTAAATTGTGTATTTCCGGCAAAAGTCGACGGTTTTATTTCTCAATAGTGTAAATTAATCTAGCCTAAAAATGATTGACATTTTTCTTTAATTTCAAGTTGATAACATTATTCAATAATTCAAGAAAGTAATTGTTGCTCAGATAGTACTATCCTCAATCGTGCATGAGAAGCAATCATTAGTCACCTTAATCATGGCTAATAAATAGAGGATCTACCTTCGAAACATAATTAGTTTACATCTCATCAGTGTATGGCTATTCCTCCTCCAGTTCACATATGATCAGAGCCTGTCAAATGCCATATTGACACGGCGCCACATAAAAACATTTGTCCAATTTTTTTAACAAATGCCACTTTTGAAGATTTTTTTTTATGTAAAATAATTTCACTTTGAAGTGTCTACACTTCAAACCCTTTACAAAAAGTGGATTCATTGTGACGACAATTTCAGTCTTGATGACGGAAAGAGGCGGCGAGTACTTTTTCACCCTCGACATAAAGCAGGCATACCTCCATGTGGAAATGGAAGAGGATGTTTGGTGTTAAGAACGCACCGAGCATTTGGAACGGACTAATGTATCAAATGTTTCACCAAGTTGCAGGAGTCAGTTATTTTTTTGACGACTTACTGGTACAAGGCAAAACGTACGAAGAAACATTACGAAGAGTGACACAAGTATTCAAAATAATTCTAGAGAATGGACTGAAACTTAATAAGGACAAGTGCAAACTTTTTCATACATCGATTAGTTATTTGGGACCTAAAATTGACAAGAACGGGTTACATTCAAATTCGGATAAAATAAAGGCGGTAATCATAAGTCCGGAACCGAAGTATCCCCATTGTCTCAGGATTTTCCTTGGACTTGTAAATTTCTGCAACGAAATTACATCCATTACACCAACTTTTGAGGAAAGATGCTCAGTGGGAATGGACACAAGAGTGAAGTGCTAGTGATGAAACAATTAAAAAGGACCTGAGCAGCGATCGCGTTCTTACGACATACCGACCAGACAGACCTTTGAATTTGGCTACTGATGCATCGGCTTATGGAGCAGTTCTGTCTCATCGCATGACTGATGGATGCGAAAGACCTATTGCGTACGCTTCTCGAACCTCAACCAAACCTGGGATAAAAAATCCCAACCCCTACATTTCTCTCTTATCAATAACGCAGCCGTTTACAATGACTCCTTCACTAGATGGGAGTTAGATTTTTCGCTTCGGAAATCTAAAGGAAGGTCCCCTGGCCCGGACAACATCTTATATGAAATGCTGCGTCAGCTGTCTCCTCAAAGGAAGGATCGGCTGCTTCAGTTATACAATCAAGTCTGGCATAGTGGAGTGTTTCCAAGTGCTTGGAGACTATCACATGTAATCCCCATCCCAAAAGCAGATAAAGATAGAAGATTCCCTTCAGGATACCGGCCCATTTCACTGGTTAGCTGTTTAAGCAAAGTGCTGGAAAAGATGGTGAACAAGCGGCTCCTGTGGACACTTGACAAAAAAAATTGCTCTGGAATGGCCAGTCTGCTTATCGCCAGGGTAGGTCAACCATGGACAATCTCGTCATTCTTGAAAGTGAACTGCAATACGCCTATGTCAACAAGCAGGTTGTGGTTGCTGTCCTGTTCGATATAAAAAATGCATTTGATTCTGTATGGAGGCAAGGTATTTTACGTACGTTACACAGGTGGGGCCTTCAGGGGAACCTTCCGAAGTTCATACAGCAGTTTCTATTAAAAATGTAATTTCGAGTGCTTGCAAACGAGGTGCTATCCGAAAATGTAGAGACGGAATATGGAGTCCCACAAGGCAGTGCACTGAGCTCCGCTTTGTTTTCTATTGCAATTGACGACATCAAGACGTGTCTCACTACGCATGTAAAAGGACTTCTGTATGCGGATGAACTTATTTTATGTCGATCTGCAAGTGTCGAGTACATCAGACGAAACCTTCAGGCAACAATAAACAGGATTTTGCTGTGGAGCAAGACTTCTGGACTACGTATCTCGAAGGAGAAGACAAAATGCATTCTTTTCAGTCGTCGCCGATCGGAGCCGCCGTGTCCTCCACTTGAGCTTGGATCTCATCCTATTCCATTTGTCGATCAAGTCCGGTTCATTGGAGTGATCTTTGACAAGCGACTCAACTGGGTGCCCCACGTGAGTGAACTCAGGAGGAGATGCTTGAACCGCTTAAAAATTCTAAAAGTTTTAAGTAAAACAACCTGGGGAGCAGATCGTCTCTCGCTTCTGAAAGTATATCAAGCTTTAATCTGCAGTAAAATAGACTATGGAAGCATTGTCTACGGCTCAGCCAAACAACCAGTGCTCGAACTTGTTGATACAATACACTTCAACGGGATTCGGAGCACGCAGTGGCCCCACGAGGTGGGGTCTTCCGGAGCACGCCAGTTCTCTCATTGTGCGCAGAAGCTGGAATTCCTCCCCTAATATTTAGGAGGCACCGTCTTGCCGCCAAATATATATCCAAAATATATACCTCACCTGATCATCCATGCTACCCCTACATATTTCAACCAAAATATTCTGGGTTGTTTAATAGTCACCCTTCTGCTTCTTTGCCTTTAGCACTCCGGGTGAAGTCTCTAATAAATGAACTCGAAAAGTTCACCATTTTTCGGCAGGATGCACTCATGCCTCCGTGGAATTATAAAAAACCCCTCTGTCACTTTCTAGCTCTGCGGAAAGACGACGCTGGTGGAATTGAATTGAATTGTCGACTTCACGAGCTGCTGGATACGTTCGACGACAAGAGAATTATCTACACGGATGGGTCTCATATCGGAGTCTCATGTGCGTGTGCTTACGTAGATCAGGAAACAGCGCATCAGTACAAATTACACCCCGCTAGTAATATTTATTCAGCAGAGCTGTTTGCCCTGTCAGCAGCACTGTATCACGCTATGACAGTACCCGAGACCAACATTGGGATCTGTACAGACTCTAAAAGCGCGCTGCTTAACATCCATGATATGTACAGTGATAACCCAAGCATTATAAAGTTGTTCGAGTACTCCACCATGCTTCACGGACTGGGGAAGACTGTTCACCTCGTCTGGACTCCAGGACACAGGGGTGTAAAGGGTAATGAGATGGCAGACAAAGCAGCGTCCTCCGCTCACGATTTACCGTCCATTACACCCACTTCTATGACGGTAAGTGAGCTGGCCACACCACTGCTGCACATCATCAAACATCGTTGGCAAGAGATGTGGAATGAAGCAAGAGGCGTTAATAAGCTGAGTTTGGTGAAAACTGACTGCCAGCCTTGGAAGACATCCTCTAGACCCTGCCGAAATGAAGAAGTAATGTTGGCGCGACTCCGACTTGGGCACACCCGTCTTACGCACTCGTATCTTATGTCCAGGAAAACTCCACCCCGGTGCCTTACTTGTCGAAAACCCCTCACCGTTCAACACATTATTGAAGACTGCCGGATGTAAACTGTTTCGGCAGCTCGGGATATCAAGAAAGATAGCAGAGGCTCTCGGAAACAAACAGGCTGAGGTTGACAAAATAATAACATTTTTAAAGATAACTGTGCTTAATAGATTAATATGAAAATAATGTTGCCCTCTATTTAGGTTCCTTATGTGTTGTTTTTTTTTCAGTCTAGTGCTTGTTTTTAATTGTTGTTTCGTAGAATGATTGTTACACGTTTAATCAATTTATTTAGTTTTTCCTTAAGTTAGCAATCTGTGATAATTTGTGATACCATTTATTTATTTTTTTTTTTTTATTAATTTTTTTTTTTTTTTTTTTTTTTTAAATCTCATAGTTTCTAGTTTTAATTTGATCTAAATATTGTTATTCTTTTAATACATTGACATATGTATATGTTTAATTTCTTTAATTTGTAAGTAACTCTTGGTCTCGAACCTGATATCTGTATTTGTAAGATAAAATTGTATAATAACTCTGCACTTTGACTAGCTATATCGGGGAGTGTGAGTGTGTCAGGGAAAAAAAAAAAAAAAAGAAAGAAAGAAAGAAAATCCCCTAAACAGAAAGTGAGGGGGAAAAAAAAGAATATGCCAAAAGTTATATACAAAGCACAAGGTCTAATAGGGAAAAAAAATTAAGGGGGAAATAAATGGAAAAAAGAGAGAGAAAGGAAGGGGGGGGGGAAAGAAAAAATCCTGACTCCCTAAGGAAAGCACCCCTTTCACCGGGAACATGGGATGAGTGGTTGTGCGTTGCAATAACATAGTAGGGCGCTGACGAGCGTGAGGTTTTTCGTCCCATATTTTCTAAACAAACAACACGCCGGTATCGCCAAAATTAAGAACCTTGGTGGCCAAACATCAATAGAGACTTGGAGAACCTCGCTCGATCCTGTGAGAGCTGTTGTCTGAACGCCAACAATCCACCGAAGACCACAATCCACCGAAGACCACAATCCACCCTTGGGAGCCGGCGCGTGGCCCCTGGCAGCGAATACACATTGACTTTGACCCTTTATGGGGACACACTTCTTCATCGTTGTCGATGCGTATTGGAAATGGATGGAAGTTCTTACCACGAACGATAACACCTCTTCCTGGACAATGACTACACTTCGACAAATATTCTCACGATTTGGAATTCCTATGATCGTGGTGAGCGACAACGGACTCACCACGACCGTCGAACACTATTAATGCACTATCGTCGAACACCGCATTCGACCACACAGATCTCACCATACGAACTCATGTTTGGCGGGAAGATCAAGACCTCCTGACGACGGTTCAGGAAAACCGAACGAATAAACAAGGTTCGAGTAATCAAGAACGACGAGTTAGGAAATTCGAGCCCGGCGATCCAGTTCAAGTTCGTATTTACGAAGCGAAGGGGGATAAATGGACGTTTGAGAAAATCATAAAAAGATGTGGACTACTCCACTATATTATTGAAGTGGGGGAAAAAGTTGCTTCGACGACACATCGACCAGGTCAGGGCTACCCAAGTTGAAAAACTAGAAGAAGAGGAATCCCTTCTGGCAACTGTCGGGGTCAGCACCGGACCGTGAAGAGCTGAGGCCACGGAGGAGGGTAGGGTCCAAGAAGAAGACTACCCAACCGAGGAAAGCTAGTGGTGCAGCAGGAGGACCAGCAACCACTGCCACCACCGAGGTGGTCCTGGAGGAGAAGGAGACCACCTAATCGGCTGGACTTATAACGGGGGAAGGCGTTACATATGTTTGTATTAACCTTTGATAAACATATGTTATACATTTATTATGTAATGAGTTGTGAATAAAGATACAATCATGAGTTACTTTATTCTAATGAATTATAAATAATAAGTACACAATAATAGGAAACTAGCACTACATAACACAACCGGAAATAACTCGCACCGCCGCCTCTACCATTCTTTTCAGAGGAAAACTGTTACAAATTTGTTTCTCATTTACTTAACTTGTTTTAATGAAATATAATTTTCTTGTTAAATGCAATTAAAAAAAAAACAACCACCTAAAAACTAAGGAAAACAGAAAAAACTACTAAGCGGAAATTGCTCATTCCACCTCCTGAATCCGCTTATTTTGGAAAAAAAATTGAAGGAATGCTCTAATACAAACACGTTTCTCATTTGCTTGCTTTGTTTTAATGCAATATTCATTTTAAATATTGAGGAAAACGTAGTATAAACCATTCAAAAGAACAAACCAACATGTTCGAATTTTAAGCACCTCCGCCAGAGATGTCTCTATCGAAAATTGCATTAGAACCATTTTTTTTATTTATTTTAGTTGTTTTATAATGCTCAGACAATTGTAAATATCTAAATAGTTTGTTAATATTAGTGTAATGTTTATATTAAGTACATTTTCTTCGCAAAATTTGAGTTTTCGTCTTTTATCTCTTAGAATTATAAATGCCACATCCACGAAAATAAATGCCTTATTGCCACATTTTGGAAAAATAATTGCCACATTTGACAGGCTCTGCATATGATTACAATTTTCCTATAGTTTCATATCACAAATATTGCTTAAATCAGACATTCCTAAAATTTCAGACTTCTTTTTCATAGTTATTTTGGTGGTACTTATGCAAAAATAAAAATGTGATAAATTTAATAAGGTTGTTATACATAAACAAATAAAACGAAAGGGCCTATAAAAGTTCTGGAGAGCAATTGTCTAAGAAGCATATGCATAGTAGTGCAGAGGTAAAAAGGATACCTAAAAGTGGCCTACCCCGCTACATCTGGATTGACCAGAAAAACATTGTTGGAAGAAAGTCACCGGT
Organism: Gonocerus acuteangulatus; assembly: GCA_946811695.1. Classification (NCBI taxonomy): domain Eukaryota; kingdom Metazoa; phylum Arthropoda; class Insecta; order Hemiptera; family Coreidae; genus Gonocerus; species Gonocerus acuteangulatus. Next base: position 19,608,386 of record OX328132.1, read on the forward strand.
GCTAATCACCTTAGTATTTGATGTACCTAAAAAAATAAAACTACAGCTTGTAAGATGAGTTCAATATTGTTGAGTAAGACTCCTTTTTAAGACATAATTAGTTGGAGAGAGGAGTCCCCAGGTGGTGGATGTGGAAATACCCAACTAATAGAGGAAAAGGTGTAAAAATGGGCAACCCCCATAGTGGCTACAGGAGATATAGAAGACTGGTGGTTCTTCAAACAGTAGCTTAAGATCTCACTTAAGCTACTGTTTGAAGAACTAATTAAGTCACCCATGCTTTTAGGTTACATATGATAGTTTTCGGCTATATGGGCCCCCTTAAAGGGTTGTTGAAATATCGCAATCTTCTCCTGGAACTTCACTTCTCTGGAAACCATACTCAAGCGATACAATTTGCATCTTTTTTTCTCTGAACACCTCCTGGGAGAGGTGTGGGTGAAATGTGTTATGTGCCAAATGTGGGCACACTAGCTGTGTAGGGGCTGAAAGAGCCAGTTATGTTTACCATTTCTGTAAATGGATAATAATAATTGTTTTCATGGAATAAATAAATTCTTTATCATTTTGCATTGCTTTATCCTGTTTTTAAATAATTTTTTGAGGGAGCCCATATTTAGACCTCATTTTGAATGGCAAAAATCTAAAATTTTTCAAAATGAAAGTAACTTTAAATCAAAACAAAAGAGGGTGCCCATATTTACACCTTTTTTTCCATAGTAGGTGCCAAGATAACAATCTAGCAATCATAGACCAAAAGCATGGGGTTTGTGACGTCTACCAGCAAAAAAGTACGAAAGGACACGAGGCATATGTGCGTAAAGTGTAATGTTTTATTTTGCTTATTTGACTGTTTTGAGAGGTGCCACACTCAATTTTGTTATTGGTAGACATCTTCAATTAAGGTAAATAAGATGAGATATATTAAGGTTGGATATTATTTTTAAAAATGTTAGACTACAGAAGCCAAATGGGAAAAGTCAATTGCATGTAACATCAACCAACTCTGGTCTGCCTGGCAAGGGAGAGATGCCCGATCTTGGCCAGCCACAGTGTAGTGTATTATGTAACTTAATGCATACTTATAATTCTATTATGTAACTTAATGCATTTAAAGGTTAAATTCAATATAACTACATTGGAGGGGTCACACAGAATTTGACCGGCATCGCTCATATCTATAAGGAGAACAAAATACAGCATGTATAGGAAGGGAATTCGTTCAGGGATCACAGGAATGATTGCTAACAATTATAGCCTATTCAGATAAGCTCAGCAGTTCAATTGCGCATGCACGAACGTTGGCGGGAATTTCTCCCTGCACTCTCCCTTCCGTTCCGCCATTTGCAAAGCCTTTTAATGATCAAACACAACGTCAATCACTATAATAATCCTATTATGTCTCATTTAAGACTAGGGATTGCTCTGAGAGATAAGGGAGATAGTGTTTAATAATTTATCAATACTTAGCCAAAGCTAAGACTGAAAACGTTTTAAATTTCTTAGTTATAAGGTTATGACTGAGATAATTTTTACCACCAATTTTTTGCCTGGAATATAGGCCACGCCCTTTTTCCTCCATCTATTTCAACAGGCAACGTTATAGTCTAAATTGTTTCAGCCTTAGCTTTGGCTTAGTATTGATAAACATTAAACAATACCTCCCTTGCCTAATTTCTCATAGCCTTTCCTAAACGAGATATAATCAGTTTTTATGGAGTTTCACATAGTGTGTTGTTCATTGAAATAGTAATGCAAATAGAGGACCCGTCAGAAATAATTCCTGCAGAAGAACTATTCCATGCAACTGAACGGGCTATAGAAGGCTATTCAATCTACTTGGTTTTGTTGGTCTTAGATAATAGATGAACGTTATCTTTCTATACAAACTTTTTAATTAATTGGTACTTATTCCTAATGCATTAACCCCCTTTAATTTCAAGCAAAAAGGTTTTTCTTAAGAATGTTTTTAATTTACTTCCCATAAAGCATATTCTCGGAACGTGGCTCACTCCAGAGGATAGCCAAGCAACATGCTCCGTCCATTATAGGTTAAGTTAAATAAATAGTTCTTAATTTTGAGTTGATTTCCAAAATTTGTTAAAATTAACATACACACACACACACATATATATATATATATATATATATATATATATATATATATATATTTAAAGAAAAGAGATTTGTTATAGATTAAGAATAATATAATTAAGAATTAATTGTCCTTTTATCTCATCAAATAATATTTTGGACACACTACTAACCCATTTTGAGATCTTTATATGTATTATTTACAAGTTTTGGATAGATCATTAATCAAAAGAGTGCTTAAGCTTCTCACAATTCAGAGAGCAATATTTAGTCCAACTAGGAGCAACACTGCATACAACTTCTAAGACATGAATGTGGGAAATAAAAGAAATACAATAAATAATCAATATACTTTATGAATGTACAAAAGACTGTTAAAAAACTTTTTAAATATGTAAAAAAGTTTGCATATTGCACAATGTAAACTAGTGATAATACTACATTAGTCAGTTTATGAACTAACTATTAAATGTATGGAAATATAAAATTTGTTTTCCAGAAATATACAATAAAATGATTCACATTTAAAATAAAAAAAAGTACTAAACTAAAATCAAATAAAAATAAATAATCAGAAAGGCTTCTTAAACATTTAACTCAGAAAGCACCATATTAACTAAAGTAAATACAAATCATTAGGGCTAAAAGGCATTCATTAATGAGCCTTTTTATAGATATCTCCCTATCAGTCCTTTAAATGTCAAGGTTCAAGATATGTATGTTTAAAACATAGATAGCATGGTAATGTGAATAAACACCTTATTTATTGGATTGGAACAAACTAAATTATAAAATAGTTTTCAGCACTTGCAGCACCATGCTCTAGTGTTGACGTAAGAGTTCAAAGATCATTAATATCGAAAGTAATTTGGAATTATCAAAATAAGGTTACATGTAGAGAGGTTACATTTTTCTCATGAACAGTTGCGTCCAGTGCCAATAAATTAAAGTAGAAAAATATATGCATATTCTTAATAGATGCATTTAAGTTAAGTCATGAGACACATTATTTTTTAAAAGAATTTATTCCAAGCTTATCACAATATAATTAAATTAAATCATCTAAAATGAAAAACTAACAATTGGAATGTTGGATTATTAATGGTAATATATATTAACCCTAAATTAAGCAAACACCATTAAATACTAGCATTTAATTTAAGCACACTTATAATACCTATGAGGTGGTACGAAACAGGCAATGTCTTTACTACTTCAGACTTTTATATTTACTCATACTTGAAAACAAGTGGAACTTTAATAAAGAAGCCCTCAGCTTCTAAAATGAAATCAATGAATATTCTCACTCTACTTTATTTTTTATTAAGAAATAAATGGTGATATAATGGCAACATTAAATTGAAAGCTATTTAACATTTAATGCAAATGTTTAACCAGTTAAACATAAGTTGATTTAAGTTATTTACACCATTTCTTGGTAAAATAACATGAATTATACAATATTTGATATTAAATAGTATAATTAATAAAGAATAATAAATAATAAAATTAGAATGGTGGCATAAGAATTTATTATTAATGATTGAACTATGACTAGAAATTTCCTACATATGATACCAGCTATATAAATATAAATAAAAAGTCACAAAAAATCCCCTATTCAATGAAATAGCCAGATTTACACAATATTAAATAGTGATAATTCTACAAATTAATACCTGTTTGATCGTAGAAAGAGTAAATAAATACAAATAATAAATAAGAGGGATTCATGCACCTATTTAAACCTTTAAAACAAATTTGATATACACAAATATTGGCACTGTCATTGTTTTGTTATTCTGTTTATCACAATATAGTTAACAATAGAAAACAAATTAAAATATTAGGCTTTCATCGAAACAAATAAATTAACATAAGAGTTCAAATATACCATGGATAAATTGATAATCAAATTAAATATCACTTCATTTGAAAGTAACACACTGACATTCTTCGCATACACAAAGCAACCAATTGGATTGGAAAAACCTAAGGACAATAAAAACTTGATATTCAGGAAATTCCAGAGAATTGATCAAAAACAAAAAATAAAATAAAAAATGGAACGAAGAAAAGTGCATTTTTAACAAGTGTACAAACACAAAATTTGGATAGTTCAATTAACAAATGCACAAGGCATGTAATTGAACCCAAAATTTATCAACAAAAACAAAAATAATAATGAAGTGATTTCTATAACAAAATAACATATCATGAAAGATGCATTATAACATTTAAAAGAGGATATCCATTTGTACAGTACAAAATCGACCTCAGGTACAGTTAAACCTGATTTCTGGAACCCATATTAGGTACGTAGTCCATGGCCATGAGGCAGGCAAACATTGTCATGACCATTTTAGGCTTGACCTCCATGATATCTTCAGGTAACGCATAAACTCGAGCACCAGTCTTCCTAGCCATAGAAATGGCATACTTGGCATTAGCTAGTTTCTCCTAAAAAAAAAACAAAAAAAAAAACATATATATACTTAATTAAATTTAAATATGTTGAAATATCTATCAGTGACTGTTATCAACTAAAATATATTTAACCTCAACAAAATTATTTATGATAAAGAATGTAGAATACATATATGTATATCTATATATATATATATATATATATATATATATATATATATATATAAAAATCATGTGTCGATCTGTTTGTATGTTTTTCTGTTTGTCTGTTTATTTGTTTGTTCCTTATACTAATCTACAACGTTTGACCGATTTTGACCAAACTAGGCACACAGGTAGGTCTCACGGGAAATCTCCTAGGCTAGGCCAAAATAGTCAAATTTCAAAACTTGGTCAAAAGTATTGTTCAAGAAAAATTGGCTACACTGAACCATTCAGATTCTGACGGCCATTTTGAATAATGTCTCACATTTATTTGTTGATGTTCTTGATAATTAGAATAACTCGAACTCATTGATGACTTTACATAATTATATAATCATTTAATGCAGTTTATTTCAATTTCAGTATCAACAGTCACTGTCTTTTCTCCAAGATTTGTCGATGTGCCGTTAAAGGAAAAAAAAAAAAAAAAAAAAAAGAAACAGTCACTGTCTAACTAAGGAGCGCTGGCCTTTCTTTGATAAGAGCTATCTACTCGCAGGCTGGCCTCTGTCGGATGTTATATGAAGTGCTGTGGTACTGGCCTCTGTCGGGTTTTTTCAGAACTGCTGTGGTGCAGAACTACATCTAGACAGATATAAACAAATTCAAACCGTTTGGCCGATTTCGACGTAACTGGGTATACAGGTAGATTTTGAGACAGGGAGAGTCATAGGCAGAAAGCAGGTGTAACATGGCACGCCGGGTAACAGCTAGTATATATATATATACACATAAAATATAAACACACACTTAAATTGTTTTTATGACTTAATGATATTTTCAAGCTACAAACTAAGCCCTTCAAGAGCTAATGATGGCATATGCCGATGCAGCGATATGTGCCCATCTTGCTAAGGACGGCATGTGCCGACGGGCAGTTTCCCTGTGTACTTGCTTAAGTCGAGTGCAAATAGCCCCGAGCCTATCGGTTGCTTTCTTAACTAAAGCTTATTGTTAAGCTCTACAGATATCGTGGGTATTTACTTTTAGAGGTTTAGAACCTTAATTATTGCAACGTAACCTCATTACGTTATTCCTTGTTAGGTTTGCCAGAAAAATCCTTGTCCACCAGAAAAATTCCTCGAGTGGGCCTGCTGTCGAGGCGTATATTACACTTAACTAAATTGTAATTAATCCACTAAAAGTACATCATTCAAAAGTTTCTCCACTTATTTATCTTTTTTATATGCTTGCCGAAATAACTATACAAAAGGAAGACTTGGGCCCTAATGGACATTTTTTTCGTATCGATCGGTCCTGAAAGTGTTAAGTGACAAATAGAAGATAGTTGTGGAGTAAGCCCCATTCTAAGATATTTCCCATTCAATTTCCATTTTCACTTTTAGCCCTTTTAGTTTTGGAAAATCATAATTTTTGATTTTTCTAACTTTACTGTTAATATCCAGAGTGAGCAATATTGAGAAAATCTATTAATCATTACTTATGGAGTAAGAGAGTAAGTAGCAAGCAACACAATATCATCTACATAGAAAAAGATATGCAATTTTTAGTAGGTCATTGCTTACACACCCACCCACAAAATCAACCAAATCATTAACAGGGAGAATAAAAGTGGAGATAAGATACATCCTTGCCTAAGACGCACAACAATTTTGATTGTATCTGACAACTTATTATTTATTTATTTATTTATAAGTGATTCGCATATACTGTGATTTCACTCCTTCAAGGTAGTACCTGTATGGTCTAATGAACCAGCATTAGGATGGTTATTTAATTCAATTATTTTCATGAACTAAGTTTCGTAAATGTCTGTTATATGCCTGGAAGCCTCTGGTTATTCAGCAGATGTCTTCAGATGTGAGTGTATAGTTTAGTGTCCTGCAAGTAAGAAAGTATTGTGTTTATGTACTGGCTGCTGTCCCTCAACAGTTCGTAAATGTCATGTGGGATATTTAGGTTTTGACGTCTTCTGCACTCCGTAAGGTGTTTTACAGTGAAGTCTGTATTGCATATGTCACAAATTGGTTTGTCAAGTCTTGTCATGAGGTATTCGTGTGTTAGTCTTGTGTGGCCAATTCGGAGTCGAGCAAGTACAACTTCTTCTTGTCTGTTGTCACGGTAGCTGGATGTCCACTCCTGAGTAGTTTTGATTGTACGTAATTTATTGTCGGTTAGTCGAGTCCAGCAGTCTTGCCAATAATTTAAACTTATCTCTGCAAAGCACAACTTCACTTTGTACCTTCATAAAGACCTTTCTGAACTTCAATACATTTTGTTGAAATGACTAAATTATATAATTTACAACTAACAAATAAGACCCTTCTGCCCGGTGAGTCAAATGCTATTGAAAGTCAACAAAGAAACTGTCAACATGACCCCTTTTTGTTTATGTTATTAATTTAATTATTGATATTAGACTGTAAATATTATATTACTGTATTTTTTTCAAAATCCCCCGTGAAATTCGACTAAGATATTTTTATTAGAAACTCGGTTTTCAAGGCTCAACAGGAGGAGACCAGTAAATAATTTTTAATAGAATCAGATAAATATATTGCTTGGTAGTTTTTGAAATTGTTTTTATCACATTTCTTTAACAATGGAAAAATTATTGAGGTCTTCCACCTACTAGGCGCTCAAACTGAATTCTAAATGTAATTAACCAAATTAAAGATAATTTTAAGACATTTTGTGGGCTGTTTTTGTAAAATGTTTATGGTATTCTGTCTTGTCCAGAAGCTTTATTATCAGGACACTTATCAATATTAAAATTAAATCTTCTGGTGAAGCCTCCTCTCCATAACATCATCAACCTTGAAAGTACTAACAAAACTCATACAGGCAGACTCAAGGCCGAGATTTAATAATTTAAAAAAATGTTTAAACCATTCAGAAGGTCCTATGTTTCCAATTATATTTTTAGTCAAAGAGTTGAAATATCCCACTAATTCCCATAACTTTTAAGAATTCTTCCATTTGATGAAATTATCATTAATGCTATTGTACAGCTCCGCTTTTTTCCTCTGGCACAAGGTTTTATAAGATTTTTTGGCTAATGTATACAGGTTTTCCAACCAATTCAGAAAAGCTAATGGTTTTTTACATGTTGAATGACATTCCTTATCATACCAAACCTGTCGAAATAGTGAGAGACTAGAATTCTCAATGGAAGGTTTACTACTAGCTGAAGACTGAAAAACAAGGTATATGAGTTGATCCAAAGTTTTCGGTGCATCCCCCATCACTTCTTCAATCACTAGATAATTTTGTCATCTAATTTCCTTTTAAAATACTTTTGATCATTCTTTGTCCATTTAAGCATAGGGGTCTATCAAAATAAATATTCATTAAAAAAAATTAATATAGTTAATTCGTACCTCTTCAGTTTCACCTTCTTTCACAAGATCATAATTGATTGTACCAGGTTTGATGGAATCAATTAAATCAATCACTACTTTTGCATCTGAAACACTTGGATCCTAAAATCACAATAATATATTATTTACTTGTCAATATTAAACTTTCATATACAGTGTGCAGCTAATCAAACAGTACAGTTTTCAAAGGTTAGTACTCCCCATGTGCAGGGGATAGAAAGATGAGAGTGGTCTAATATTGTCTCTCACCATAATTTAATTGTGAGTTAATGGCACACATTTGCAAACAGTATTCTACATTAAAACCTAGGGGTTTAGGGGTACCCAAAACAGCAAGAAAAATTTAAAGAGACTCAGAGGAGCTATCAAACAGTGTTCTGCAAGGAAGCATGCAATGATAGTGGACATTGCTGAGCATTCACTAAGGAGGATTTTGCCGCAAGACTTACCATTCCACCCTTACAAAATTATGATTTTCCAAGAGTTGAGTACACCAGACTGTGAAAATCGCATGAATTGCTCCCATGAAATGTTTAACTGGATCCATGCGAGGTCAACATCTTTCAGTAATGACGAACTTACTTTCATCTTAGTGGAACGGTAAATAAACTAAATGATCGCTATTGGACTAGATTAGAAAATAATCCAAAACCAATTCACGAGAGACCTCTTCACTCCCCAATAATGTCCTTTAGTATGAAATTTCAAAATTTTGGGGAATTTGGGGCTTATGTTTTCTTAAGATAATGGACAAACCATAACTGTAACCACTCAACATTATGTTTCAATGTTGGAATTTTTTTTTTTTAAGCACAATTGGAAGAGCTAATGGGGGAAATAGATATGGGCGGTTTCGAGCTTCAATGATGGAACTGCAACTGATGTTCCCTATGTACCTAGTCTCTCTAAAGGAGTGGTCTGGGGTGGCCTACAGTTTTTATCCATTATCTCCAAGGAAATACTTATTTTAGTGTGTATTATTTCAATTTTTGCTATTATACTGTCATTAAAATACAAAAATATTATGAATTTAAGAACTATGTATATTAAATTATTTTTTTCAGTATCAAATTGAAATGAAAAATAATTAATTGAAAGTAATTATGGATAGAAACATTTCTTTATAGTGTAAATCAAACTTTTTGTTCTCAAGGGGCTCATACTCCAGTTACAGCTCTTAAGAATAAATAAAATAATCAAGAGAACTTCTATAAATTTCTTAAAGAGCAGCATCTATATTATATGTAATTCATTAATCATTGGAAAAGAATATTATAACAAATACAATACCTGAAAACTTTTTAGGGAGCTCTTCTTATTAGATGAGGATAATTTATTATTTACCCAGGTAACAATTTCCCTCTCAACAATAGGGCTCCCAGTTTTAGCCAACTGAGTAAGGACAGATAATGTATAAGCTCTCATAAGTTGCCAAATTAAAGCTAAAATAAATAAATAATATAAACAAATATCTGTTTGTTAGTTTCTAGAACTTAAAAACATTAGAATTTTGTGTGAAAGAAGAAAGAAAAATAAGTATTTTATTCAATATCTCTTGTATTAGAATATAACAAAAAAAAAAGTCGTGAATAATCATTAGTACAATGAATGGTAAAAAAAGATTTCTTAACACACACAAAGAACACTAAGAATAATAAATAATGAACCGAAATTAAATAAAAATTAATACTGAAAGAAATTTACCCAAAGTTAAGGTGGAGTTTCCATCACTTAAATCTTGACCAGCTATTCCAACCAGTGAAAATCCTAATTGTTTTCCAAGTTCCACAGCATAGTTACAATTCTCCAATTTTTCCATAAATTTTCGGAGCTTTGAGAATTTCCTAATATATTACATGAACTTTTAATGAACATATTCTATCCAGTAGTGTTATATTATTTTTAGCAATTGCAAAAAAATAAAAGAATATATGTATATATATACCTGTGAACCCTCGACCAGTTTACGATTCCAGGCTTGATGATATCATAAAGTTGAAAAATAATTAATCCATCAGCTAAGTCAGAATATAACCAATTGACATACGGCATAACACCCATTGAATTCATCCAATTACGGTAAGCTGGAATAAAATATTCCTTTTATAAAACAACCGAAACCAATTTATATATTTATTGACAAATCAACAGGCCAAATGAAATATCATATTTATAAATGAATATTGATATCACATAGACATAGGGGCATAGGCTATATAGCTTACAGTAACTTGATATATGTGCTGGGGCTGCAGTACATAAAAGGTTTCTCATGGCCCGGACAGGAAATTTTAAAGCAGGATTGAAAAAGAAACAACAGCAGGATTGACCATTTATTTGGTGTAGATAGTCGGGATTCAGTCATATGTTTAATAAAACTACATTTCATAACAAAAATGAAATATATTTATGCTAGCTTTTCGCCTTGACATGACATGACAGGGCTATGGAGGAGAGGGAGAACAGGGGAGATGTAGCCTGCAAGAAACGAAACTGTTCTCCCTCTCCTCCGTTGAAGAAGGCTTGAATGTTAAGCAGAAACGTCGGCGTAAATATAACTCACTTGTGTTATAAAATGTAGTTTTAGTTACCGAACCCTGACTAACAACACCATCTCATAGTTAGCTAATAATTTTATTTCTAGTAATTAATTAACATATGATTTTTTATATATGTTGTATCTAAGTCTACAACAAAAGTACACATGACACTGGGGAAATAAATGCAGCTGCATAAGGAGCTAACTTGTATGCGGGTACCCATACTCTCCAGCCTCGAGATGTGTTAACTCGCCCACAAGTACCCGTTTTCCGTAGTCTGTGGGCGACTTAACTCGCAATTGACATTGCTTCTACTGTATGTTTTGCATTCCAGCCGATAAAACACGGTTTCACACTAGCAATAGTTTGAGAAGTATATTAATGAACACCATCCATCACTAGGAAGTGCGATCATGCTTTCAATAAATAGGCTTAAGATGGGTTTCCCAAGTTACGATCACTCTCTGTATGTGACATTGTTGTAGCTTATCCCTTTTCCACACTTTCCTGACACTTTTGGGAAGTATTATTACTATTCTGTTAGAAGTATAGGTGCAAGGTACTTGTTTGAGCGATATTGTTTTATTTTGTTATGTGGAGTCGATTCCATTTAATTTTTTTTTTTTTCTTATTCTTATCTCTTCCTAGTGCAGTGCTTTATTATTTACATTCAATTTTAAAATTATTAAAAAAAAAAAAAAATTAAAAACAAATAAAACTATTCAAGTGGCTGCATGAAGTATAAATATATGTTAAGAGAATAAATAACTAACTTCAATGCTTTTTGTTCAATTTTATAATATTCCTACTGGTAGGGTGAAGAGTCTGTGATGGTTTTAATTGTAAAGTACATCATCCCCCCTACCTAGCCCTGGTCTTGCTTCTGTCTACTGAAGCTATACTCAAACTGTGGCCCGCGGGTGGCATTTGCGGCCCGCCCATCAGGTGTTACTTTATTTTAAACCATTTTGAATTAAATTTGCATTAAATATTGAGTAAATAGGACCTATATAACTCTACCACACCACAGTGTGCAGTGCTATTATTCATAATGTAATTCGCTGTAATATAATATTAATAACTTTTACATATTAATTTTGAATTCGTTTTTTTATTAACGATAACTAGATAATTTGAATTAAACAACTGCTTATGCTCACGGACAACATGTTTGAAAGTTCAGGAAAGGAAAAACATATGTTAAAATATAAGAAATGAATCCGTTCATAGTTGTTCAATTCAATTTGCACCGATCACAAAAACCATTATTAAATCATTGCTTTTTTTTTTAATTTATTTTTTTGCGGCCCATGCCAAGATGACTAATATGTGTTTGTGGCTTCAATGAAAAATAGGTGTCACTGGTCTGAAGCATTTCCATGGCTCAGCTCTACTACCCTCTCTGTTACACCAAAAGTTTTATGATCTCAACTATTCCAGGGGCACAGCAATACAAGTCAACAGTCAGGAAAGGATTAACCTGGCAAGTCAAGGTGTTAATGATCTTACTTGCTGCCTTTTCCGCCACTCCTCATCTCTTCAGGGAGTCTACTCACGAAGAACAGACTTGCCCATCAACACTTTGGACCACCCATCACAACTCTCTCTCTCTCTCTCTCTCTCTCTCTATATATATATATATATATATATATATATATATATATATATATATATATATTTGGTTTGATATTAGGAGGCATGGGGTCGTTAAACCAGTCTTCCTGTCTTCATACTACTTTATTTAATAGGACCGACATGTTTCGTGCATATTTTCGCACCATGCCTCCTAAGATCAAAAATAATTTAGATATTTTGGGACATCTACAAGAATAAATAATATATATAGGTATATATATATAAAATTCTCGTGTCACAGTTTTATTGTTTATATTCCCCCGGAACGGCTTAACCGATTTCTGTCTGTTATCCTTAGTTTTTTTTATTGCATTTTTTTTTCAACAAAACAAGGCAAGTTAATGAGAAGCATGTTTGTATTTTGTATTGATTTTTAGAGGTTTGCTTTAGAATGAGAGCCAGATTGTGTAATTTCCGCTTCTGTGTAAGTTGGCTACTGTCGGTTTCCCTGACGCCTTAATATAACTTTTATTGGAGTTGTTCGTGTGGATGTTGAGAATTATCACGAGATATATTAAAAAAAAAGTCTGACTCGCAGGAACTGCATCATCTTAGCGCGGTTCCGTTCTTATCCCTAGTCTAATTTGGAAAGATTAAAATAGAATCAGTTATTATTTTGGTTCCACCAGTCTTGAAAGGTCTTGATTTACGATCTTACCTGTATGGGTTGGCTAGCCCATAAGTCGGCCAGAAAGGCCTCCGCTCAGAGGCATTTGGAAAGCCTTGGGATCTCTCTCTTTGAACGCTACATTTTAGCGCGGTTCCTCCCTCCCCCATAGGGAGGAACCCCGCTTATAAGGTTGATACAAAGAAACAATCCGGAAGTGCCGACAAGAAAATTTCGCGTTTCAGAACCCCTAGAGACCGAAAATAATCGTCGTTCAAATTTGTGTATATATATATATATATATATATTTGTCTGTTCGCTCATTTCTGGCTTCCCTGATGGTCCGATTTTGATGAAATTTGGTACAAAAATTTGTCGTCCAATTTGAAAGGTCAAGTTCGTTAACCAGCAAAATCCGCCCACTGGAAGATGGCGTTTGGGGCGAAATTCGCGCAAAAAAAATCGTAATGCTTATGTTTTTGGGTTTATAAGCTTGTACGTACTCTTTTTATAGGCTTCTTGGGCTAGGAAAACGAATGGAACGATTTTCAAGGCCATAGCTTTAACCGTTTTCGAGAAAATTGAAAAAATAATTTTTGGATGCCGTATTTGGTTTGGGTACTTAGAATCATGGGATTCAGTTGAAACATTTACTGCATGTTCTACTTTCATTAAAACTAATATGTTGAAATGTTGGTTGCGTTTGGAGTTAAGGAAGGGTTAGAATAAAATATTTTATTAACAGACATAAAAAAGTTTTGGTAACTTTGTATACTTTCCTTAATATCTCAAAAAAGGTTGAGAATTTGGGAAACGGAAGAATACCATTAGAAAGCTTACTAAATGCTCTACAAAAAAGGTTCTAATAAAAGTTTTGATTAGGCGATGTCAATCGGAGAAATAAGTGCTTAAAACTTTAAAGTAATTGATTTCGCTTATTCGAACTGTTCTTTTTGTCTTTGATTTTGATACTTAAAATTATGGGATTCAGTTGAAACATTTTCTGCATGTTTGAATTTTATCAACACTAATATGTTAAAATTTTGGTTACGTTTGGAGCTAAGGAAGGATTAGAATAAAATATTTTATTAACAGACATGAAATGTTTTGGGAACTTCTTATACATTCCCTAATATCTCGAAGACGGTTAGGAATATTGGTAAACGGAGGGTTACCATGCGAAAGCTTACTAAATGTTCAACAAAAAAGATTCTGAAACAATTTTTGATTAGGCTATGTCAATCGGAGAAATAAGTGCTTAAACTTTGAAGTAATTGATTTCGTTTATTCGAACGGTTCTTTTTGTTTGTTTGTATTCCTTGTTATTTTTTAATTGCTTAAAGTTGGATAATGTATTTGACAATAAAAAAGATTAATTAAAACAAGAAAAACAATTCATTGTTAAAAATATATCAAACTATACCGTATGAAATGTCAGTTTTGGATTTGTCGATTTCCTTCAAATGTCTTGAAACTGTCGAGGCTCCTACTCCGAGTTCTTTGGCATATTCCCTAGTGTTTTTAATTGCTTATAGTAGTCAAATGTATTTGTCAATAAAACAGGATACGTATAATTAGAATCAATATTTTGTTTGTTAGAATTCGAAGATGCCGTATGAATATCTAGATTACAGTACTGGTGTTGATTTCGTTCTTTAGAATTATTCTTGGTATTCCCTATTTTCATCTGTTACCCATAGTTTTTTATTGTTAGTAGGTTTTTCTTATTGATTATAGAATATAAATCTATTTGGCTATAAAACAGGATACGTAAAATTAGTGACAATATTTCGGAGATTTCTGAGCGAAATACTTTTAAGATTTTTTACCACCACGAACGGCTTTTTTCCTCTATTTTTATCCACTAGATAGGCTTTATTTTGCATATTATTCTATATAAGTTTTATTCAGCAGGGGATTCTGATGAAATGTCGTGTTTTTACTGTGGATTTTAAATACGATGTATCTAAGATTGGATAACATTAGCGAGTCTACATAGTTAAGAACCGACGACGGAGGATCACTTCTTGCTATGATTTAGTCTACATATGTATATTAAGTCCTAAATCCAAAAAATAAACTTCACAACGGTTAGATACTATGAGCGAATATGGCGGTTCAATGCCTGTAGAAACAAGGGGGCCGCAGGAAATTTACCTGCTAAGAGTTAATCCTCAAGAGCTATAAATATACCCCAGGTATCTGCCGACACAAATACAAAGCCTAGGCGGAGAGCACCCCAAAAACTCAGATCCAAACATAAGGTTATATACTAAATATTCATAAAGACTACTTAGTTGTAAACCGATTCATCAATTAGCAATTAATAGTTTTCAACAAAGGTTATATACTAAATATTGATAAAAAGTATTTAATTAGAAAAAAAAAACAATATTCCACAAGACTTGTTTTTGGTCCATTTGTTTCTACTCCATAGACTTAATTAGGTATATTATTCTATTGTAGTTGGGCAACTAAACTTTGTTTTATTTTGTTAAATAACGTTTTTTTTCTTGACTTGTTATTCGTCAAGACTTTTATTTGTCCTTGTGTATTTACTAGATAGGTTTTATTCGGCATATTATTCTATATAGGCTATATTAGGCAGGGTATTCTACTCAATCTTGTGTACTTCTTCTTGATCCTTCTGTACATGGGCGTATATAAAAACAATTTCGGGGGGGGGGGGCTGAGACCATTTCCAGGGTATGAATACTAAATATTTAGAGCTTGTATCCTCTAGAAAGGCTTTATTAGGCATATTTTGTATTGATTTATAGAGCTCTGCTTTAGAATGAGAGCCAGAGTCTGTAATTTCCGCTTCTGTGTAAAAGTTAGCTACTGTCGGTGTCCCTGACGCCTTAATATCACTTTTATTCGAGATGTTCGAGAGGATTTTGACAATTTTCACGAGATATATAAAAAAAAATAAGTTTATTTCTTGTCTAAGCTTATCAAATGGCACTAGGGACATGAACGGAACCGCGCTAAGATGCTGCAGTTCCTGCGAGTCGGACTGTTTAACAATAAATTGATCTTCTTATTTTACTTAATCTGTTTTATTGTCAAATACATTATGCGACTATAAGCAATTAAAAAATAACAAGGAATAAAACAAAAAGAACCGTTTGAATAAACGAAATCAATTACTTTAAACTTTTAAGCACCTATTCCTCCGATTGACATCGCCTAATTAAAACTATCTTCAAAACCTTTTTTTTAGAGCATTTAGTAAGCTTTCGAATGGTAACCTTCTGCTTCCCATGATTGTCAACGGTTTTCGAGATACTAACGAAAGTATACAAAGTTACCAAAACTTTTTTTGTCTGTTAATAAAATATTTTATTCTAACCCTTCCTTAACTCCAAGCGTAACAAAAATTTCAACATATTAGTTTTAATGAAAGTAGAACATGCAGAAAATGTTTCAACTGAATCCCATGATTCTAAGTACCCAAACCAAAAACGGTATTCAAAAACTATTTTTCCAATTTTCTCGAAAACGGTTAAAGCTATCGCCTTGAAAATGGTTTCATTCGTTTTCCTAGCCCAAGAAGCCTATAAAACAAGTACTTACAAGCTTATGAACTCAAAAACGTAAGCGTTACGATTTTTTTTTTGCGCGAATATCGCCCCAAACGCCATCTTCCAGTGGACGGATTCTGCTGGTTAACGAACTTGACCTTTCAAATTAGACCAAAGATTTTTGTACCAAATTTCATCAAAATCGGACCATTCGTCTTCGACCTAAAGAGCGAACAGACAATATATATATATATATATATATATATATATATATATATATACAAATTTGAACCATCATTTTTGGGTTCTAGGGGTTCTGAAACGCAAAATTTTCTAGTCGGCACTTCTGGATTGCGTCATAAGATCAACCTTATAAGCGGGGTTCCTCCCTAAGGGGGAGGGAGGAACCGCGCTAAAAGAAGTTTATTTATCTTCTAAGCTTTTCAAAGGGCACTAGTGACATGAACGGAACCGTGCTAAGTCGATGCAGCTCCAGCGAGTCTGAATTTTTTTTCACTTTTCTCGAGAATGATTAAAGCCTTAAAAACGGTTTCATTCATTTTTTACGATGTGTACTATTTTCTCTAGTGCCAAGTAAAAATACCTAAATTGAATTAAAATGTAGAAACAGACTTTAAAAAAAGGGCATACTTTTTTCTTCTCGAGTCTCTTCCAAGTTTTCAATTCCTTCAATAGCACCTTCAGGTTGTTCTAAACCAGGATGATTATTAAATAGATTAGCAACAAATGCCAAGTTCAATTTGTAAACACCATTTACAACATCTGCAGGTGTTACAAAACTTCGGCAACCTAACTTTCCAGCCTGTTGTAACATAATTTCTGCTCTCTTTAATAGATCTGGTTCCTAAAAAGTAAAGTATTTTGAGTAATTCAAATAGAATAAAAGAAATATAAATGCTAAATATAATTTATACAGTAAATATAAGCATTAATATATTTAAATTTCATTACAATAACAAATAATTTTTATTGAGAATTATAAAATATTTTTCAACAATAGTAAATCTAATGGCCCAAGGCAATAATAGAAACTCTAATCATCATTTTTAAAATCATTTACGGCAATTGTAAACTACCATTTGTACTATTAGTTCAAATAGTAACAATTATAATTTATTGAAATTCCATTCTGAAAAGCTGGAAACTACAGTTACAACAAAGGTGGTGTTGGTTGAGCAAATGTTAGTTTTAGAGAGTAGACCTGTCGCCTCTTAACATGTTCGGGCCAAGTGTCGTGGCATATGCATCAGCAAATAGCTTGCTTTTTTTTCTATCCCCACTACTCCGAGCCTTGTCCTATACCCTTCTTATATGGTTTGGGGCTTCATTACGTAATGATACTGAATCTGCCTGAAAAATTTCTTCAGCGGGCACCCTGTCGTCGCGTATTTGACACTTGATTAAATTGTAATTAATCCACTAACAGTACATAATTTTCAAAGTTTTTTCGCTTATTTGTTTTTTTATATGTTTGCTATAAAAAAGGAAGACTTGGGCCCTGATGGACATTTTGTTCCAAGCCATCGGTCCTGAAAATTCCATCCAGCAGTAGAGAGCTCTTTGTAAACAACATAATATTTTTATAAACTTCTTTTAAATGAAGTGATTCAACTTAAAAATAATACAAGCTTAAAATTAATATAAAATCAGAATTATAAAAGACAAGTTTTAATTCGGCGAGGAGATCACACAAGTTGCTAGACGCTTTGCGTGAGAGTGGCAAAAATATCCCATACAGGGGGCTGGGTGCGAGTATGCCATACAGGAGAACCCTTCATCGTGCACCTCTCGGTACAGAAAGGGTTAATTAACTAAAAGGAAAATTTACCCAAAAGGAAGTTATAAAACAAGAAAATACCAAATCAATTATTTCTTCTTAATATGATATAAGACAACATCTGATCTAAATAAGAAGACAGTAAGTTTTAGAGGGAATTGTTATAAATAAAAACATTTATTAAAAAAGTGAATTAACATAAACTCTTTTGCATCTGTACTACACACACCCTTATCAATCCCCTCAGACAGCCCTGCCTACACCCCCCCCCCTCCTCACAGATAGCTCCATTAGACCCTGATTCTACATTCTTGTATTATGCTGTACTTGACCCAATTCTTAAGTTTGCCTCTATTTTAATAGAATTTAAGATTTGCCAAGTTACATTTTTTTCAAAGAAATTAAAATTGTTACTTCAGGGATAAAGAAAAAGTTGAATAAAAAAAATAAGTTAAACTTAAATTACGAATTAATTAAAATAAGTTATCTTTTATTAGAATTTTGTGTTCATTTATTAGTAAAATATATACAGGGTTTGTTAGGAAAGTAAAAAGACTGACTTTTTTCCGCCACGACTGAACTTCGGAGCACACACGAGCCGACTGGATTCGGTATTGGGGGCCCATAGATAACGAACGAGGGGTTGGTCAGTTATCTCCGAGCATCCGGAGAGTCAAGACAGGCTTTTCGCGCGACGAGTTTTTGTGAGTGGTGCAAGCAAAAAATGCAGCGTTCGATAGAACAGAGGTCGGTGATTAAAGTCTGTGTGAAACTTTGGTATGATCAAGCAGGCTTACCCAGATAATACTTTAGCAAGAAGTGGTGTGTTTCGGTGGCACAAGGCCTTTTCAGAGGGCCGGGGAGAGAGTGCCGATAAAGGCCGTGCTTCAACAGTGACAATGTGACTCGAGGACAAACCGTCAACTCCAAGTTACACGTGGAAGTGCTCAACAGACTCAAACAAAGGGTCAATCGGGTCTGGAAAAATCTTGTAGCTGACTGGAAGTTGCACCAAAACAACGCCCCGGCTCACACCTCCTTTCTTGTGATCAGCTGCCAAGCCTGGCAGGCATCCCAATGCTTCCCCAGCCCAGACTTCTTTTTGTTTCCTCGCCTGAAAAGACTGATGAAAGGAAAGCATTTTGAGACGCCAGAGGGGATCCAAGCAGCTTGCACCGCGGCTCTAAAGGCTATTCCGGAGAATGTCTACCATGACACCTTCAATGCTAGGGAAATCATGCTGGCAGTGCTGTATTGACGCAGGAGGAGCCTATTTTAAAAGTTTTTAAAGAATTGTAATGGTTGGCACAATACATGTTTTTGAATCAACTTAATCCTAATACTTTCCGGACAAACCCTGTATTCTTTAAATAGTGTAAAAACCTTTAGAAGTAAGCTTCCCGCCACATTGACACTTCAATGCCAAGGTCGACGAATTAAGTGGATACACCCATATGAATTATGAAGGCCAACATTTTTAATTCCTGCTAAAGTTTCATTAAAAGAAACTCATTTTACCGGAATTGTGATGTTCCAATTACAAATTTAATTCTTTTCGCTTCGGAAAAGGCTCATTGTTTTCTTTAGAATCCTTACCCTCTTCGGCAACACCTGGAATTGGATTTGGCGCCAAGGAAGCCGTGGCTTCAATATATCTTCTTTCGAGAAGTCTCATCCACATCACTCTAACGATCATCAATGAAAGTTCTCAAAATTTCCTCTTCTATCAGATTTTTTGAACTCATGACTGTACTTGAAAAGTAATATAATGTACAAGAAGTCTAGCGAAACAAGAACAGCCACAGAAAAACAGTATGTGACAAGAAAATAGGAGCAAGGGATAGTTCCCAGTTAGCCCAATGGGATTAACCCCCAAAAACTTGAAAAGAGATTGTCGAAAACTAATGATCTAATGGTTTGTAGAAGAACAAGGGTTTCAGATAGTCCCTTACAGGTACCAATGAGTGAATCGAATAAAGTGACGTTTTGTCATAAGAAAATATTAAATCAATTATACGTTCTCAATGTTCACAATAAGTCATCAACAAATTAAAATACGTAGACAGTAAGGTTAAGAGACAATTTTTAATTAATAATAACATTTATTAGAAAGTAAATTACCATTAAAGCTTCTAATGAAACTCCCTTATCTAGAGGTGCAATTTGTTTCATCAGATATGAGTAAATTTCAGAATCAGTAATGTCATTCTGGAAGTTATTACAACGTCTGAAATAAAATAAAAAAGAAAATTTAAATGGAGAGTACAAATATGTATGTAAACATCAATGGAGGAAAAATTATTTAAAACCTTTGAATATCATTAAAGTAATACAGTACAGACTTAACACAACAGTTCATTTTAGATTCAAAATTTCCATCTGATCAATGCATTTTTTATTTTTTGTTGGTTCCCTTTATTCTATGTTCAGTGGGTAAACAAAATCAATATACAGGATATTAAGTGAGTGACATAATTTAAGGAGGAAATAATAGATCTCAAGTACCCCCAAAAAGTTCATATAGACCATGGTCCAAACTTACAAAGAAAAGGAGAAAATGTAAGTTTTGTGTTTTTTCTAACAAGCTTCAATTTTTCCTAAATAATTAGAGATTACTCCACAGGTATTTCAAACAACTTAATTCAAACTTCACTATTGTAAAGTACACATAATATCTGTAGAGAAGATAGTGTAATGATGGTGAGGAATCTGTAACTCAATAGGAGTAAGACAAAAATCTAGAAAAAAGTTATAATTTTACAACCCAACTTAAGTGTTATCGGAGTGATCAGTACACCCCTATAATTGACTTTATTTGATAACATTACTCTATTTTCTTAAAGAGAATTGTATGTACTTTATATTGGTGTGATTCGAATTCAACTATTTTGAATCCTTTTTGAGCAATCGCTAATTATTCAACAAAAAGAATGAGATACTTAAAAAACACAAAAATTAAAATTTCATCCTTCAGACTTGTTAGTACAACATTTAGTAGGTATATTTTAAGATTTTAACAAATAAGTTTTGTAAAACTATTTACAAACTATGTAAATAATTAAATAAAAATCACTCATGATGGGAAGAATCAGCTTGGATTTACTATAATTATATTTAAATCTATGGAAAGGCTATTCAAAACTCCTAGGCAGTTTATAATGAAGCTGCCCTGTTTTTAAGTATTTTTCAGAAGAAAAGAATTACCTAGGTATTCCCGCAGATTCAAGATGATGATTAACCCATCGTAGCAGGATGGCTTCTGGAGAAAGTTTCATGAGATCTTCAATATGCTCACCAGATGAAAGAAGTGTTGGAAGGCCAGGACAGTTGTCCAAAGTAATTTGATTGAACAAACCAATCTAAAAGAATTACAAGTTTTTAATTTTAAAATAACTATTTTAATAAAAGGAAATTTATATGAAGAACAAAATGATGAGCTAATATAATTACAATAACATGAATTCAATTGTTTATTAAAGAAATAATGTTAAAAAATACAAACCCGAATAATCTGCCACAATAAACCAAGAACAAGATGTGGTTTTCCTTTAGCTAAATCATGTGCATCAATATTCACAATGTTGCAGCCAATGGCCTGACTTGAAACTAAGGCAAGGGTTAAATTTTCAAGCTTGGTATATACAGTAAGATTTTTTTTATTTATTGCTCTTTCATCAATAGTATCTGGGCATGAATGGTTAATTATTTTGCTGAAAAATAGGATTTCACATAAAAAAAAAAATAAATTAAGAACATTATCTGTATTATAATTCATAAAGCTTAGAATAAAAATAAACAATGCAGAGAGTGGTGAATCTTTTGCTGAATCTAGCCCTTGAACTATACTGTAGCTGATTATCATTTATGCCTAGTTTGCATGAGCTTAGTCACTCTCACTAAGCCGGCTTTGTGACAAGCAAGAAGTACTTATTCACACAGTGGTAAACAAGTGTGTTCAGAGTATCCATCTTTATTTGCATATACTTTCATTGAGTTCGTTTAGCGACAAGCACTCGTTCACACGTAGTAAAAGTGTGTTCAGTACAGTCTGTCTAGTAATTAACTTGTCACTAAACACTTGTTGGGCTGTTACACGAATTGTGTAGTAGAATGGTGGAGGGCGAGCTTACTTGCCACTTAGTAAATAGAATGCACTCCTCATTCGCTCGTACTTTTGGTGTTTACTAATACTTGTCACTAAAAAATAATATGTTTACACCTAAGTACAAGTGCTTAGGTGACAAACACTAATGGCAAGTACTAAGCTCGTGTAAACTAGCCATTAGGTGAAGAGGCCACTAAGCACGCTAGACAGTTTGGTATTATAACCACCTAGTAGTATTCCAGTTCTACTATCTACTGTTACATTTTTCTAATTAAAATAGAGTGAGCTCGCTTCAACAGTGGTGGCTAAGAGATTTGTTGGGATTATTTGTATGGGAAAGTATCAAAATACTGAAAAATGTTACTGTTGATGACTTTATCAAAAGTAAGTTTGAGCATTAATAAGAGATAATTTTATAATTCCCTGAGGAAAACACTTACACTTTCTCCTTTGTATAAATGGTAAAGAACCTCTTCAATGGACTTTCAAAACATTTGTTAACTAATTATTTATGTTTCTAATGTCAAATAAATTTCTAATGTAAATAAGAGTTAGTACTAGGACAGATGTTCTATAATAGAACAGCATTAAAACAACACTTCATGCAAAACCCCTGTCTAACTTAAAACACTTGCAGGTGGCTTTAAATATCTGGTTCATAAATGAGAGAATGAAAAATCTTTCATAAACATATATTCAATTAGAACAATAAAGAGGGGAGGGTTGGTACACACAAAAAGGTACATTAAAATTAGTTAGGTTTTATCTATTCAAGAAAATACAGGAATTCTTGAATTAAATTAGGAAATGATATTAAAAAAAATACATATAAAGTTGAAGCAGTTGTTAACAAAAAAGTGTGAAAAATGAAAACCATAGTCAATGAAGGAAGCAGAAAAAACTCAGGAAGAAAAATTAGGTTAATTAAAAAAAAAAATACATCTCTTTGGCTTGTGTGCCAACTTCATATATATATATATATAACACTTTCCTTTTATTTGTTTCAAAGGCTTGGTATCGATTAAGTAGCACAACTTTCCTTTCAAACTACTTTATTTTATATTTGAAACTAAAGGTGTATTATATCGACTACAAGCCTTCAAAAGAAATAAGAAGAAAGTCAAATACATATTGGACCATCTCCTACAAGAATTTATGTATGTATGTATGTATTTATGTATGTATGTATGTATGTATGTATGTATGTATGTATGTATATATATATATATATATATATATATATATATATATATATATATAAGGTTACAGACACCAGAACTTAAAGTGGTGGTATGCATTTTTAATTGTTCGGAAATCAATAAAATGTCTTAGGATGGATATTAATTTGAGTAAAATATGTTGCTAAAAATCAAACGTAATCTAATTGGGGTGATACGTTTAAAAAAATGGAACAAAACATCTTAATATTAGACAGTTCTCAGTTTTAAAATTAACTGTTGGTGATGTGGGAAAATTGATTAGAGCAACACCTTTAATTGTAATTGAAGCTAAAAACTGCAAAAGCCACATAGCTTACCTATTTTAATGGCTTTCATATTTCTTTACACACCACTAAACTGAAACATGTAAAATTGCGAATAAACCAAAATAAACTACAAAATAAATTTTGAGGCATTTTGAACAAAGTTAGTATATGGCTGTAAAATTACCACAAAAGAATTCCATCTTTAACAGAGTCATAAAGACCCTTTCCCTCTGGATCAATAGGAAGGAGATGTTTCAAATCTGGATCATGCCCTAAATTAGTGTTGATCCAATCAGAGAAAGCAAGTTGCTCCTCCAGTCTCACAGAATGAGTAGTCCCTATAAACACAATTATTATAATGACGATTAGATACACGAACATATACAATTATTATAGAGAAACAATATTTGTAATGACACTGCTAAAATAAATTAATGAAACTGATGAAAAATTGAAATGTTAAAATTTACAGATATTGTTCTGGAACTCATTACTAGTACAGTGAAATGTTAAAATTTACAGATATTGTTCTGGAACTCATTACTAATACAGTAGGTAAATACCTTAGCACATAGAATATTAGTTAATGCACTAATCTGCAGTGTGAAGACCCTGTCATTGTGAAAATCTCCGTACTCTATACAACTACTTTTAAGCACTTTTTAACAGAATTATTTACCAGACACGAAAAATTGATTGCATAAAGGCAGCCATGTCTGGAAATCCTGATTTCTCAGGCAATAGTTAAATTGCCTGAATTGTGGGTGCTCATAAATAAATAAAAACAGACTAACCACAATAAATCTAGAAAGTGTTAGGAGTTAAAACCTCTAGATTGCACTTGATCCCTGTGTGTCAATACCTAAGTATAAGGGATTAAGAAAGATCATATTTTGTCAAATTCACAAGGTAAACAGAAATGTTTGTGGCTCACTGATAATATATGTGCGTGTAAGATACAACTATTGGTAGAAAATTTACATAACCCTTTAGTAATTTACTTGGGCTTAGGTAACAATGGTAGTTCTGATATTTTTGTAGAGGAACTAATCACTTTCGGCAAATAGAAGCAACAGTTGTAATTATTATCAATACATATTTTTTTATCTGTATGTAAAAAGAAACAATTGAGGATTACACTAATAACAAACAGCAGTAAATGAAATGAAAAAAAATCAGACCAACCTAATCTAAGAAAATTCTCCCAAATGATTTTACAATTATTAATGACATATAAAATACAAATTTATGGATAAAGGAGTGGAGCAGTCTGGCTTCATGAAAGAAAACGAGCTCATTCAGAAAGAATTAAACAAGCCTGGCACAAAAATTGTCAAAACTGTGTTAATTATATTTTGTTTGGATGTACTGGGCATAAAAATAAAAATTACAATAAGACCATTCATTTTTTAATTATATCTCACACCTTTCAATAGGACAATTCAAAAGAAGATATGACTCATTCATTGCTCAGTCAGCTCATTATTTATAAATATAAAGCCTTTGAATGGATATTATTTTTGTCAACAGTTTATAGGGGGACAGTAATTCTCATTAAGGGTCCCAAATCCCAGATCATTTTATTTTCAAGTGCCTAAGTTTAGTCTGTAGATGAACAAATATATTTGTGAGAAAGACAAAATACAAAGTGTTTTTGGATATCATAAATTAGAAGGTTAAATCACTTATCTGACAGAATAATAGTCCCTATAACAATATGGTCCCAACCCAACCACAAATTCCAAAAATATAACAACAATTAATTAGTAATACATTTCTTTGCACACCTAAACACACAAAAAAAGTCCGACTCGCAGGAACTGCGTCATCTTAGCGCGGTTCCATTCATATCCCTAGTGTTATTTTGTAGACTTAGAATAGAAACAGTTATTACTTTGTTTGCATCATTCCTAATGTAAACAAATATGAAAAAAAACAAAACAAAAAAAAACATGACTTTCGGCTAGGGATGAAACTATCCTAAGCAGAAATTACTCTTTCTGCCGTCCCAAGTTTCGGTCTAAGAAGACTCTTCTACGAATATATTTCTAATTTACTTAACTTGCAGTGCAAACATATCCATTTTACTTTTAAATGCAATTAAACAAAATAAAATTGTACATGAAAATGAGAAAGTAGTGTTATTTTTTATTGAACTACGGCCACATTCAACCACAAAATATAATTATATTTCTAGTACAGAATTTGGCTGCATGACTTCCTACAGGTAAAGGTAACTGTCAGCTGTCCTAGAATGCTTGATGAGAACAATGAATCTTGATTTATGAAGTGCAATACCAGCCTACCTGAACCGGCCTACTACCTCGACCCGGACTGACTCTACACAGAGAATATTTACGTTTTCAGTTCTGTTACAGGTTCAAAGAATTTGTATTTATTCCCCTGTTTTATTGAGAAATACATCCTCCTCCTAGAAGCAATAACAAAATAACAAGAAATAAAAACAGACAAAAAGAACCGTATAAATGACCGAAATCAATTATCGTTTATCAAACTTCTAAGTTATATGTACTTATTTCTCCGTTTGACATCGCCTAATCAAAACTTTCTTCAGAACCTGTTTTCTAGAGCATTTAGTAAGCTTTCGAATGGAAACCATCCGTTTACCAAGATTCTCAACGGTTTTCGAGATACTAACGAAAGTATAAAAGGTTACCAAAACTTTTCTTGTCTGTTAATAAAATATTTTATTCTAACCCTTCCTTTACTCCAAACGTAACTAAAATTTCAACATATTAGTGTTGATACAATTCGAACATGCAGAAAATGTTTCAACTGAATCCCATAATTCTAAGTACCAAAATCGAAGACAAAAAGAACAGTTCGAAATAGCGGAATCAATTACTTTAAAGTTTTAAGCACTTATTTCTCCGATTGACATCGCCTAATCAAAACTTTCATCAGAACCATTTTTGAAGAGCATTTAATAAGCTTTCTAATTGTATTCTTCCGTTTACCAAGATTCTCAATCTTTTTCGAGATATTAAGGAAAGTAAACAAAGTTACCAAAACTTTTTATGTCTGTTAATAAAATATTTTATTCTAACCCTTCCTTAACTCTAAACGTAACAAAAATTTCAACATATTAGTTTTAATGAAAGTAGAACATGCAGAAAATGTTTCAACTGAATCCCATGATTGTAAGTACCCAAACCAAAAACGGTATTCAAAAACTATTTTTCCAATTTTCTCGAAAACGGTTAAAGCTATCGCCTTGAAAATGGTTTCATTCGTTTTCCTAGCCCAAGAAGCCTATAAAACGAGTACTTACAAGCTTATGAACTCAAAAACGTAAGCGTTACGATTTTTTTTACGCGAATTTCGCCCCAAACGCCATCTTCCAGTAGGCGGATTCTGCTGGCTAACGAACTTGACCTTTCAAATTAGACGACGGATTTTTGTACCAAATTTCATCACAATCGGACCATTCGTCTTCTATTTAGAGAGCGAACAGACAAATATATATATATATATATATATATATATATATATATATATATATATATATAAATAAATATATACATATATATATATATATACAAATTTGAACCACCGTTATTTTCGGTTTCTAGGGGTTCTGAAACGCAAAATTTTCTAGTCGGCACTTCCGGATTGTTTCATTGTATCAACCTTATAAGCGGGGTTCCTCCCTATGGGGGAGGGAGGAACCGCGCTAAAAATGTACGATCTTCTCTAACTATTCTTGATTTTGCATTTTATCAGGAGAGTAATCCCCCTGTTTCTTTGACATTTGAAGCAAACTTCCTTTATTAAGAATTACGTTCACAACTACAATGCAGAGAAGATACAATGACCATTTTATAAAATTCTAGTTTGAATTATTTTACTTTGAGTAATGGTAGTTAATGTATACTTGCCTATATTAGAAGCATCAGACATTCCTCGTAAAGTTTCCAAATTCTCCTTCTTTGAAACCACTTGTTTGAAAGTGCTCGCGACTTCATTAGCTTTCAAATCAGTACATAGCTAAAGAGACAATAAATAGATGATTATTATTTAATTTTTAATTATTACAAAAACTACATAATTACAAAACAAAAAAGATATTGAACAATAAAAAAGTTTATTGAGATGTACTAAACAATCACAAATGACAAATTTCAGAAAAACAAATGAAAAATGCCAAAATTACATTAACATTGAGAAAACAAATTTTGCTACCCCATGCAGATATACACTGAGGATAAATTAAAAACTATACAAACAATATATATGAAATGTTTCAGAAAATACATTATAACCAAAATGTTTGAACTTTAATGTAAATTTCATTAAGGAAACAGACATAACTTAGATACTTTAAAAACGAAAACAGTACATTAATAAAGAAAAGTACATCGATTTAAAAAAAAATAAAAATAATCATACTCATAAAAAATATATATACACACCTTTCCAAATTCATCAAAAGACAATAAACCATCAGTTTTCCTCCTGTCATACTCTTCCACCATCTGTCTAACTTGCCATCCTGGAACTTTGAATCCACATAGTTCTAGAGCTGTTTTTAATTCCGATAAGTCAATATAGCCATCACCATTTTTATCAATCTGAAATTAAATAATGACATAATTTCTGTTATTTTTTATCTTTAATGCATAATTTACACCAACATAATGTGAAAATAAAGGACTAAATAGACACACAACACATTTAATCATTTATAATAGAAATACCTCAATGGCATGTACAAGATATATTATTCTCTCATTTCAGTAAAAGTAAATTGTATATTAGAAATTGTATATATATTTAGTTAATTGTATATTAGATTAATAAATCCATGTACGTAGGTGTATATATATATATATATATATATATATATATATATATATATATATATATATATATATATATATATATATAATGAGCAATAAATATGTAGGAACATGAAGTGGGATATAAATATCCAAAATTCATTTTGCAACAAAGAAAAGTTGAGGTTTATTTAATAAAAAACCAAGATCATTAAACAAAAATCTGATATATATCACCAGTTTGAGTTAAAAAATAAAACTAAAATTAGACCCCCCAGACTTTTTTTTATATCAAAATTATTTTTAATACTGATGAGTAATGTTACAATTCAATAAAGTCGGAAGTTTTTTCCTCTTATTTGAAAATGTCTTCTAGTTCAATTGAGAGTATATTTCAGGTTATCAATTGAGAAAGTTATTTAAGTGAACCTTCGGAGGCAATGAAAATTTAAAAATACTATCATAACTAATTCTAAAATTCAATTTTAACTTTTTGGTCCTATAAAACGCCATTATGACAACAAAAGTTTTATGAAAATTCGCACAATGGCTTAGTTTGAACAAATGTAGTTGATCGTTTAGGTATAATCTTTTCATCTTATTGTATTATAATCTTTTATTATTATTCATTTGTTTCATTATTGTTATGTTTTTTCTATGCATTTTAAATTTATATGAATCCAGAGAAATAAAACAAAATTCTGAACCCATACATAAATTAATAAATATGCTTTTTTAGCAGTGACATCCTAATTTAAAGTCAAATCGAAGATAATAAATATCTGTTCAATAAATATTTTAATTAAAACATAAAATAAAATCTAAAGTGAGGACTAGAGAGCAAAGAAAAATCTGGGTGGCCTCAGCAAAAAAGAATTGGAAAAATGCAAATCAGCAACTTTTTCAAACAATATCACTTCATTATTACATTATTTTTGCTTCATACAAACAAACAGTAAATAACAAATAATGAAGTTTTGTATTTTTTATACAAATTCCTGACTTGAACTTCAAGGACATCTTTTACATTCCAAGAGATTCAATCCCCTTAACCAATTCAACAAAGCACATAGATGGAATACTTTCTAGAAATAGCAGCAAGTGTTTAACAAACAGTAATTTTGTATATAAAAAAAAAAAAAAAAAAAAAAATGATAATAATTGGTAAATTTCTATTGATAAAGAAAAAAAACGTTATCTTGTAAAAAACATTTAAGGACTATGGATATGCATTTACATAAATAGTTATTAAATAAATGTATATACTGTCAATAATATTTATTAAAGTTAATACAATCACGAGTTTACACTTTTAAAAATATTAAAGATGAAAAGTTAAAAAATCAAAAGATTATATGGTTCAAGAATATAATTTGACAAGCCAATACATGAATGAGTTGAAGGAATATTCCTCTATTGGTAAGTCAATTTTTACCTCAATAGTCTGTAACAAAAATAAGGAATTTATATAAAGAAGAAATGAATCATCTCTCAAAATGAATTGTTCTCTAAAACCTTCAGAAATGAATTCGAGAAAAAGAAAATAATAAATCAAACAAAAGAACCAGCAAAAAAGAAATAGGAAATTATTGAAAATGTTGTCGATTCAAAACAAAGACTTTTTTAGTAGATAATGTTATCATATTCCAATATACTATAATTGGGAATGAAACTTGATTAGTGTTTTAAAAAGAAAAATTATATAGTTCCAATTAATGAGTAACCATTATTACAGTTAATACATTAAAAAGGTCTTAACAATGAGGAAGGATTTCATATAAACAAAATAAGCTGTACAAGGCCAAACATTGAATTGCCAAATTTGGAAGTAAATTTTGCTTCCTCAAAGACAATTATCTTGAAACGATATGCAATTTACAAGCAGCAAAACTATAAAATCGGCATAATTCTAAAGAACAAGGAAGCATACATGGCTATACCACATAAAACATAGACCTTTATGAGAAGTTGAAAGAAATTTACTCACCGTCGTAAACTGTTCCTTCAATTCCTCCAATTCATCAATGCTCATCTTGTTATTAGCCATTGATGCGGGAAAACTTTCACTGATGGCAGATGACATGCTGCAGAGACACCAAAGAAAGACGCACCAAGCTTTAACGCAAGCCACCAGCAACCAACAGCAACTGACTCATTCAAGAAAGTGGGTGTGACTTGTGTGAGTCGCCTACCCCCTCTCTCTGCCATCTTGCTATATCCTAAGAGGTAGGAAACTAACGTAAAAGAGATTTCATGATTCTCACTATGATGCCATTAAAGAATCACTAAGTATTTAAATTTGGAAACAATTTTTAATTACCTCGTCATTTATTTTTATTTGTTTTTTTAATTGTAAACAATTATTACTTCTGATAAAATTGCTAATAAAAAAGTATATTATAATCTACACAAACACTTCCCTTGCTTACAGATTAGTAGAAACTACAAATTTTTAGTAACAAAGGATTATTACTTCTTTAAATTATTCTTGAAGCTACATGAAATATTGAGCCTTCTGAAAGGTTATTTCTATCTATCATAAAACGTTTGGGAGTTAAAGGAAGTGTTGTACGTTAGAGATAAATGGACGCTACAGGTACATGGAGCATGTCCCTCCTGCCTAGGATTAATATTAAAGTAAAAAAGAAAAGAAAACTGATAGAATTCTGATAAGCTGCATATAGAATTTTAAATACATAGCTAAACGCTACTTTCATATATGCCTATGTCTAAGCAGAAGGTCTATGAATTTGATCTTAATTAACATAATTGTCAATTTATTAAAAATGGCTCTAATTGGAATTTTATACATTGACCTTCTGCCTATTCAATAAAAAGTGTTGAGATTTTGGTCACTGTCTATTTTATTTATTTAAATTTTAACGTTCATTTATTATTGACAGAATTTTAGGACGGGTTATCTATAAGTTAGTACCCTTTTCTAGCCAGGATAGGAAAGAAAAGCCACCACCCTTAGTGGGAATCAAACGAAGTGCACACGCCTTAGCACTCACGTCCATCGGACTTCCCACTGTCTACTTTAATAATAATTCCTTTTTACAGCGAAAGATACATGTATATGGTCACTTATAAAAGCAGTTTCTACAATCTTTTAGTACTTGTTTTCTCCGTTCTAAAAGATGCTACCCCTGTCATCTACCCGCTAACATTACCAAAATTAACTCTAAAAACTTTATTACTGATTATTTTAAGTAGTATTGATTGGCTTTCTTAAACTTGAATGGAAAACAAATATGGTTTCCTGGTGTATTATTTGTCAAAGGAGCCAGGGATGTTATAATTGAATCGTGTTCTTTAGAGTAGCCTTAATGTCGGCGTATGAACTTTTAAAGCACATTTTACTTGTTCAAATGAAGATCTTTGAGGCATCGTTTAGTACAAACAGGGCCTCCAAGAGGAACTACCGGCCCCCGTCCAAATAACTTCACGGGTTCCCTAACACCCCCCCCCCTCCATTATCATTACCAAACACTATTGATAGAATCATTTAAAAATTACATTTTTGTGAAAATTGAGTTTAATACATTTGTAATTGAATGGAGTGGAAAAAAGGTAGGTATACGTCATTATTTTTTTTTTTTTTTGGAAACAAAATGACCCCGGGCCTCCCTGAGATCATGTGCCTCTGACCACTTGTCTTCCTTGCCCCCTCCTCTCGGAGGCCCAGACATTAACACTAGATATACCTGGTATATCTGTCAATAACAAAAAATATATTTAGTACTTATATATATATATATATATATATATATATATATATATATATATATATATATATAAAGTCGAATTAAGTTCATTAAATGTATTCTCTACTTATAGCTACAAAAGTCATAACATCATTTAGGAAAGCAAATGTTATATGTAGTAGAAATTTTGAATTGAAATTGCACGACCAGTCATTTTGACTGGTTTGGTAAATCTAGTGTTAAACTGTGATATGTTTATTAATATAGACCGCCAACGGCTAACCGTATTAAATTCCATACTTCCTATCCAGAAGAGCTTTTGCTGAAAAAAAAATTAAAAATAGATAGAGAGGATGGGTTGGAAGCAGGAAAATCATAATTCTTGTAGTCGAAAAATATAAGAGCTAAGTATATAGATCAGATAAAGCATAAGTGGTTTATTATCAGACAAGAGCATGACGATTCATGAGATTTCCTCCTTTTCGCAAAAAAAAAAAAAAAAAAAAAAAAAAAAAAAATCATTGCTAAAATATTAATCAGCATTGCTTGTCCCATCAGTTGTATCTTACACTATTTTTGGCCCATAAGCACAAACTTATAACGGTGCTAGGCTGTAATCACGAACTCTATAGCCTACACCAATGGAGACCTGAAGCTCTTAGGAAAGCGGTCGTAAAAAATGCATTAAATGAATAGAAAAAAAATCAGAATAACTCAACTTTGATTATGATTCATTGATTTATTATTCCATCATTTTTCATTCATTATTTCTCGGTGAGCCATTAAAATAAATGACATACTTCCATTTTTTAAGGCTCAATTAAGATAAAACATTATCAAGTTTTTACGATTTAACCTTCTTTCCTGCGGCTCATTTTTTCATTGTTGGGTATATTGGAGTACTAATCTGTCTAATAAAAAAAATGTAATAACATTTAAAGAGTAACAAAAAAACAAAAACCTCTACCTTTATTTATTCTAAGCTTTAAAAACTGGTTGGAATACCGTCAAGAGGGACGAAGGTGCCAGTTTTTTCGATTTTCAAGTCATTTGCTAATAATTCTTCAAAATCATCTTAAACGACTAGTCTTGAATTCTGTTTTCATAATCTGCTGACAATTAAAAGGATCGACAAACATTGATACGTCAAATAATTAATAAACTGGTTGTTTTTAAAATAAAACTACACTTGAAATGTTAGAAGTGTTGGTTTCGTTCCATTGAATGCGAATATATTAAGAGTTTCAATTCTTTACGAAAAAACGCTAAAAAGACAAAGTTTTTTCAGGATGGACTTCTGTTTTACATGTCCAATATCCAACAATAAGGCGGTTTAAAATGAACTATTTTTAGCGAAAAGTTCTGTTTTTATTTTTAGGGGAAAACTTGCCTTTGGATTTTTCTTCCTACTTCGCTTTTCATTCAGTTTAAAATTTTGCGTTGCCTTTGAAAAAGGAATTGGTTGAGCTCCTGAGGGAAGAGCATTTTATGTCCACTTTACTATGTGTATGTAAATAACTGGAAGTAAATGTCACACACACACGCATATATATATATACACACACACGCACATATATATATATATATATATACACACACACACACACACACACACACACACACACACACACACACACACAGAGTGGACCATTTGAGAGTCGCTAGCATATATAGGAAATAATTTCGGAGGGGGGGGGGAGCACCTAGGCATTTGGGGTGTAGGGAAAATTTTAAATATTTTAGTGTAAAATGATGCGTTTTAAGGTCCTCTGGTTACCTAGTAGACCAGGATAAATGTAGAAGACATTTAACGTTGTTTTAGGCTTTTTTTTACATGAAATATTCTCATAAAAACCAAATTTCTGGAGGAAAGGGGGGCTGCTACCTCCTTAGCCCCCCTTATATACGCCAATGTTCAGAGTAAAAGCCTGAATAATTCTAGAACAACGCTTCGGATCAATGAAATGAGTAATGAACTTTGTTCGTACCTAGGGTGAACTACAATAACAGCAATCTCGACGCGTCAACCCCACGCCAAGGGTGGAAGGATAGTTTTAGGCGTGGGAGGAGGGGTTCAAATCTTAAATAATAGCACAGATATATATA
This sequence comes from Gonocerus acuteangulatus, assembly GCA_946811695.1. Lineage (NCBI taxonomy): Eukaryota > Metazoa > Arthropoda > Insecta > Hemiptera > Coreidae > Gonocerus > Gonocerus acuteangulatus. The sequence goes on from OX328132.1 coordinate 19,642,759, forward strand.
TATATATATTATATATATATATATATATATATATATATATATATAAACAGGCCACAATATATATATGTAACAGGCCACACGGGCCCAGAGGGGCAGCTACTGTAGAGGTATCTGATTCTTGACCATACGGCACACTAGGGAGATAGTGTGGTCAGTAATTAATTTATTAAGAAATTATTGGCTGGGTGAGCCTAGGGACGCTCTGGGACCCCAAATCCCACCCTCGGACGACGACACTGGAAGATAAAAATCATTAGTGCATGCTCGGGTTTTGAACTGGGCTTCTCCAGTTCATTAGTCGAGTGCTCTGCCACTGTGCTGACATTGCCCATATATATGTGTGTGTGTGTGTGTGTGTGTAAAAAAAACAAAAAAAAAAACAATCCAGCAACGAGGGTCCAGAGTGACGGAGATACTATAGAGGTATCTGATACTTGAACTTATGGCACAGTAAGATGTGCTCAGTATTAAGTTCCGGCGGACTGATTTTCCCATTTTTAAGTACTTATTAAAAGCTGGGCGGCCATATGGTTCGCCTGGGGTCCTGATTCTGACCCTCGAACGAGTGCATAGTTTAACTCACTTTTACAGAACCTTATCTAAGGATGAATGGGATGTTTTGAAATATCTAATCCGCCCAGAACTATAGCAGTCAAATTACGCCATTGGAAATTCATTTTATATAAGTCATAGATGATAATTAGAATATCTGAGTGCTTCTCTTTCCCACGTTTTTTTTCAAATTAACGGCAATCAGCTAAATGAATGTTGATTATTTCAACATTACCAATAATGGAATCTACTGATAATCCTTAACAAGTTTATTGTTAACTCTTTCACTGATAACAGAATAATAACACAGGAGATCAGTGATATTGTAGGGTTCAATTCAAGTGCATTTTATATAAACTAGTTATAAACTTACGGTTATATAAATAGCAGCCATGTGCCTAATATGTATGGTGTCTTTTCCAAAGACGCCATACATATATTCTTGTGTATTTCGGCACGCTGAATATGAATCTGGAGTCCGTTTCACCCCATCACGTCAGGTTTAAGAGCATTTGAAGGTCAAATTTCGTATGAAGTCGTTAAAGAAGTTCATTTGAAAATCAAGTTCATTTCAAAGAAAAATATGTCTATTACTCATTCCCCATATGGAGAAAACTCTCCATATATTCAGGGTGGTCTCGAAGGAAATCGTGTGCTGTGAATTTGTATTGGGACATTTTTGCACAAGGCTCATGAGATCTTATAGGAAATTTGATGCAGTTTTTGAAAATGTCATTCGAATTACATTTTCCCTATGGCGTGAACGCCAAATAACGCAAAAATGGTCAAACACTAGCGTTTAGACAAAATAAAACACGGAAACGCCTATATCTAGGGAAATAATGCAAGTAAAAATGTATTCTTGGTGCCATTCAACTACACTTTAATCGGCGTACAATCACCTCAAGTACGGCGATTTCCATCGGGATCACCCTGTATATATATATATACAAATTTGAGCCACCGTGATCTATGGGTTATAAAACATGACATTAGAACGGAAACTCGCAATAAAACCTTTTGCGATTTGTAATAGAGCTTTGCTAACCGATGTCCAAGTGGCCGAGTGAATAATTTCGGCAATCGGAAGTTTTCTGTGCATTATGGCGACTGAAATCTCACCTTTCTTTTAGATTTAATTAACTAGTTCCAAGTATTCCTGTAGGCACTAGTGATAAGGTCGTTAAGGAAATGCGCTGAGATGACGCAGTTCCAAGTAGTCGGATTTTTCTTTGAATCTAAACATTAACTAGTAACACTAAACATCACCCAGGAACGATGAGAGATGACACAGTTCCTGCCAGTTGGTATTTTCCTTATGCATTTTAAAAGTTGTTGTATGTAGGTTGTCTTGTAATTTTTGTATGATTCATATTATAATTTGATACTAAGATTTTTATATCCAATCAGTGGCCGTAATCTCTACGAGCCTCACTGCTCTGCCTATCGCATAACCTCCTTTTTGAATCCCATGAGATCTTTCTTTATTTTTGATTAATGAACCCTTGTTCTGCTGACAAGAGCGTTGCTCCATTCTTTTCATATGTTTTTACAGGGCACTACCCTTTCCCTTTCGATTAGAAATTCTCTGCGAGGGAATTCACCGCAGTCATTTATGAAACATTTTCGTTACAAGAGTGAAATCGTAACGAAATTCACCGATAACAGGGAAAGGGGGGGGGGGGGTAGATAAGTGTTATCATCCACTCAATGGTAGCCGCCAAAGAGTAATTGATTTTTTTCCCTTAGGTACACGGAGAATAATTTGGTTGCCTAAAATTGATTAATTATATGACTATGTATAAAATAGTCGAAATTCAAAAATCTCTTCAACACCCTTTATTTGAAAAAATAATGGAATTCTTTCAGCGTCTTTCGTCCCTCCCTCCATAGAGTGCAAACTCGCTTATGACGTTGACGCAATCCGGATGTACCGACTAGAATATTTCACTTTTCAGATCATCTCCTCCTGTCTTTGCGATGTTTCGCCGGATTCCTCTCCGACCTCATCTTGCTGGTTGGTAAGGTCATTCCCTTACTAACCAGCAAGGATGAGTCAGACAGATGTAGCCAGAGAGGAATCCTGCTGGCGAAAGCTGCCCTATAACTTATATATATATATATATATATATATATATATATATATATATATATATATATATAAATTTGGTCTGCTCGATAGCTAGCAGAATTCGCCTACACTGTTTTTTCGTCTAAATTCACACGATAAAAATCGTGACGCTTAAGGCTTTGCTTTTAGGTACACTTATTAATTTTTTAACGAATATATTTTTGTCAGTTCGCTTTTCACCTACCCAAAAATGGTCCGATTATAGTATATATCCGAAAAATGAATAATAATAATAGGAAGCCAACGGCCATAGCCACGTTGAATGCACCGGAAACAGCAATTTTATTGACATAAGTGACTTCAGATCCGGATGTGCAGGACAATTATCCTAAAGGAGTATTATTTTTTTAGTTTTCTTCAGCTCTTCCGTCCACTGCACAATCTCTTTTAACGGTGGTCATTTTCGGTGTCTAGTGGGTAGGATCGATAAAGATTTGAATACATTTTTCAACAATTCCGTCATGAGTGCAACCTCAAAATTATTAAGGTGAACTTGCCAAGATAAAAGAAACATGCTAAATAGTTCAGACTCGCAGGAACTGCGCTACCTAAGAACTTTTCCATATTCTTGTTCTTCTGCTATTGTTCTTATCGCTAGTGTCATTTGGAAACCTTGGAATATTTGGGGTATAGTTCATATTTTGTGTAAAATTAAAAAACTTATCCAATGAAAACACGAAAACAAAAAATTAGATAACGAGTGTCATTATGCGCAGAAACATGTAGTAGCGGAAATTAGACAATCGAATTTTCGACTTCCGTTCGGAAAGCTCTATCTAACTACACCAAAAGCAACAAGCAATTAAAACTGAGGAAAACATACGGAAAGTACAGTTCAAACCAACAAAACCGTTTTTGCAGAGAATTTAATATGCTTTCGAATGTTTACCTACCACTTAAACGATTTCTGAACAGTTTTTGAGATATTTAAGATAATACAGGGAAATCCCCAAACTGCTCATAGCTGTTAATAATTTTTTTTTCTAATTCTTGCTTTGCTCCAAACGTAAAAATAACTTTAAATTCTTAGTTTTGTTGAAATATCTAAAACGTTTCAGCTGAATCTATCCACAAATTAATTAATAAAACGAGTTTTATCTTCTTTTCTCTAAAACAGTTACAGATATCTCCTTAAAAATGGTTTCATTCGCGTCCCTATGTTTGAAAGCACTTACAAAGATTATTAACAAAAACATAAGCGCTACGATCTTTTGCGTACGAATGTCACCACAAAAAAAAAAATTCCGGGCGAGGGATTCTGCTGGTTACCGAACTTGACATTTCAAATCAGAAAATGGATTTTAATACCACATGTTATCAAAATCGGAGCATTTTTGTGGCAGCTAGAAAGCGAAAAGACCAATATTTATATATATATATGTATATATATATATATATATATATATATATATATATATATATATATATATATATATAGATATAGGGGAAGGTGTTATACCTTTGACCACTTTGCAAAATTGAATTTTTTTGGCTTGAATATTAAAGCTAAATTCATTTTTTTTATTTCATTGTAATTAGTATTCTATTGCTTATCATATTTAATTTTTTCATGGTTCTAGCTTTACATTTAATATTTGTTATTCATTTTTTAAAAAATAATCGTACAGTGGTCAAAGGTACAACATGTAGTTGTACCTTTGACCAGGGGGTGTTGTACCTCTGACCACGTAAAAACAACACAGCAGTGCAGAAAAAAAATTGTATTCAGTAATATTGTAATTAATTGTAAGTTTAATAAATACAGGACAAGGATGTAAGTATAATAAAAAAGCTATTATTTATATTATGTTATGCTTAATATGCTGAACAATCCAGTCAAATCGATAAACGTTTTAGTTTAGCCACAATGTCTTCAACATCAATATCATACAAATTTTCATCTTCTCTCGTAAACTTGTCACTTAAAGTTTGTTTTGTCAAATATTGGATCTTAGACATTGGACGTTTAATACCACAAATCTCTGCGACTAAATATGTAATAGTTTTTTACTTTTATTTTTAACAAGTACAAAATGTCCTTTTTCTAAATCATATTTTTCAAATTGTTACTGGTCATCGACATAACTCATGACTAGGGACCGGATTTTTAGGATAAAATAAGTGTCAAATTAGGTTTTTGCAACAGGCATAATAGGTGTTTTTTAGGTTTTTATTCAAAAAACCATTTTAGGTTTTTTTAGGTGATAAAAATCGCTCAATAGGTTCAAAAATAGGTCTTTTTAGGTTTTTATTTAAAAATCGATTTTAGTTTTTTTTAGGTGACAAAAATGTTTCAATAGGCTCAAAAAATAAGTTTAACCTATTATAATTTATCATTAATAATTTGATTAATTTATCACTGATAAATGAATATGTATATATAGTGACTTAAAAATAAACATCAAATAACATTATTTTATAGAATAGTATATTGAGAAGGGGGGGGGGGAGATGTGGAAATAAAAATAAAACGGAAATTCGAGTATGAGTTATTTTTATTAAAAAAAAAAATAATAATGAGAGGTCCAAATATTCAACAAAATATTTATTTAAAAAACAAAGTGAATGAAATTTATATAAATAAAATACAGTTTAGAACTGAAGCAATGTTAAAAAAAAAAAAAAAAAAAAAAAAAAAAAAAAAAAAAAAAAAACATTAGAAAATAGGGTAAATTGTTTTATAAAATATAAATTAATAAAAAAAATAAATAAGAACATAAAACAAAAAAAAATGTAATGGACAAGTTTCTCTACTAAAGAGTTCCAACTTCTAAGGAACATCATGAAGAATTTCACTGCCTATAGAAAGGTACTTAACCATCTTAAAAACCAAATAATTAAATCTTGGAAAAATTTAAAAGAAAAAATATGAAACTAGAATAGGTATTACCCCTTGTTATAGTAAACGATCATATAGAACTGTCTTAAAAGCGGAGAAAGATAAAGATGCGCCCGTTTACGTCACAAGTCGTCATAGGGGAGTATTTCATCGCATCTTTTAGCTCTAGTGTTGAAGTTTCCAATTTTCCAATGAGAATTTGAAGATCTGAGGTATGTGCTCTTAGGAATGCGAGTGCACCACGAATCTCGTTGATCTGGAGGAACATCGAAGTCTTAGAAATGGCAGCTGCTTCATTCATATCCAAAGCGTCAACAACCGTTTTAGCGCGGTTCCTCCCTCCCCCATAGGGAGGAACCCCGCTTATAAGGTTGATACAATGAAACAATCCGAAAGTGCCGACTAGAAAATTTCGCGTTTCAGAACCCCTAGAGACCGAAAATAACGGTGGTTCAAATTTGTATATATATATATATATATATATATATATATATATATATATATGTATATATTTATATATATATATATATATATATATATATATATATATATATACATTTGTCTGTTCGCTCATTTCTGGCTTCCCTAATGGTCCGATTGTGATGAAATTTGGTACAAAAATCCGTCGTCCAATTTAAAAGGTCAAGTTCGTTAACCAGCAGAATCCGCCCACTGGAAGATGGCGTTTGGGGCGAAATTCGCGCAAAAAAAAATCGTAACGCTTACGTTTTTGAGTTCATAAGCTTGTAAGTACTTGTTTTATAGGCTTCTTGGGATAGGAAAACGAATGAAACCATTTTCAAGGCGATAGCTTTAACTGTTTTCGAGAAAATTGGAAAAATAATTTTTGAATACCGTTTTTGGTTTGGGTACTTAGAATCATGAGATTCAGTTGAATCATTTTCTGCATGTTCTACTTTCATTGAAACTAATATGTTGAAATTTTTGTTACGTTTGGAGTTTAGGAAGGGTTAGAATAAAATATTTTATTAACAGACATAAAAAGTTTTAGTAACTTTGTATACTTTCCTTAATATCTCGAAAAAGGTTGAGAATCTTGGTAAACGAAAGAATACCATTAGAAAGCTTATTAAATGCTCTAAAAAAAAGGTTCTAATGAAAGTTTTGATTAGGCGATGTCAATCGGAGAAATAAGAGCTTAAAACTTTAAAGTAATTGATTTCGCTTATTCGAACTGTTCTTTTTGTCTCTTTTTTATTCCTTGTTATTTTTTAATTGCTTATTGTTGGGTAATGTATTTGAAAATAAAACAGGTTAAGAAAAATAAGAAAAAAAATTTAATGTTAGAGATATGGATTTCCAAGATATATAGCTTTTCAACTGCCTAGCGTCCTTCCTAGGGAGGGTTGTTTGTCTTTGATTTTGGTACTTAGAATTATGGGATACAGTTGAAACATTTTCCGCATGTTCGAGTTTCATCAATACTAATATGTTGAAATTTTTGTTACGTTTAGAGTAAAGGAAGGGTTAGAATAAAATATTTTATTAACAGACAAAAAAAGTTTTGGTAACTTTGTATAATTTCGTTAGTATCTCGAAAACCGTTGACGACCTTGTGAAGCGGAAGATTACCATTCGAAAGCTTACTAAATGCTCTACAAAAAAGGTTCTGAAGAAAGTTTTAATTAGGCGATGTCAATCGGAGAAAAAAGTGCTTAAAGCTTTAAATTAATTGATTTCGTTTATTCCAATGGTTCTTTTTGTCTGTTTTATTTCTTTTTTTTTTTAATTGCTTATAGTTGGATAATGTATTTGACAATAAAACTGGTTAAGTAAAATAACAAAAACAATTTATTGTTAGAAATATAGATTTCCAAGATTCCAAGACCTTGTCACTAGCGGGTCCGTTTCTAGTGTAGCAGGCCCTTCCAGGTAAGATTGTAAATCATGACCTTTCAAGACTTTACTACTCACAGGAATGGCGTTAGTGACCTTAAGGGTTGACACGCCATTATAATAATTAATTAAAAAAAAAAGACTGGTGGAACCAAAATAATAACTGCTTCTATTTTAATCTTTCCAAATTAGACTAGGGATATGAACGGAACCGCGCTAAGATGATGCAGTCCTGTGAGACGGACTTTTTTTATTTTTCCCCAGCGTGTTCAAATGGGTTCTGGTGGAAGCGACACTCCTAGTAAACTTACCCTGAACGTCTGGACCCGGGAAGATGCTTTTAAGAAAATTTGTTTGATCGAGGAAATGAGTTCATGGAATTGTATTTTCCATTTTAAAGATTAGGTCTTTCTAGGTTCTTCCATCGTTATTTAGGTGATATCACCCTAAATAGATTTTTTTAGGTTCTTCCAAATTTGCATGAATGATACAACAAGACGTGAATCATATAAAAAAAAAACGATCATTATCATGTTTAGCTGAAAGGAAAAAAATAGGTGAAAACCTAAGAATCCGGTCCCTACTCATGACATTTATCAGACGAATCACTTTCTCCTGAAGAAATTTCGGTTTTCAGTATCAGAATCTGAACTGTCATTAGAATAATTTTCTTTTTATTTACCAATTTTTTTGGAAGGGGTTTCTTTGTATGTCGTGTCTTACGTTTAGTGTGGTACTTTCCTTTTTTTTTTCACCTTCAATAATTAGCTTTTCAGGAGTATCTGTCAGGATGCGTGGCCGGCCCCTATTTGACATTTTCCTTGCATGAGCTTTTCGATGAGGTCTTACAACTTCAAGTGGAAAGATAAGGGGCGATATGTTTGAACTGCTACACTGAGGATTAATAAAGTCAGTTTGAACATATTTCATTTATTATTTTTTGTATTCTTTCAACAATTGAAGCAACCAATAATAAGTATTTTTTTTAAAATTTGTAGGAGAAGAACATAAAAGTTGAATTATGAAAAAATTACTCAGGTGTGTTGTACCTTTGACCTCACCTACACCTAGTCGTGGTCAGAGGTACAACACCCTGGTAGTGCAAATTAAAAAGCGTGCTAAAAATTTTAGGGTTAAGATAAATCAATTTCAGAAGCTACACCATGTTTCCTATTATAGTAGCTACTTTGTCAAATGATTTCCTTCTAAAAAGACAAAATACAAAAAATATTATGGGGCAAAACGTCATCAATAAATAACTTACTTTTTTATGATAGAAATGGATAAGTATATCTTGCAAGAATCCTCCTAGCCTTCTAGTGAAGGAGCTAAACACTAATTACACCAAAATTTATAAAATGTTGCTACACGCCGCCACTGCCTCGGTGGTCAAAGGTACAATATGGTCAGAGGTACAACACCTTCCCCTATATATATATATATATATATATATATATATATATATATATATATATATATATATATATATGTGTGTGTGTGTGTGGGGGGGGGGTGTATTTTTATATTTGATAAATGTCAAAATTTCACCTAAATCCGTCGTTTTGAAGTATTAAAATATAAAATTCTAGTTGTGTCCATTTTTCTCATAAACGGTTAAAGCTGTGTCGTTGAAAATCTTTTTATTCGATTTTACAAGTCAAAATACCAGTAAAAAGTTTAACTTGAAGCCCTACTTACGCAAAACCATAAATACTACTGTTAATAAGAAAAACAAAAACGGAGTCTCATTACTAGAGCCCGGAAGTTAGGCAAAATGCCTTTTTTATCTGAATGGATATATTGAAGAATCAGATAGAAATAAATATGTTTTCGTGCATTTAGGAAGTGTAGCGACAATTTTTATTTTGCCTTTTTTGCCTATTTTGGCTTCCGTTGCCTATTTTTGCCTTTTTTGCTTGTTATGCTTTTTTTTGGCTATTTAAACATTTCAAAAAGCACATATTGAATTTCCGTTCATCGAAGACAAAAAAGGTTGCACAAATTAAATTACAAATTGCCGTCACAAATATCTATTGGAAAGCTTATTTTCCCAACCCATGGATTTAATCTCTGTAAATAACAGAACCTTCCTTAGTAGAAGGAATGCACAAGCATAATGAATATCAGGAAAGAGAGAGGATGAGAGAAATAAGTCACATCTCCTTCCTCACAGCCCTTTTGCTGTGACAATGCGTAATTACCTGGTATTCCGGATTTCGAAATAATAAGATAGTGCAGAGGAAATTTTGCCATGATGAAAAACATTTTTTCTGAGAAGGTCTATAACAGTTGATACTTTGAAAAAGCATCTTGTTGTTGCTTGTAACAAGGGAAGTAATTCCCTTGAGTAAGTACACTAATTCTGTGATAAATCTATTATATATATATATATATATATATATATATATATATATATATATATATATATATATATATATATGTCAATCACGTGTCTGACTGTTTGTCCGTTTGTTCCTTATACAAATCCACACATTTTGACCAAACTTGGAATACTGGTAGGTCTTGATCCGGGAAGTCTCGTAGGCCATGTTAAAATCGTCCCATAGAGCCATAGGCTATGTTAAAATCGTTTATGACTCACAGTTCGGAGGTCACGGGGGAGGGAACGGGGTTCCTAATTTATTTTTGATTTTATAGAAGCAGAAAGTAAGTGTAGCATGGCACGTCGAGTAACCGCTAGTTGGTAATTAAGAAATGAATGAGTATTAAAAATACACATTTTCATCATTAATGAGTAAGGTTCCTCTTTGCCTTCACTCCTAATAAATGCCTATCTTAATTACAGTACTACCTATTTTCAGTATTTTAAGTGCCTTTTTGCCTGCCTATTTCACCCAAAAATAAATGCCTAACTTCCGGGCTCTACTCATTACGTATAGATCAAGGCGATAAATGCCTAACTTCCGGGCTCTACTCATTACGTATAGATCAAGGCGATAAATGCCTAACTTCCGGGCTCTACTCATTACGTATAGATCAAGGCGATAAATGCCTAACTTCCGGGCTCTACTCATTACGTATAGATCAAGGCGATAAATGCCTAACTTCCGGGCTCTACTCATTACGTATAGATCAAGGCGATAAATGCCTAACTTCCGGGCTCTACTCATTATGTATAGATCAAGGCGATAAATGCCTAACTTCCGGGCTCTACTCATTACGTATAGATCAAGGCGATAAATGCCAAAGGATGTTAACATTGAAAGACATAAATGAGTCTTAAAATTATTTGTTTAATGACCATTATATTTCTAAAATGTATAACTAAAGATGGAATGGTTGGGATTCGGCTAAATAAGCCTCAATATGATTTTGTTTTAAAAAAATCTATATTTCGGACGTTTCGGCTACTCATTGGTAGCCTTCGTCAGCTAAAATGACAAAAAAAAGAAATTAATACAAAAACAAAAAAAATTATGATTTTGATAGGTAACAGAACTATAGATACAATTAACTTATAAAAGAACATATCGTCTTAAATTCTTAGAATGAAAAAGTGAATAGGTACAATAATTGATTTTAATAGTAATTAGTAACTTTAATTGATTTTACAAAGAAATAAGAAGCTACATACCAATGACAAATATAGTAGCTAATAGTAACATTAATTAATTTTACAAAGAAATAAGATACTATTATTACTACACTATAATTAATGTTACTACTATAATTAATGTTACTATTAGCTACTATATTTGTCATTGGTATGTAGTTTCTTATTTCTTTGTAAAATCAATTAACGTTACTAATTACTATTAAAATCAATTATTGTACCTATTTACTTTTTCATTCTAAGAATTTAAGACGATATGTTCTTTTATAAGTTAATTGTATCTATAGCTCTGTTGCCTATCACAATCATAATTTTTTTTTGTTTTTGTATTAATTTCTTTTTTTTTGTCATTTTAGCTGACGAAGGCTACCAATGAGTAGCCGAAACGTCCGAAATATAGATTTTTTAAAAACAAAATCATATTGAGGATTATTTAGCCGAATCCCAACCATTCCATCTTTACTTATCACCTCGACGGCTAACTATCTAATCATCATGATAAAATGTATAACTGCCAAATCCGTTGGACAACTTGATACACAAATCAACATTTGTATTCTACTCAGAGGAGTAGATGCAAGGAGAGAGCCCATGAGCAATATCTTCCGTGATTCATACACCTCTGAATCACCAATTTGACATAAGGAATATTTTACAACATCAAAATTCTTGTAAGGATTAGCTTTAAAAAAGTTAAAAAAGTGGAACTGTTAAATGACTTTTTCCCAGTTATTTATATGCATATGTAATAATAAATAAAGCCTTTATTCATGAAGATAACAAAAGAAATTACTTCCTAAGAGCATATAAAATAAGATAAATACAAATTTGCATTACTTTCCTCTTAAATTACTCTCCCTCAGTGTTGGGCAAAAATAATTCAGAATAATGAATTATGATTAAATCTGTTATTTCATTCTGAATTATGAATAATATTTCATCCATTATTCAGACAATTCAATGAATAACATAACTTTCTTTATAGTCATTATTGAATAAAAATCATAAAAAGTTTTATTGAATAAAAATTATTTATTCAAATGAAGCAAGTTTTTGAATGGAAATTACTTATTTGAATGAAATTTTTCGTTAAATACAAGTGATTTATTTTAACAATCTTTTCTTTTAAAAATGACTAAGTTCATTAAACCTTTTCTTACTTTTAATGAAAATTATTTATGAATGTGATATTGTTTACTGAACTGAAAGAATCTGAGTTTGTTGTTCCATGAACCACATTATTTTAAATGTAAAAAAAATGAATGAAGAATGAAAAATAATTAATTATTCATTAAATAAATAAAAAAAGTCAATGAATAACTGTCTAAATGAATAAATTCTTATCGAATAAAAATGTATTGAATAATGAGCCAACCCTGTTATTCATAGAATAAAAAATAAATCAGTGGATGAATAACTTGTTCAACGAATAATTTTTTTAATAATTATTGAATAAAAAATTCATTGAATAATATACTACTCTGCAATCGACAAAATATAAACAAGTTTATGTTGCCTCATGCAGGCCTTCCCTTGATGGGGGTGAGGGTCTAAATTCCCTGGTGACCAAACCAACTAAGAAGAGGAGTTCACTATATTTTTTTCACAATGCTTTCCATTTTTGGCGCGGTTCCTCCCTCCCTCCATCGGGAGGAACCGCGCTTATAAGGTTGACCTTATTACGCAATGCGGAAGCGCCGACTAGAAAATTTTACGTTTCAAAATCCCTAGAGAACGAAAATAAGGGTGGTTTAAATATGTATGTATGTCAGTTTAATAATGGTCTGATTTTGACGAAATTTGGTACAAAAATTTATCTTCTAATTTGAAAGGTCATGTTCGTTAACCAGCAGAATCGGTACACCGGAACATGGTTTTTGGCACGAATAAAAATCGTTACGCTTACATCATATGTTTGTAAGTACTCGTTTTATAGGTCTAGGAAAAAGAATGAAACCATTTTTAAGGCGACAGCTTTAACAGTTTTTGAGAAAAGTAAAAAAATAGTTCTTGAATCAAGTATTTGTTTTGTGTACTTAGAATCATGGGATTCAGTTAAAATATTTTCTGCATGTTTGAAATTCATATAAACAAAGATGTTTAAATTTTGGTTACGTTAGGAGTTAAGGAAGGATTAGAATAAAATATTTGATTAATAGACATGAAAATCTCTCTCTCATTCGCCCTTCCTTTCTCATGACTTGCTAAATTATATAAAACGTTCTATATTTGAAACCATATTCAAATGTTTTCGGAAGAATGTTGATTACAGCTTTCGATAGAAGCTCAAGGATAATAATGTTTTTAAGTAGGTTTGCCCGAACCACCTGGATCCTGTTGTCCTAAGAGGCCAGAGCTTTGCAATGCTGGCTGGATCGCGGCCAGGTAATCAGCATTATGTATTCCAGGCAAGGTGCGTGCTTGCAATCCCACTGTTTCATCATTTGATCTCTATTTATATCTAATGGAGAGTTGCGTTAAACCAACGAGGAACGATGGCGGTGTGAGTCAAGCTTTTAATTGCGGGTAGTTGATTCTTTGTACTTACTTCGTTGAGGACACGACTATTGTAGACAAGGAAGTAGATATTGTTGTAGTGTTTATGTAATGAAGCTATCACAAGGATAATTTGTAAGACTGGGAATATAAAGAAAACAATTTCATGTTGTTGTTACGTTTAATGTGTATTAATGCAATTAAAAATCCAAAATACATCCTTGCTTTAAATTGAAACAAGTTCGAATTTATTGACATATGTAGAATCCATGTTCTGTACACCGTTTTACCCAAAAAGGCAAACCATTGTCTAAGAGATAAATTGAGTGATCTTCGTCTGACGCAACGAATGAAAACGGCTTGAAGAAGCGCCATTCAACACGTACCACCCGGCATATCGATTTTACGTCAGAACACAGTCGCACTGCAGAGCAGTTTAAATTGCAGTTTAATTACGCAGGCACACAAAATAAAAAAATTGGTCTTTTCCAAAGACACCACTTGATCCTGAATCCGGATCCGGAGTCCGTTCCACTCCAGATCGTCAGGTTTAAGGGCATTAGAAGGTCAAATTTCGAATGAAGTCGTTTGAGAAGAAATAACTAGAGCTTCCATGGTTTTGAGGATCGCTGAAATCGAATATGCGGTCGGTTTCAGCCCGTCTCCCAAAATGAAGGTCCTTAAATGGGTGTACGATACATGCTAGTTAATAGAGGTATGGAAGTGTGTATTTTTTACACAGACTCCGGATTCGGGTTCAGCATGTCGAAATACATACGAATATATGTATGGTGTCTTTGGAAAATACCACTTTTTTTTTATTTTCTGTGCCTGTGTTATTCTCACATCACACGCTTAATGCTCCTCATAAAGTCAATATAGGGCATTATATTACATAACACCGCCTAATCCGAACAAGATTCGAGCCCTATTAGCTTGGATTAGTGGGATTCAATTGTACGTTTGTAGGCAACCTAGCCGTCTCAAAAATATTCCGACTTTGTTTTATAAGTAAGACGACTCCTCAGCAGTACAAAAACGGGATAATAATGCTTAGGGAACGGATGTTCATGTAAAATGGAATTCAAAATATATACATACATATGTAAGTATTTATAATGAAATATGTAATAAAAAGTTGAAAATATTTAATAAACAAATACCTAAAACTCTATAACGTATTGAAAAATAAGGCATAAATAAAAATTAGGAACTCATTATATATGGGGAAAAAAGAAGTTGAAAATTTCTACAGATAAACATTTGAACAACATGCATTTTTAAATTGTCAAACGTGAAATAACATCTCATTAGGGGAGTATACAGTGGTGTGGTCACCGATCAGCCCATTTTATTTCTGGTGAATCTACATCCTTCTGGTGAATGCGCCTTAGAAGTTAGGATATAAAATAAAATAAGTTGAAAATTCATTATTTCATATCTAGAGTTTGGAAAATGATATCGGCATGATTATTTCACTGATACATTTGTTTTAGACAGTCGATTAAAAGAATAATATAATTGTTAAACAATAATTTGTTATATCACATCCGCTCCTAGAGCATGAGCGCCGTGGAAGCATGCTGCTAGCCACCTTTGCTGGAATTAGAAAAGACACAGTGATCTAGACTCAATGGGTAAAGCATTATTTTTTTCTCGGTTTCCCCTTTATTTTTTCAATTACAAAATGTGTAGCAAAAATTTGTATTTAAAGCAGAATATATAAAAATATGGATTTTTGACGAAATATGTAAAATAAAACCCTTTTTAAATGCTTTAAAGTCACTTGAAACGTGCAAAAATTACATGAACAATTAGGACTTACGAATCGGAAAAAAATATGGAAATACAGTAATATCCTTTCCCTAATAATGATCATGATTATGTTCTATCGTTATATATCGAAGTATTTCTGAACCTCTGTCTGAAATAGACACTCGAAGAACCAACACCAAACCAAGATATCAAAGTCTGGCATGATCCCTTGTGAGAAATGTGTCTTTCATAACGTCTTATAACAGGAGGCCTTCATACTTTTTATCTTGGATCATTTCGTTCATTATCCTTCATCCGAACTTCTGGCGTATTTACGACATCTTGATTCACTTACTTTACAGAAGGCAGTTGTGAGTTTTTGCCGTACTCATTCAATAGCGTATTACAGAATTACCGTGGTTTATTTCTCACTTGTGTACGTATCGCCGTTAAAAATCCCCCCTTTCTTGGACCCACCGTTCATGAAATATAAGATTCATATTTTTTACTGAATAATTTAATCAAAGGTTTTTTATGGGCATATTTCCTTGAAATTTTCAGACTATTCTTGTCACCTTACAATTCAGTCAGCAATATACCCATGATATTAAAGCCTTTTAAAATTTATTTCATTTTTTTAATAATAATATTAAAGTAAAATTACACTCAAAAAGTTCCTTTTAAAGTATTGATTAGATATTTTATTAAAATATATGATTACACTATTACAATAGAAATAATTTGGCAAAAGGAAGGACAAAGCGGCCCCCTATCAGCACAGTTATCAAACACACTAATTGTAACCAGTGCAACCGTGTAGACTGCTGGAGACTTCGGCCCTCCCTGTCGTGATAACGATGTCCTTGGGTACTTAAAGCTAGAGCAACCCTACCTCACACAGGACGGGAAGGTATTTACTAAGTCCTTCTGTATGGGATTTCGGCAATGGGCAATTGGGTGAAAACATAGCTCCCGTTTCAGTAAGGAATGGTAGTTATTTAGTCGATTTCTATTTATAATTTTTTGTCCTGAGATCAATGTAAACAGGAAGACTTAAAGTTTAGTCGAAATCTATGCAGGTAAAGGCCAGTTCCCATCAGCGGTAGGTAGGTGGCAGCACCTTATGGGAGGTTCTACCGCAAATAATTGTTTTTGATGTATTTCGTCCTTAGGAAAGAATAGAGCTCCACAAAACGTTTTCAAAATAATATAATTAACATGGTGACGTTTTTCCATAAGTTTTCCACTAAATAATATAGACATTTAATAATTTTCACGTTATAGTAAAATGCTGCTAACATTATGAAGACGAGATATCATTAAGAAATTTCAGGAAAACACAATAGTGTTATTACTGTCCAAAAGAATGCAGCTATTGAGATCCTCCCTACTATATATATATATATATATATATATATATATATATATATATATATATATATATATACATATATGAGCGTGTGTGTATCTATGTAATAAAACGATACTGGTTTTTCGCTACGAAACATGGTATATAGCGTTCCTATAACAAAAACCAGTTTCTTATTCATAAAAGAGTGATTTATCGTATTGATAAAAGTAATACTAGTGAAGAACAGGTGATTAAAGTAATGTTAACAGCAGCAGTTGCTTTGAATAAGCTTCAAATGTAAACAAAAATGATAGTTTAATATATAATTTGTTGAATTAATCATTTAGGGGGCCAATATGTTTTTTATGATTTCAAAATACAATCAAATATATCCTTCTTCTTGTATCTTCTTCTGTAAACAAACTCACATAGGTATGAGTCTGGAAGGGACCTTCTGGTTCCACATTCAGTTTTGTTCCTTCGTTTAGCGCTGGCTCACAATGACTCAATATTTTATTATGTATGGGCTCCTGTATTAGGATTCATTATTTACTAAAACAACATGAACCTTTCTTAAAATCTAGGAGGTAATAGGTATTTATCCTCCTTCATGTATAATTATTTTTTTCTTTTAAAATGGTCATATGTTATTAAATAACGGTAAAACAATATCAAAAAGTAATTGGTGTGGCTAAAGTAAAAAAAATACCCAAAACGATTTAATGTGGGGTATGTTCATATTTTTTTTTTAAATTTATTTATTTATGAGCATTCGCTAAGTACAATTACAAAACATTATAATCCAGTCTCAATTAAACAAATACATAATAAGAATATGCAGTTGTTGAGGAAATGATGTGAACAAATCATATTTTAAAAAATATAATGAGTATAAAAATAACAATCGGGAAAACGAGAAATGCAGTTCCCTTGTAAAAAAAATTGAATGAATGAATGCAATTATATAAAAATAAAAATGTTTAAGCAAAGAACATTTCACTTATTTTGAAGTATTATTAAATGTCGACCCTTTTTTGCAATATATTATTTTGAAGAATTAATTCAACTTCAATAATTATTTATCCCGTAAACTTGTAGAATTTAGATTATATCGATAATCATTTAGATTATACTTTAGGGTTGTTAAGGCTTTTTCCACAATTACTTGAGTGGCTGGGCTGGGTGGTGTAGGATAAGTGCTAGTTAATATAGATATGGAAGTGTGTAGTTTGTTTCTTTCCAGTATACCAGGCATTGTAAACCAACGAACCACTAAAATTCTTGATTAAAATACTGAACGCTTTTATTTCACATTGAAAAAAATAGAAGTATTACATTAACTTTTATTTTCATGTACCTAATTTTAGGACTTCCTAGATATATTTTACTCTTAAAACTTTCAAATAAGTTTTTTTAACAGTTATTCTTTAAGTTATGAAATAACTTTTTTTTGCAGTTAAATTTTAACTTTTTCAGTTTACAATATTCTCAAACAGGTCTGTCTTTTCGTACACACATTCCTATTACGCGTGTTCATAATTTTAAGCCCTATGTTATGTCGCCTTAAAACCCTTCAAATGTTTCTACGACAATTGCTTATAATCTTTTAGTAAGCAGCTCTAAGCCCTGAAAAACGACTTACGAGCTTTATCGCATTTCTCGAAAGCATCAAGGGTTTCGAGAAAGATCCTCATGGAATTAGCCAGACCTTAGTCCGCCTGGGGATGAGGTGTTGGACGGTTTTACTGGGATATTCCTGCCTATGGCTGGGCTCCCTGGCGATACCCAAGTCTCCATGTCCCAAGTACTTCGTCTACGGTGTCGGGCGTGAAGGTGCACCCATAGCTACGGTATCCGTTCCCGTCACGCTTCGGCAGATACCCATAACACTGAAGCTTCATCTCGTCATCAGGGTTGCATTGGAAACCGTAAGTTTGTTATCAGTGGAGATATATTTTTTATCAGTATGACACAGATCATGACCCACCATGATTTTAAATCATATGTATGTGCAAGATGTAAGGTCAATTCAAAATCGAATTTATGAAATCAAGCTCTACAAGTTTCAAAACAGAGATAACGTAGTTAAAGATTTTCACAGGAATTTTCTGAGTTTTCAATTATTTACACTCTTAATTTCATACGCTCTTCACCTCAACCATCTTTATTTATTTGCTTATTATTATTTTTTATTTTTTACATTTTTAGCGTTTCGGCCACATGTGGCCACATGGACTGTATTGTAGCTTAAATAATGAAAAAGTGTAGTAGCTGCAATATTACAGTGATGACAACCATGGGCGTATATAAGGGGGGGCTGAGGGGCTCCAGCCCCTCTCGAAATTTTGATTTGATCGGTAAAAAGTTCATAAAACCCTTAAAAATAAATTAAATAAGATCATTTAGTTCATAAATCATATTCTATTTTGGGTATAATAGCGTTTTAGTTGGCTAAAACTCTTCCAAGATCTAAATAGTTAGTATTCCGTACACCGGAAATGGTCCCAGTCCAATCCGAAATTATGTTCTATATATATTCAAATAACTTGAACTAGGGATTTCCAAAGGCATTATGAGAAAAAATAAAAATAAAATTGAAATACTTTTTTGAAACTTCACCGATCCTAACATCACTACCGAAAATCCTAAGATACCGAACACACACACATTATAAATATATATATATATATATATATATATATATATATATATATATATAAACATATATACATATATCCATTATTCAAATATAGTAGACCCGGTAGGACCATTTGTAGGACAAGTTCTTTGCGCCTACTTGTTTCATTCGAATGCCACCTGTCATCAGACCAACCTGCTCCCACTCCTTTATTTAAACTGCCTCCGATCGACTTTTCAAACAAATATTTTTCCCCCCTGATTGTGTTAAATATTCTTTAAATGCCGCAACCAGTTTAGTTCAACTTGTCTTACTTTGGTTCTTATAAAATTTCTCGATTTCTTTTGTTATTTTTTCGACGAAAGGCCGTGGATGAAATATAAATAAATAATTATATATATATATATAATATACATGATTTATATATTATTATAGTTTTCCTTTCTTTTAATAAAGGCCTTATAGGTCACAAAATTGCTTCAACAAATTCATTTAAACCGTTTTATTTATGTCGACTAGTTTCTGGCAAACTTGGACTCTCTTCACAGACAAACGTTTCTAAAATTATTTTTTTAAAAACATTACAATTTTGAATTCCTAAAATATTTAATAGTATAAATTATATATAAAATACCTCATACTTAGTAGTCGTATTCTAATAAGTTTTTTTATAATCTTAAGGGAACAATAACCAGACATGGCTGGGCCCGTACACATTTTTTTGTTTGTTTTGGACTAAGTTATTAGACTTTTATTGTTAGACTATGTATGAGGTATTTTATATATAATTTACACTATTAAATATTTTAGGAATTCAAAATTGTAATTTTTAAAAAAAAATAATTTTAGAAACGTTTGTCTGTGAAGAGAGTCCAAGTTTGCCAGAAACGAGTCGACATAAGTAAAACGGTTTATATGAAGTATTTGAAGCAATTTTGTGACCTATAAGGCCTTTATTAAAAGAAGAGGAAAAAAATATGTGGAAGAGGTCAAGTTACGAAAGAAAATATATTCTAATATATATGATTAGTATATTATTATATATTTATGTTGGCAATTTGAGGTACTATATATTTAATAATAATGAAATTTTTCAAGTACTTTCTCATTGGTAGATTCTTATTTGTCATATTCATTTGGAATTCTAAAACGTATTTGTTCATCAAATCATTGTTTTTATATTGGCCAGTGGAATCTCTCGGGTTTTGTCGCCAAATCGAAAGAGTGAAGAATGATTCCGAATACAGTGCGGTTATTTCAGCATGTTTCCTCTTCCATTTAAGGCAGGAAATACGCTTATATGTGCTGCCGAAAATCCCGCGTCACTTATCGAAAATAGCCAGCGCTCAAGTATCTGACTGTTCAAACGGAAAGAGCGATTGAAGTGGAATAAGTATTATTAAATTCCACGAAAAGGCTATTTTGGCGTGTTTTCTCGCCCATGAAAGTGCAAAAATAGGCTTTTTTACTGTCGTAAAGGATAGGGATAGGATTTCGTCGTGTCGAAATTAGCCCGACTATCATAAGCAAAAAGAATAAATTTTCGAGTTTAACCTTCTGCTCTCCCCGATTTCCCAATATAATTTACAAAACATGGAAAAACCCCAAAACTAAACGTGAATATTCCTAAAAATAGTTTTTGAAATCTACAAACTTGGCCAACATGTATGAATCATAGCTTTTTTGAGTTTGGACAATTATAATATATATATATATATGTGTGTGTCTCTAGCACCTCAAAAAATTGAACGATTTTGGCACAATTAGGTACAACAAAGCTTTGTCTAAATTTACAAGAGCCCATTTCGTTCACCAGCAGAAATTGTCCACCCGAAGAGCGTTTTACATAAAAATAGCAAAACGAAAAATGTAATATTAACTCTTTCTATGTCAAGCACTACATATGAAGCAGGATCGTAGAACGTTATAAAAACTCGCTAATAAGACGCAGATCATGCTAAACAACTTTTTTGTGACCTGTGTGCCCTTTAACGTCATTTTCCTTTGCCTGGAACACAGGAACATGCGTATCTGTGTGCTTTACTACGTTTAAAATATCTTCAGTGCTATACGTACGTGCCTAAACATCCTGAGCCGAGATTGTATAACCATTCCATTACTTTAAAAACAAATTTTTGCACGAGTAATTAGAAAAAAAAAATGTTATACTAAACGAAATACTCCTAAAGTGCCCAAATGAAATGAATCATATACTGTATGAAACAAAATGATTAATTTCCTGTAATCATTAATAATTAAAAAACAATAGCGTTCCGGTACGCAGATATATACATATATATGTATAAATATATATATATATATATATATATATATATATATATATATATATATATATATATATGAACCCCAATTACTTTTGTCATCTATGAGATTCGTCCACTTTTTTCGAAAATCGTTACAGATATCGCTTTTAAAAATGTTTTTATTTTTTTATTTATTATCAAGACTCTTATAACGCAGATGATTCGCGTCAAAATAAAATTTTTTTATTCGTTTCACTTCGTTAGAAAACTTATTAAAAGTGTATCTAGAAGCCTATGACTTTTTCGCGCGAAGTTTCCCGAAAAAAAACAGAATTGTGGTTCAGGTTTGGCGGATTCCACTGGTTAACGAATAGGACCTTTTAAGTCGGGCAATGTAATTTTGTATCAATACTGGAGAAGTTTTCGGGCACTTAGAGGCCGTACATATGTGTGTGTATATATATATATATATATATATATATATATATATATATATATATATATATATATATATACAAATTTGAACTACCGTTATTCTTTTGATCTCTGGGTATTAAACATGAAAGTTTCAAGTCGGCACTTTGGGTCGACATCATTGGCGAGTTTTTTCTATATGGAGGGAAGAAGAAAGCGGAATAATTTTTGGTCAGATCTACCAATAAGATTTAACAACTCAGATTTGTGTATTCAAATATCTATTCTTTTTTTTTTCCAGAAGTACGTGGGGATGCTAGTGCTGGCTGATCATCCAACGTTAGTTTTAGGAAATCTGCTCGCCGGAAGGACCAACTTAGTCAACTACACTGTGAGGTTTCCACTACCTTCACCAATACCACACCTCATATCGATCAAAGTCAACAACAAGACTATTTGTAAAGGAGAAGAAGTGGAGATAGACAGCGGTGAGTAGAGTATACAGTTTACACGGGCACAGAAAATAAAATAAGTTGTCTTCTCCAAAGACTCCATACATATATTCCTTTGTATTTGGGCACACTGAATCCGAATCCGGAGTCCGTTTCACTCCATCGCGTCAGTTTTAAGAGCATTTGAAGGTAAAATTTCGTATGAAATCGTTAAAGAAGAAATAACTGGAGCTTCCATGGTTCTGAGGGGCGCTGAATTCGAATTTGAGGTTTGTTTCACCACATTGGCACAAAATCAAGGTAATTTCAAGGACAATTACGTCCATTTTGCTAAAATGAATTTTTGACTTGACATTCATATTTTGCAAAATATACATATATGTCCTTAAAATGACATTGATTTTGCGCTGAGGCGGCGAAACTGACCTAGGATTCGAATTCAACGATCCCCAAAACCATGGAAGCTCTAGCTATTTCTTCTTAAACGACTTCATTTGAAATTTGACCTTCAAACACCCTTACACCTGACGTGCTGGAGTGAAACTCCGGATTCGGATTCAGCCTGACAAAACACATAAGAATATATGTATGGTGTCTTTTGAAAATACATACATTTTTTTTTTAAATAACATAAAAAGGCAAATTAACAATAGTTTTTCATGCAGCTTACAATTAGTAAGAGTAACGACAAATTATTAGACCACCAAAATAAATTACACAGTACAGAAAAACAGGGAAATAATAATACTTTTTTTCTTTTGTTCAATGAAAAACTATTGTTCGTTAGCCTTTTTATATTGTATATAAAAAAATGTTTCGTCCCTTAATATGCATATAAAAGATGTTTTTAACCGTTGTTTATGAACAAATATATTGTTTACACGGCATTCTTGAGCGGTCGGTTTATATAACGTGGAGAAAGCCGTGTCAACAACAATAATGCTCTCCAGCGAAGAAACCTATATATATATATATATATATATATATATATATATATATATATATATATATATATATATTTCAGTGGATATTTCTTCCTCCCCTAAGGTAGGACTCAGAAGTTCTTCAATCCCTTTTTATTCCCACAGAAAAACGTGCACCACTTACGCCATTTTTCTTGTTACACCATTTCGCTTCCTCGCCTAGAGGTGCATAGATTTTTGGGGCCTCTAATTGGCGTGATGACGTCACTGATGACGGAACAATATATATATATATATATATATATATATATATATATATATATATATATATATGTACATATTGTTGTATGGTGTAACAAGAAAAATGGCGTAAGTGGTGCACGTTTTTCTGTGGGAATAAAAAGGGATTGAAGAACTTCTGAGTCCTACCTTCTTATTCCAAGGAAGAAATATCCACTGAAATGGAGTAGAACCGAAGACGACGGGAGAAGGGGACAAGGAGTGGAGGGATGGCGAGGACAAATCCACATACAGTACATAGCTTCATGTAAATAAAGTTTATTCATTTGTTTTATGCTATCTCAGTCCAAATTTATACAGTCCACAACCCAGTAAAGAACACATAGATGTATCTACATTTCAAGGGAAGGTAGACGTCTTGTTTCAAATGGTCCTCCGGGCCGGATATTGTTCCGTCATCACTCCAATTAGAGGCCCCAAAAATCTAGGCGCCTCTAGGCGAGGAAAAAGGCGCGGACGCGAAATGGGGTAACAAGAAAAATGGCGTAAGTGGTGCACGTTTTTCTGTGGGAACAAAAAGGGATTGAAGACCTTCTGAGTCCTACCTTCTTATTCCAAGGAAGAAATATCCACTGAAATGGGTAAGAACCGAAGACGACGGGAGAAGGGGACAAGCAGCGGAGGGATGGCGAGGAAAAATCCACATACAGTACATTGCTTCATGAAATAAAGTTTATTCATTTGTTTTATGCTATCTCAGTCCAAATTTATACAGTCCACAACCCAGTAAAGAATACATAGACGTATATACACTTCAAGCGAAGGTAGACGTCTTGTTTCATATGTATATATATATATATATATATATATATATATATATATATATATATATATATATATGTGTGTATGGGGGCGAGGTTAGCTCAGTGGTAGAGCACTCGACTAATGAACTGGAGGACCAGGTTCAAACCCCGATTTGGGGTCCCAGATCGTCCCTAGGCTCACCCAGCCTTTAATTAATTTAATTAATAATGATGATTAGATAGTTAGCCGTCGAGGTGAAGTAAAGATGGAATGGTTGGGATTCGGCTAAATAAACCTCAATTTGATTTTGTTTTAAAAAATCTATATTTCGGATGTTTCGGCTACTCATTGGTAGCCTTCGTCAGCTAAAATGACAAAAACAGAAAGCCGAAACGTCCGAAATATAGATTTTTTAAAACAAAATCATATTGAGGTTTATTTAGCCGAATCCCAACCATTCCATCTTTACTTAATTAATAATGGGTACCTTGGGTGCTAATGACTCTAGCAGTCGAAGCAGCCAAGGGGAATATCAGGCGGCCGGAGCATAGTACTGACCACACTATCTCCCTAGTGTGCCGTATGGTCAAGAATCAGATACCTCTACAGTATCTGCCCCTCTGGGCCCTTGTGGGCTGTTACGGGACTGATTTTTTTCTGATATATATATATATATATATATATATATATATATATATTTGTCTGCTGTCGGTTTCGCTCTTTTAGGTGGTATTATTACTCTGTTTACTTTTTGGTAATTGGTTGTTTGTTTGTTTTTGTTTTTTTTTATTTCATTTATTTCAATCATGTAAGATAAGTATATTAGTAAAACAAGGTAAGGAAATGAGTTTTTCACAAAAGATCAAAACAAACTAATAACTGTTTCTATTACTTTAAAAATGTCACTAGGGATGACATCTAAATCTCACTTATCAAGATTTTATTTAAAGGTGTTTAACGTTTTTACAAAATATTAAGTACACTTATTCCAAGCTTTCCAATCGACACTAGGGATAACAAGTTGGAAACACGCTGAGATGACGATGCTCTAGCGAGTCGGACTTTTTTATGAATATTTAAATTTTTCTGTTGAATTTATTAGTATTTATTGGTAAATTTGTGAATACACTTTTTTTTGTATTTATACAAGTTATTACAAATTTATTGGTTTTCGGACTCATGAATACGAATTTATTTATATTTGTTTCTACAAGTACGTTAAGTAGGAATGAAGTCGTATTCATATTTATAAATAGAATTATGCCTAACTCGGTGGCGAAGGAGAGCTAGTGAGTCAATGAGTTTCAAGTTACGAGCGTTTTTTTTTTTCACTGAAAAGATGCAGGAATAACCGCTCGCCTGAGCATAACCTAATATGTACTAACCGTCCCTGAAACGCTGTGTGTTATGGGATTTAGTATGAGGAAGGAGGAAGCATGCTCGAGGTGGGAGAGTAGCTACTTCCATTTAGGGAGTCGAGCTTTAGCTTACCTTGAAACGAACATCCTAAATGTTCCTCTGCTGTGTCAACAGCAGTTTTCGAAAGATAAACAAGAAGTGATCGAATCCTTGTTCAGAACTCGGTGAAGAGGGAAATCAGTCACCACTCCCATTTTTCCATAACGTACCTTTTTTAGCACTTTCCTCCGAAGGAAAGTAGCTATTGAGGTTGGACTCATGACGGAATTTTTGAAAAATTTCTTCAAATCTTTATCGATCCTACCTAGTAGACATCGAAAATGACCCCCGTTAAAATTTATATATATATATATATATATATATATATATATATGTGTGTGTGTGTGTGTGTGTGTGTGTGTGTGTGTGTGTGTGTGTCTGTTAACACGATAGCGGCCAGAGTTTTTGTTTTTTCGTCACAAAACTTGGTATATAGCATTCAATTAGCAAACGATTGAACGAGTTCGTTAACAACCAAAGTCGGTCCACCGGAAGGGGGGGTTTACCCCGAACCCAAAACACTTATTTGACTATGTCAGCCGTAATATTTATTATATTTCAACGAAACTTAGTATTCGTAGTGTTAATATAGAGAGAAAAGTGAGATATAAAAATGAACTAAATCGGTTCATTAGAAGGGGGGGGGGTTTACTCCGGACCCACAATACCAATTCGCCACTACCAGCCGTGATTTTTGGTATATTTCGACAAAACTCGGTATTCGTAGTGCTAATCTACAGGTAAATATGTGTTGTAAAAATAAACGAAATCGGTTCATTAGGAGGGGGGTTTACTCCGGACCCATAATACCAATTCGCCACTACCAGCCGCGATTTTTGGTATATTTCGACGAAACTCGGTATTCGTAGTGGTAATCTACAGGTAAATATGTGTTGTAAAAATAAACTAAATCGGTTCGTTAGAAGGGGGGGTTTACTCCGGACCCAAACTCCTAATATACTCATACCGGTCGTAATTTCTGCTATATTTTAACGAAACGCGGTATACGTCGTGGGTAACTCATGAGAAAGAAGTGTTGTAAAAATGAGCTGAATCGGTCAATCGGAAAGCGGGGGTTTAATTTGTAATATATTTGAATAGAAAAGCCGGCAGACGTAGGTTCACAAAGCCGCCGCAAGGAGCGCTTTCTACCACTAGAGTGACTGTATCCTGTTCCTGCGTTAGATCAAAATACGATAATATGAGGATTTTTGTATTTATTACGTAGTGTAGTAGGTACAATGTGTAAACATAACTCTGGATGCAAATTAATAATTGATCAGTTACTCATTACAAAATGAGAACTATTCACGTTTTTATTTTATTTATGTAGGATATTTTAAGCAAATTGTTCTGGAAAGCAGTCTACACTACCTAAATTCTGAGGAAAGTGCTTAGTTATGCAGCTCCTGCGTGACGGACTTTTTTTTGTACGGCTCATCGATTTCTGAGGCATTAGCGCAGACACCATGGTGCAGCGAGGAATTAACGAGCCGTGAGATGAGAAAAGTCCTGGTGGCAATCGAAACCACCATCTCCCGCATGAGAATCTAAGGCGTCAGCCACTAGACCACGGGGAGACCCATAACGTACTTATACCTATTAGAATTTAAACACTTTCGAAATACTTATATTTAGCTGTATTTATATTTTTCTTGGATTGTTTGTTGACATTCGTAAACTCATTCGACACCCTTTAAGTATGTTATATCTCAAGAGCGTATAACGTATTATTACGGGGTCTGCAGCATCCCTCTCCAAATCGGTAAAAATGTGTCATAAAAACCTTAAAAATAAATTAAATAAGAACACCTAAAAAAAAAAAAAATAATAAATAAATAAAAAAATCAGTCCCGTAACAGGCCACGAGGGCACTGAGGGGCAGATACTATAGAGGTATCTGATTCATGACCATACGGCACACTAGGGAGATAGTGTGGTCAGTACTATGCTCCGGCCGCCTGATTTTCCCCTTGGCTGCTTCAACTGCTAGAGTCTTTAGCACCCAAGGTACCCACTATTAAATTAATTAAAGGCTGTGTTAATAAGAACACCTAGTTCAGAAAAAATATTTTTAGGGGGTTTATTAGCGTTTAAATTGTCTAACTATTCCAAGTTCTAGATTATCCGTATTCCATACACCCCAAATGCTCTCGGCCCCCCTCCCAAAAAGTTTTCCAGCCCCCCCCCCCCCCCCCCGAAATTATTTTCTACATACACCCATGTTTTATCTCTCCTCTTGGGGAGAAAACTCACCTAAGCGAGGCAACATCCTTAAGACGTTGACCTTAAGAGCGTAATCCAGAAAAGCAGATGCGACGTTTCATAACCTATAGGTCCTTATATATATATATATATATATATATATATAGCGGGATGCTCACAAATAATTTTTTAGCGCTAAAAATCTCGCTTATCTTGGAGATATCAATCCAGGAGGTTTATTTAAATTTTAACGTCCATTATTGTTAACTATTTTAGGACGGGTTATCTATAGGTTACCACCATTTTCTAGCCAGGCTAGGGCTGATGACCCAATAGAGGGATTCGAACCCACGACCCTTGGCACGGGGTGAAAAGTGCTCATGCTTTATCACTTACGGCCACCGGGCCTCCTATAAACATTTACTTTACAGTATAAACATTTATAAAATTAATAAATAAAAAAAAAGCAACAAGTTTGATTCTGGAGACATTTTATACGGAACACTCCAAATCACGCTACGGATTTTGAAATACGCTAAGGTGAAGCAGTTCCTGTGAATCGGCCTAATGTCTATAACAAAAAACAATATGTGATTCTTAGAAACATTTGTTTTTTGTTAAATAACAACAAAAAAAAACCCTGATGACGTTCTTCTGATGATGTTAGTCATCATTAAGAGATCTAAAGGCGCTGACAATTTGATGACTAACACACCTTCACCTTTGTAAGAACAAATTCCCAAACCTCGCCCATACCTTAAAATTAGGCTTGCGTGACCGATTCCAGTTCTGCGCATAACTTGTATGTCAAGCTACAGGACTCATCAGCTATTTGTTTTTGTTTTTTGTTTTTTTTACTTTTCTGACTTGTCTTTATAGGGGACAATCCGAAATGTCGACGGCTCAGTGCCCACATACGGACTGGCCCCTGAAAGGTGGCAAATTGAGGACACAAAAGACGTAGAGAAAATAAGTTCAGTAAAGTGTTAAAAAAATTAAATTGTGTACCACTTTGTATTGATCCGTTACCATTAAAAATATTAAAATATTTTGATTCTTTCTTCCAGTTTGTAGAGCTCTGTCGTCGACAGAAATTGAAAATACTTTATTTTTAGAATATATGACAGATAATGGGATTCATGGTGAGAAAAATAAGGGTGGAAAATGTGAGAAGGGGAGGGTCAATGAGGACCACTTTTCCTCGTTTTTTCTTAGCCCGGAGGAAAAAATCATATATTTTACCGTAGCCTTAGCTCGTAGAGAGTAAACATTAACATTTTTGCTTCTAATATCTTTCTAAAGAAGAGTTCTATAAGGTGAATGGAATTTGTACCCTCGAAGAGCTCAAAGCCAGTGAAATAGCTCATTTTATATGTAATTTTCAAAAACAAATTGTTCACTAAAAAAAGTTCGTTCATGAATTTTTTATTCACATTTTTCAGATATCATAAGATGATGACCCTATTTTTCACTATGTATTTAATGTGGCAGAACATCAAATTTCATAAAGTACATACCATTCATCAACAATTCTTTATTTCTTTCTGTATGTTTTATTTTTCGCTCACGCCTCTTCAGGAGCACTTTTTTTTCTTTTTTTTTTAAACCTTTATTGATAATTGCAACAATATGATATACATATTTCCAGTAGTTTTGGTGGTTTTGGAACAGTAACTTTGTGAGGCATGATGTGGGAATATGTACAATTACATAACCTACTAGAACAATACATTTTGAGAATTGCAGGATGTGAGGATTTTGTGGTGTATGGAAGGAGGATAGAGAGTTTATCAAAGGATTTCCATTGCCGGGGAGATTGGAATGGAACTTCTGATAGACTGATTTGGCCAGGGATTGGATAAAGGGGATATTGCAGGGTTAGGTTCGTGACCTAGTAAGGAGCATTGGATATATTTTTGATTGCATTGTTTTTATTCTGTAGGGATTGGAAGGTTTAGTGGAACCCCATAGTTCTAGTCAATAACTCCAAATTGGTCGGAGTATGGTATTGCATATAAGTCATTTGTTAGTCAATGAATGTTTCGAGCGTTTGTCCAATAAGAAGGAGTACTTAAAATAAAAACTACAACCTTAATATTTGAGAACTTTCTGCAGACAGGGCCACGTCTAGACTGTCAAGATGAATCATTGCTACTGTAGATTCCCTGTTTAAAATCGATTGCATTAGGGTACATGTCGATTCCCCAAAAGACTTCATTGTCATTTTATTAGAGAAGTCATTTAATGTCAAGTATTGTCTATTAATTAATTAATTTTTCAGATATTACATTCAACTTATTTGTCTTAAATCATTCTAAATCGTTGTTCTCTCTGTGGCTTTCTAATTTTGGAAATTCCTATACACAGTTCAAATAGCGTCCTTACGTTGGCATTGCATGTCTGTCCTCTACGGCAATCAATACATTGATTCCTTATAGGACACAAATAGAAAACTCCGAACATAAATTTTTGCTGAAGTGTGTCAACAGTTTGTACAAGTGTATTTGTTTGTTTATTGTATCAGTATGTCCTATTCCTCACACCTGATGACCTACTGTTTAATTCATTTCAATCTTGAAAATTTCTACTTGGTATTTCAAGGTTCATAATTCATGGTAACAAATAATATATCAACTCGACTGCGTCAAAAAATTGTGTTGAGTAGATCGATATAATGTGAGCCCTTACAAAAATATGAAAAACGCGAAAAACGTGGTGATCACCTTCAACACCGCGAAACGGAGGTCATTATTTCATTGAGTTTATCGGTGAAAACATTCAACCGGCTTAAACCAAGTTTTGAACCGGCACATGGTTTTCGGGCGAAATAAGCGCGAAAAAATCTTAGCTCTTATGTTTTTGGATTACACAGGTCCACACAAAAAAAAAGTGGTTTGTGCTGGGTATCGGACACATTTTTTCTGATGTATTTCTTACCGCTCAACACGAATCTGAAGTCATAATTGGGGGTTAATCAGCAAAAAACGCAGCTTAATGAAAAAAATCGATAAAACCACCGTACCCCAAAAAAAAGTGGTTTGTGCGGGGTGTCGGGCACATTTTTTCTGACGTATTTTTTACCGCTGAACACGAATCTGAAGTCATAATTGGGGGCTAATAAGCAAAAAACGGAGAAAAGTGAAAAAAAAATCGATAAAATTTTTTATCGATTTTGTTTTCACTTTTCTCCGTTTTTTGCTTATTAACCCCCAATTATGACTTCAGATTCGTGTTCAGCGGTAAAAAATACGCCAGAAAAAATGTGCCCGACACCCCGCACAAACCACTTTCTTTTTTTTTTTTTTTTTTTGTGGACCTGTGTTATTAGTCTTCCAGGTGCACATTTTATAAGTAATTGGACGCAGGGAATCATTTCCAAGGTGATATATATAACCGATCCCCCCCCCCCCAGAAATGTTGATTTAATCGAAAAAAATAGACCATAAAAACCTTAAATATAAATTAAATAAGATCACTTAGTTCAGAAAAAATATTTTTTTCGTGTGTCTGTGTAATAGGATTCTTGGTGGCTAAGTAGTACAAATTCTAGATTTTTAGCATTACATACCCCCGAAATGCTGCCAGCCCCTCCCCCCCCCCCGAAATTATTTTCTGTATACGCTCCCTGTTTTGGATACATTCTTATATATCTCGAAATCGGTCAGGAAATCGTCATAAATGTAAAGTTTATTAATTTTTCTACAAATATTGATCTTAACTGATTTTTTATAGAGATCTTGGAGGAGAATTCGGTGCTTAAATGGAGTTATTTCTACAATGCAATTTTCCAGTTGTGGCGCCCAAGTTCTTGATTCTCTTTGAGATTTCATTTTAAATTTATACACGTGTTTACGTTTTTCACGGAAGATTAAAACAAAAAATTAACTGTTTCTATTCTAAGCTTTCCAAATGACACATGGGGTAAGGACGGAAACGCGCTAAAATGACGCCGTCACTTCGAATTGGACTTTTGTTCCTTGATGCAAAGAACGTGTGTCTCTCCGTGATATGGAATTTGCTGGTCCTATCGTCCACAAGCCACAATAATAGACCAGTATAAGGATAATTTGTGACCTCGATAGTACGTTTGGCACACTTTCCTTGTTATGACAAGATTAAACATTAAATTAAATTTCTCTGGGTACTCTAGAAATAATACTCTATTTAATAACACTAATTTCCATAGCACTTCAAATAAATACACTACAATTTGTGATATTTCTGACAATTAATCACAGACGTTTAAAAAATATTAACCACACAGGCACACAAAATAAAAAAAAGTCCGACTCGCAGGAACTGCAGCATCTTAGCGCGGTCCCGTTCATGTCCCTAGTGCCATTTGATAAGCTTAGAAAATAAATAAACTTATTTTTTTTTATATATCTCGTGAAAATTGTCAAAATCCTCTCGAATATCTCGAATAAAAGTGATATTAAGGCGTCAGGGACACCGACAGTAACTAACTTTTACACAGATGCGGAAATTACACAATCCGGCTCTCATTCTAAAGCAAAGCTCTATAAATCAATACAAAATATGCCTAATAAAGCCTTTCTAGAGGGTACAGAAGCATGGGCATATATGAGGGGGGGGGCTGAGGGGGCTGCAGCCCCGTCCCGAAATTTTGAATTAATGATGAAAACTTCTCGTAAAACCCTTAAAAATAAATTAAATAAGATCACTTAGTTCATAAAACATATTTTATTTTACGTGTAATAGCGTTTTAGTTGCCTAAAACTATTCCAAGCTCTAAATATTTAGTATTCCATACCCTGGAAATGGTCTCAGCCCCCCCCCGAAATTGTTTTTATATACGTCCATGTACAGCACCTTTTTTGTAGAGCATTTAGTAAGCTTTCGAATGGTAATGTTCCGCTTCACAAGATTGTCAACGGTTTTCGAGATACTAACGAAAGTATACAAAGTTACCAAAACTTTTTTTGTCTGTTAATAAAATATTTTATTCTAACTCTTCCTTTACCCTAAACGTAACAAAAATTTCAACATATTAGTGTTGATGAAATTCGAACACGCAGAAAATGTTTCAACTGTATCCCATAATTCTAAGTACCAAAATCAAAGACAAACAACCCTCCCTAGGAAGGACGCTAGGCAGTTGAAAAGCTAAATCTTGGAAATCCATATCTCTAACATTAAATTGATTTCTTATTTTTCTTAACCTGTTTTATTTTCAAATACATTATCCAACTCTAAGCAATTAAAAAATAACAAGGAATAAAAATATAAAATTTTTAGGCACTTTCAACACTTGTTCACACTGAGTAAAACAATATAAACAGATCTAAGGTGTTACACGGTAGCTGGTGAAAGAATGAATGAGGTCTCGTATTGCAATTCTCTGTATGCAGGGTCTACTTCCAGGTAGTCATATACTTTTACTGCCCTTTACCGTTACTCAGAAAGCTCTTTGTGTTTACAAACAAAGGACTCGGTATAGACCACCCGTATTAACCCAAAAGTGATTATGTCAAGCTTGATAAACTTCCTGAATTAAATTAAGGAATTTAAGAGTGCTTAAAATAGGTTCTTGATATAGTCAAAAAATTCAAGGAGAATTACACCACGAATAGAAAATTTCGGCCAAACAGAAGGAAAATAACAATAACAAGGATAGTTAAACTTCGTTTTCAAAGATTGTTAGTTGTAACACAAAAACGGTCACTCATGATTCTAATAAATTAACTGTGAAGGGTGATTACACAAATATTCCTGTTGATGCTTTAAAGCTTCAACTCAAAAAACATATTAACCCACAGGTAATATCTAGATATTCGTACGGCATCTTCGAATTCTAACAAACAAAATATTGCTTCTAATTATACGTATCCTGTTTACTGACAAATACATTTGACTACTATAAGAAATTACAAAAATGACGAGCAGTGAAAAAAAAAAAACTGCGGGAAACACACAAATAGATCCGTTTAAATAAACGAAACTAACTAACTAAGTTTTAAGCACTTATTTCTCCTAATGTGACAACCCCATCAAACATTTCTTCAAAACATTTTTCCACGATTTCCTAACCCTTTTTGAGATATTAATGAAAATATACGAAGAGGGCCTAATAGATATTCATACGGGATCTGAGAATCCCAAGATTCCGCAAAAATAAAATATTCTAATTATACGTATCCTGTTTTTTTTTTTGTTTTTTTTTTTTATTTTTTTTTTTTTTTTTTTTTACGGCGCATCTACTTCTAGGTCATTAGCGCCCGTATCCTGTGTTATTGGCAAATACATTTGACTACTATAAGCAATAGCAAACAATAGGGAATATGCCAACGAACTCGGATTAGGAGCATCGACAGTTTCAAGACATTTGAAGGAAATCGGCAAATCCAAAACTGACATTTCATACGGTACAGCCTG
The DNA here is from genome assembly GCA_946811695.1 of Gonocerus acuteangulatus. Classification (NCBI taxonomy): domain Eukaryota; kingdom Metazoa; phylum Arthropoda; class Insecta; order Hemiptera; family Coreidae; genus Gonocerus; species Gonocerus acuteangulatus. The sequence continues at coordinate 19,677,108 of OX328132.1, forward strand.
ATATATTTCTAACAATGAATTGTTTTTCTTATTTTAATTAATCTGTTTTATTGTCAAATACATTATCCAACTATAAGAAATGAAAAAATAGGAATAAAAACAGACCAAAAGAACCGTATGAAATAAACGAAATCAATTACTTCAAAGTTTAAGCACTTATTTCATCCGATTGACATCGCTTATTCAAAACTTTCCTCAAAACCTTTTTTGTAGACCATTTAGTAAGCTTTCGAATGGTAACCTTTCGCTTCCCAAGATTTTCAATCGTTTTCAAGATATTAATGGAAGTATACGAAGTTCCCAAAATTTTCATTATTTCTAGCAACAGAAAATTGGTCTCATTTTTCCTATCCTGTTTTACATACAAATACATTTTCCCAACATAAGAAATTACAAAAATAAAAAGCAATAAAAAACCAAGGGAAAGAGACAAAAATTACAAAAAGAACGACAAAAACCCGTTCATAAGAAAAAAACAGACGTATTTGAAGATTTAAGCACTTATTTCTCCGATTGACATGACCTAATCAAAAATAGTTTTAGAATCTTTTTTGTAGAAAATTTAGTAAGCTTTCAAATAGTTTCTATCTACTTACCACGATTTCCCAACCGTGTTCGAGATATTAATGAAAGTATACGAAGTTCCCAAAACTTTTCATGTCTGTTAATAAAATATTTTATTCTAACCCTTCCTTAACTCCAAACGTAACAAAACTTTCAACATATTAGTTTTAATGAAAGAAGAACATGCAGATAATGTTTCAACTGAATCCCGTGATTCTAAGTACCCAAACCAAAAACGGTATTCAAAAACTATTTTTCCAATTTTCTCGAAAACGGTTAAAGCTATCGCCTTGAAAATGGTTTCATTCGTTTTCCTAGCCCAAGAAGCATATAAAAAGAGTCCTTACAAGCTTATGAACTCAAAAACGTAAGCGTTACGATTTTTTTTGCGCGAATTTCGCCCCAAACGCCATCTTCCAGTGGGCGGATTTTGCTGGTTAACGAACTTGACCTTTCAAATTGGACGCCAGATTTTTGTACCAAATTTCATCAAAATCGGACCATCAGGGAAGCCAGAAATGAGCGAACAGACAAATATATATATATATATATATATATATATATATATATATATATATATATATATATATATATATATATATATAAATAAATAAATATATACATATATATATATATATATATATATATACAAATTTGAACCACCATTATTTTCGGTCTCTAGGGGTTCTGAAACGCGAAATTTTCTTGTCGGCACTTCCGGATTGTTTCATTGTATCAACCTTATAAGCGGGGTTCCTCCCTATGGGGGAGGGAGGAAACGCGCTAAAAAGTATGTTCCGAAAACACTATACATATATTCTTGTGTATTTTGTCACGCTAAATCTGACTCCGGGGTCCGTTTGACCCCAGCACGTCAGGTTAAAGGTCATTCGAAGATCAAATTTCGAAAGAAGTCGTTTAAGAAGAAATAATTAGAGCTTCCGTGGTTTTGAGGGTCGTTGTATTTGAATCCGGGGCCTGTTTTGCCCCATCGGCGCAAAATCAAGGTAATTTCAAGGACAAATATGTTTATTTTGCAAAAAATGAATTTTTGACAGCAGACTCTGAAAGAACAGATAATTTTGCAATTGTGGTATAAATTCTCTTAGATATTAACATAAAGTGATTTTGAAGTGTCGAAAATATAACATAAAATGCCTACATATTTTCCATTCATTCAAGACGTGCACTCAGAAATTCACTTTTCGCAAACAAACCAATTTGACCTTGAAATGACCTTCAACATCATCCTAGAATCAAAGTCAGAGACCCCAAGAACTTATTAACGTTGTAGTCTAATTCAATGAAGCCACATAATCGAATTTTTGCATTTGGTATTGGAACATAAAGTGACCTTGAAATGACCTTGAGGACTATAATAGAAAACAAAAAGGTAATACTGAAGTTTATTGTGCTACGAACCGATTATTTTCAAATTTTGCACTATAACGTATTTTGATGCACTAAACACGAATCAATTTTTAAAAAAGTCGCTCTTAACTAGGAAAGAAGTTATTAAGCACAGAAGTTCCCTGTTATGGAGGTTATAAAAGCTGGCGTAAACAACGCATTTGTAAACATGCGGATGCGCGGGTGTGAAAAAGTCCGTAATAAAAAGTATTATATAACAGAAATTCCTGAATTTAATGCGAATATTTATTTCGTATTAAAATAATGGATTAATGCGAATATTTATTTCGCATTATGGGGCATACATGCTATGCGTTTCCGCTCGCTACGCTCGCCCAAGAAGATAATTTTAGCGAGTTGGATTGACTAGAGTTTTGATATCTTCTTGAGCGAGCGGAAACGGGTAGCACGTATGCCCATAAGCGACAGGTTACGACGGGTAAGGAGACCCTTAAAATTTACAGATATTTATGAATAAATAGTTTATCAACATTTCAAATGAGAGTTCTTTGTTTCCCAATTTTGCATTCCTGCGCATGCGCATGTTTACAAATACGTTGTTTACGCCAGCTTTTGTAACCTCCATAACAGTGAACTTTAGTGCTTAATAACTTCTTTCCTAGTTGAGAGCGACTTTTTTTTTTAAACGGATTCGTTTTTAGTGCATCAAAATACGATATAGTGCAAAATTTGCAAATAATCGGTTCGGAGGACGCTAAACTTCAGTATTTCCAAAAAAACACATACCTGGACGTAGAAGTTTCCGTTCTTTCTCCACCGTTCTAGCCATACTGCCATGCCGAGGCCTCCTATGACTTGTTGCTTTTGTCAGTATTAATTATTCCTTACAAAAACTTCAAATGCAACCATCTCCTAAATCCACCTATAGATAAAATTAGCACCCATGGGCCATTTTAATCTTATCAATAATATCATATCCCTATTATTTAATTCATTACAAATTAATTACCAATATATACTATTACATATTCCTTTCGAACTCCTCTAGTGCTCCGGATTGGGCTGATTTCAGCGGCCAAGCGGTCTTGACCAACCCGTCGGCCAGAGATGAGCATAATTTTATTTATAAATAAAAATACGAATTTATTCGTACTTCATTTATTTGTGAATACGAATATAAATAAATTCGTACTTCATATATTTGTGAATACGAATATAAATAAATTCGTATTCATAAGTGTGAATACGAATTTATTTTTATTCACATATATTAAATATAAAAATACAAATAAAATTTTATTCGCAATTTTTTCTGCGAATAAAAATAAATTCACAGAAAAAATTGTAAATAATCACAAAAAATGTGAATATTTACAAAAAATCAAGTGATTACAAAAAAAATTACATTAAAATATACGAATACAAATTTATTCACATTATAATTTGTGAATACAAATTTATTTACAATAAAATTCGCAAATAAATCATGAATTTATTCGTATTAAGATGATATTACGAAAGTTATTGAAGGTGTTTTTTTTTTTTGTTTTTTTGGAGGTACAGATGACAAACTGTGTCCCTTCAGCATGGCTGGTGGTCCCGCGGCGGACTCGGGGTAAACAAAAAATCTAGGCGGTAATAACCTAGACGTTAAACGCCTTTCAAAAAAAAAAAACGCCTTTCCTTAAAAAAAAAAACCTTCAATAACTTTCGTAATATCATCTTAATACGAATAAATTCATGGTTTATTTGCGAATTTTATTGTGATTAAATTTTTATTCACAAATTATAATGTGAATAAATTTGTATTCGTATATGTGATTTTTTTTGTAATCACTTGATTTTTTGTAAATATTCACATTTTTTGCGAATATTTACCATTTTTTCTGTGAATTTATTTTTATTCCCAGAAAAATTTGCGAATAAAATTTTATTTGTATTTTTATATTTAATATATGTGAATAAAAATAAATTCGTATTCACACTTATGAATACGAATTTATTTATATTCGTATTCACAAATATATGAAGTACGAATTTATTTATATTCGTATTCACAAATATATGAAGTACGAATTTATTTATATTCGTATTCAATAATATATAAAGTACGAATAAATTCGTATTTTTATTTATAAATAAAATTATGCCCATCTCTGCCGTCGGCATATGTCATATGAGTCCGCGGATATTTAAAGGTACTTTGTATCAAAAATAATTAACCGAAATTAAAGTAACTTTCTGGAATACACAAAGGCACTGAATCCTAAAACGAAGTTTTGTTTTTTTTCAATTAAATGTAATCTCCACTTGAAAAATTAATAATCCCAGTAGAATCTTTTCGTTTCGTCAATGCGACCTTGCCAAAAAAAATGAAAAACAATTCAGTCTTTGGTCTTACATACAATTTGTCATAAATTAATAGCTTTTAAATCCAAAGTAATCTTCTTGTCTCATAAATTCTAAGAGGGGACTCACATTTTAATCTTGATTTATTGTTAGGAAATCGGAATAGTGATTAGAAAACGGGATAAATTATCATGCTTTATTTATTTGTTTATTCCAATGTTTATAACATTCTAAAATCCAATTTGACATTGTAAAATGATCCTTCAGATCGTGGACTTACAAAACTCAAACTTTTTCCGTATAATTCTTATCCCCGATGTAATTTGGCGGGCCTAGAATATATTGCCTTCAAAGAAACGAAACTAACGCTCAAAACCGATGACGCAATCCTGAAATTCCGGGTAGAAAACAATTTATATATTTCTATATACATATTTGTCTGTTCGTTTTGAAGCAGGCTCAAAAATGGTCTGACTGATGAAATTTGGAACAAAAATACCTCGCCTTAAACGAAAATACATGTTCGTTAACAGTGAGTATTTAAATTTCCTAAACAATAAAATGAGTATATACACTTTATGTTCAACTAAAATAGCCACAAAAAAACTCGACGAATATATTCGTGTACAAAAAACTCAGAGGTTTTAGAATATATATATATATATATATATATATATATATATATATATATATATATATATATATATATATATATATATTATTTATTCTTATAGATGACCCAAAATATCAAAATTTCTTCGCACCTCTTCAGGGGCACTTCTACAACAAAAAATAATTTTTTGCACATCCACACAAACCTTTTTTCAACAATGCTCTTTACGCTCTTTACGTAAAGAGCATTGACACACAAGAAAACGGAACAGCATTGACGGATCATGCAATAACAAAAAAACACAGTTTCAATTTCAAAGAATTCAAAATATTAAATAAAGAAAGAAATACCCTGAAAAGAAAAATAAAAGAAAATATTTATATTTTAAAAAATTCGAAAATAGCAGTGAATAAAAGAACTGATCTGAAAAATGTTCACCAAATTTTCTATGGAATAATAGATTAATACCCAAAAATGTATAAAAAAATATTTGACGAGTAGACTTTACTAGGACAACAACAAAGGACAGATAACGACAGGACCATTTTGGCAATCCACTTACAGGGTTAGTATTAAGCCGGACTCCAGAGGGAGTACTTGGTAACGGGAGGACTTCCTTGCAAGGTAGGACTCAACACCTTTTATAAAAAATATGTAATTTAGCTATAGTTATTGCAATATTTAGGGTAGGAGTAACATTTAATGAGCATGATAATGTTTTAATGCCTTTTGTGGAACAGTTCAAAGATCGTATTGATAGTTTTAATATAGTAGAAAAAAGGTTTGTGTGGATGTGCAAAAAATTATTTTTTGTTGTAGAAGTACCCCTGAAGAGGTGCGAAGAAAAGATGCACGAAACATGTCGGGCCCAATAAATAAAGTGGTGTAATAAAGGAAGACTGCTTTAATGACCCCATGCCTCCTAGGATAAAAAAGAATATATATATATATATATATATATATATATATATATATATATACATGACGAGTCGCTGTTGGTGGGAAAAATAATAAATAATTTTTATTAATTCACGTATTTTATTTGTTGACCTTCCGCCTGGTAAGTAAATAAATACGCATTACATATTACGTGTTTTTTTTTTTTTTTTTTTTTTTTTTTTTTTTTTTTTTTTACGGCGCATCAACAAATCTTTAGTTATTAGCGCCTTTTTTACGTGTTATTATAAACAAACAAATTTTAAAAAGTGATCTTCAAAAATATGAAATGTCTGATGAAGCAGAATGGCATTTCTGTGAAATATTACTTAAATAAATCGACCTCAGGAGAAAGCCGTGTCAACAACAATATTTTCTTCCCGCGAAAAAATATCAAAAAGAACGCTAGTTGAAGTAAAGGAGGTGTTGGATTCGTTTAATTGAAAATGAAATAGAGCGGCCGAATCTCACTGACGATATGGATGATATGGAAACACGCCAAAATCAGGGAGTTCCAGCGAGTCGGTCTTTCATTTTTTTAAAAATCCAAAATCGAAACTTAACCTACCACGACATTGGGTAGGATTTTGACGCAGTTTTAGGTAGGGGATGGGGAACCTAAACGACAGATTATAAAGTAGATGTAAAAAAGTTAACGCAGCAGGGGACGCGTGCTGGAGTTCCCTCCTCACAGATGTAGCAGATGTCCTTAACAGCTGGATCTGACAAGTGCACCTTATGACCAGTTACGCTTGGCGGCATCTATAAAGCAAACGGGAAGGCCAAAAATACATACGTTCGTTGCGATGCCAAAAAAGTCCTCCTCGCAGGAAGCGCGTCATCTTAGCGCGTTTCCTTTCTTATACATAGTGACATTTGTAAAATAATAGAACCAGTTATTGGTTGTTTTGAACTTTCGTGAAAAATGTAAATATCTAGAATAAAATCAATACAAAAATACTTTGTCTCAAACGAAAAGTCAAGTTCATAAACAAGCTGAATCCGATTGCTGAAAAACCTTTTTTTCTATGGAATTCGCACGAATAATATAGGCTTCCAGGTACAAATATCCAAAACCGCTTTTAAATAAAGTGGGAAATTTCGAATACACTAGACATTTTTGGAATTTTCGTTTTGGTTACTTCAAAATGGCGGATGGCTTGAAAAAGCTTGACGTCTGACATTCGCCCAAACAAAGACCTAAAATGTTTCGTTATGCTTGGAGTTGAGGTCGCCCCAGAAAAAGACAAATTTATAAAAAGACATGCGTTCTTTCGAGATTTTCGTAAATTGGCTTAAAAATCTCTAAGACCTTTTATAAATCGTGGTTGATGGCAAACATTCTCTCAACAGCACGAGTTACCAATGCGTTAGCCACCGGATCACGGTGAGATCCTAGACCCTACTGATACTCATGAAATAATCAGTGTATTGAATTTCTCAAATTTTTTTGGACACTGTAATAAACGTCAGCATAAAAAGAGGCGGGTAGCAGCTAGTTATTTATACATTAAGAGAGAAAACGTTAGCAGATACAAGTAAACAATGATCTCATCGAATTTACACTATCTTGGAACTTCATAAATATTAGAATTTTAAATTCACATATAATGATGTATGCGAACATGATCTGATGTAGTATACTTGATGGCTTTTCATCCATAGATTTCATACAATGTAATATCTGCATATATTCACCTTATTCCGTGAATATATGGTTAAAAATACGATTTTCCGAGTGAAGTCCCGATGCCTGCGAGTCCGACTCGCAGGAACTGCATCATCTTAGCGCGGTTCCGTTCTTATCTCTAGACTCATTTAAAATGATTAAAATAGAAGCTGTTATTATTTTGGGTCCACATTTCTAGAAAGCATGAAGATTAGATAGTTAGCCGTCGAGGTATAAGTAAAAATGGAATGGTTGGGATTCGGCTAAAGAAACCTCAATACGATTTTTGTTAAAAATCTATATTTAGGACGTTTTGGCTACTCATTGGTAACTTTCGTCAGCAATGAAAGTGGCGGGAGGCAGAGGAGGACCAAAGTTGACAGTTCCATCTTTACTTTCAAGAAAGGTCTTATTTACGATCCTACCTGGATGGGTCCCCGCCCTAGGAAGGACCCCGCTAGGCATTTGAAAAGCTATATCTTGGAAATCCATATCTCTAAGATTAAATTGTTTTTCTTATTTTTATTAACCTGATTTATTATCAAATACATTATCCAACTATAAGCAGTTAAAAAATAACAAGGAATAAAAACAGGCAAAAACAACAGTTCGAATAAGCGAAATCAATTACTTTAAAGTTTTAAGCACTTATTTCTCCGATTGACATCGTCTAATCAAAACTTTTATCAGAACCTTTTTTGTAGAGCATTTAGTAAGCTTTCTAATGGTATCCTTCCGTTTACCAAGATTCTCAACCTTTTTCGAGATATTAAGGAAAGTATACAAAGTTACCAAAACTTTTTATGTCTGTTAATAAAATATTTTATTCTAACCCTTCCTTAACTCCAAACGTAACACAAATTTCAACATATTAGTTTTAATGAAAGTAGAACACGCAGAAAATGTTTCAACTGAATCCCATGATTCTAAGTACCCAAACCAAAAACGGTATTCAAAAACTATTTTTCCAATTTTCTCGAAAACGGTTAAAGCTATCGCCTTGAAAATGGTTTCATTCGTTTTCCTAGCCCAAGAAGCCTATAAAACGAGTGCTTACACGCTTATGAACTCAAAAACGTAAGCGTTACGATTTTTTTTGCGCGAATTTCGCCCCAAACGCCATCTTCCAGTGGACGGATTTTGCTGGTTAACGAACTTGACCTTTCAAATTGGACGACGGATTTTTTTTACCAAATTTCATCAAAATCGGACCTTTCGTCTTCTACCTAGAGAGCGAACACACAAATCTATATATATATATATATATATACAAATTTGAACCACCATCATTTTCGGTCTCTAGGGGTTCTGAAAACGCAAAATTTTCTAGTCGGCACTTCTGGATTGCGTCATGAGATCAACCTTATCAGCGGGGTTCCTCCCTATGGGGGAGGGAGGAACCACGCTAAAAAAAAGGGAAATAAAAGGAAAAATTAATAAGTTAAACTTTTTAGGAAAATAGTTTTACAAATATACTGCGTATAATATGTATAGTATATAATATAATAAATACGCCCGTCTCCGAGGAACTGAGTCACCTTAGAGCTTTTCCATATAGTTCTCAAGAAAACTTCAATAGGAACTGTTACTATTTTTTTTAACTTCATTTTTGCAGAAAAGTTACATTGCTAAACTAATTATATTGTTTAAAAAAGTCCGATTCGCAGGAACTGCGTCATCTTAGCGCGGTTCCGTTCTTATCTTTAGTGTTTATGAAGGCATAGAATAGAAACAGTCATTACTTTGTTTAGATCAATAGCGAAACACCTATCCAAATGAAATCTCAAACTAACCAGTCTTGAAAGGTCTTGATTTACAATCTTACCTGTATGGGTCAGCTATCCCATAAGTCGGGCAGAAAGGCCTCCGCACAGAGGCATTTGGAAAGCCTTGGGATCTCTCTCTTTGAACGCTACATTTTTAACAATAAATTGATCTTCTTATTTTACTTAATCTGTTTTATTGTCAAATACATTATCCGACTATAAGCAATTTAAAAATAACAAGGAATAAAATAGACAAAAAGAACCATTCGAATAAACGAAATCAATTAGTTTAAAGTTTTAAGCACTTATTTCTCCGATTGACATCGCCTAATTAAAACTTTCTTTAGAACCTTTTTTTGTAGAGCATTTAGTAAGCTTCTGCTTCCCAAGATTGTCAACGGTTTTCGAGATACTAACGAAAGTATACAAAGTTACCAAAACTTTTCTTGTCTGATAATAAAATATTTTATTCTAACCCTTTCTTTACTCCAAACATAACCAAAATTTCAACATATTAGTGTTGATGAAATTCGAACATGCAAAAAATATTTCAACTGAATCCCATAATTCTAAGTACCAAAATCAAAGGCAAAAAGTCCGACTCGCAGGAACTGCCTCATCTTAGCGCGGTTCCGTTCTTATCCCTAGTCTAATTTCGAAAGATTAAAATAGAAGCCGTTATTATTTTGTTGAGAGGAGATCGTTGACCGTTGATGATGCAAGGTAGGGATTGTCCGGGTTCGGTCACTGCTACTTAATAATACATACCCCATATGTGTATGTATGTGGGCATATATATGTACATATGTGTGCGTGTATATGTGTATGTGTATATGCATATATATAAATATATATATATATATATATATATATATATATTATATATGTGTATATATATATATATATTATATATGTGTATATATACATATATATATATATATATATATATATGTTAGGTATATTTACATAGATATGTGCATATATTAGTGTTAAATATGTCCTACTTGTATTTACAGCCCTGATGAAGGCTTGAAGTTCAAGCCGAAACGTCGGCACAATAAAACCATTTTTACGATAAAATGTAGTTTTATTAAGTAGCAGTGACCGAACCCCGACATTTATTATTTTGGTTCCACCAGTCTTGAAAGGTAGGATTTACAATATTACCTGGAAGGGTCGGCAACACTAGAAACCGTCCCGCTAGTTACAAGGTCTTGGAATCTTGGAACTCTATTTTTCTAACAATAAATTGTTTTTGTTATTAGACTTAACCTGTTTTATTTTCGAATACATTATCCAACTATAAGCAATTAAAAAATAACAAGGAATAAAAAACAGACAAAAAGAACAGTTCGAATAAGCGAAATCAATTACTTTAAAGCTTTAAGCTCTTATTTCTCCGATTGTCATCGCCTAATCAAAACTTTCATTAGAATCTTTTATGTAGAGCATTTAATAAGCTTTCTAATGGTATTCTTCCGTTTATAAAGATTTTCAACCGTTTTCGAGATATTAATGAAAGTTCCCAAAATTTACATTATTTCTAGCAACAGAAAATTGGTCTAATTTTTCATATCCTTTTTTACACACAAAATTTTCCCAACATAAGAAATTGAAAAAATAAAAAGCAATAAAATACGAAGGGAAAGAGACAAAAATTACAAAAACCCGTTCATAAGAACAAAACAGACGTATTTGAAGTTTTAAGCACTTATTTCTCCGATTGACATAACCTAATCAAAAATAGTTTTAGAATCTTTTTTGTAGAAAATTGAGTAGGCTTTTAAATAGTTTCTATCCACTTACCACGATTTCCCAACCGTGTTCGAGATATTAATGAAAGTATACGAAGTTCTCAAAACTTTTCATGTCTGTTCATAAAATATTTTATTCTAACCCTTCCTTAACTCCAAACGTAACAAAACTTTCAACATATTAGTTTTAATGAAAGTAGAACATGCAGATAATGTTTCAACTGAATCCCGTAATTCTAAGTACCCAAACCAAAAACGGTATTCAAAAACTATTTTTCCAATTTTCTCGAGAACGGTTAAAGCTATCGCCTTGAAAATGGTTCCATTCGTTTTCCCAGCCCAAGAAGCATATAAAACGAGTACTTACAAGCTTATGAACTGAAAAACGTAAGCGTTACGATTTTTTTTGCGCGAATTTCGCCCCAAACGCCATCTTCCAGTGGGCGGATTCTGCTGGTTAACGATCTTGACCTTTCAAATTGGAAGACGGATTTTTGTACCAAATTTCATCAAAATCGGACCTTTCGTCTTCTACCTAGAGAGCGAACACACAAATCTATATATATATATATATATATATATATATATATATATATATATATATATATATATACAAATTTGAACCACCGTTATTTTCGGTCTCTAGGGGTTCTGAAACGCGAAATTATCTCCCTATGGGGGAGGAACCGCGCTAAAACTTTAAATACGGGAAGAGGAAATATATAGTGAAAGGACTGTGGTTCGGTTCGAGAGGGATCATACCGAAAAGCACAGCCATCTTCCTCGAAGGACTCGGAGTTTCGTCAGACCACCTGAAAGCATTAGCGGAGTCCATATTAGTGGGCACATTGGGCATAATCTCCAATCATATCTATGGTCACTAAGTGCTTATCATCCATTGGGCATAATCTCCAATCATATCTATGGTCACTAAGTGCTTATCATCCATTGGGCATAATCTCCAATCATATCTATGGTCACTAAGTGCTTATCATCCATTGGGCATAATCTCCAATCATATCTATGGTCACTAAGTGCTTATCATCCATTGGGCATAATCTCCAATCATATCTATGGTCACTAAGTGCTTATCATCCATTCACACTGTTTTACTTGTATACTTTATACTTTACTTTCAATTCTATCGATTACTTCTCTTCTATCACTATAGCCTATTCTTCATTCTTCTCTATTACTCATTTTGAACTCCTTACATCTTCAGCCTCCAAATTAACCCTATTTTCGAATGGATGATAAGCACGCTGTGTATCTAGCAACCCAATTTAATTGGACAGCCCATTTTATTTATTTTGAATAAAGTTTTCTCTCTGAAGCGACTCAATCTTCCTCCTACTCGACTTCCGCTCGTTCCCAAGAAACGCTTTATGGCAAAAATCAAATAATTGAAACTTCTCTCGCTTTTAGACTTGGACCTTTCTGTAGAAGGTTCCCTAAGGTTAAGGCAGTAATTTGTATTTCAAGTGTATTTTTTTGCAAAAGTTAGTCAAATTGTTATCCATCCCATCTATGGATATATATATATATATATATATATGTGTGTGTGTTTGCCTGTTAACACGATACCCACCAGATTTTTTCTTTTTTCGCGACGGAACTTAAAATTCCTCTAGCAAACGATTGAACGTTTCGTTAACCAGCAAAAACGCTCTATCTGGAGTGGGGTTTACTCCGGACCCAAATTTCTAATTTGCCTCTACCGGTCGTAATTTCTGTTATATTGGAACGAAACTCGGTAGACGTCGTGGATACCTAAATAGAAAGGCGGGTATAACAATAAACTAAATAACTTCATTAGAAATTGGGGATTACTGTGTATTATTGGAGGTGGAGATAGTTAGCCGTTGCAGAGATACGAAGACAAGGGTTTAGTTGGGATTCGGCTAGGAGAAAAAATCGTCAGACTTTCAGGAAGAAATCTGTATTTGGACGTTTCGGCTGCACATTGGCAGCCTTCTTCAGCTAAAAAAATACATACAAATTATAAGTAAAAAAACAGGCAGAAATGAGCGTAGTATATACATCATGACAATGATTAGAACTAATCTTATTATTAAACAATGAAAATGCGGTAGTTGGAAAGTAAACAGTATGTAGAAAGTAGTAAGTAAACAGTACAAAAACTAAAATTCTTTTTAAAAACATTTTTATATTATGAGAAACTCAATCTATTCTATAGGTGAATACAATTTATAATAATTATTATAAATTGTATTATAATACACAGGTCCACAAAAAAAAAGTGGTTTGTGCTGGGTATCGGACACATTTTTTCTGACGTATTTTTTACCGCTGAACACGAATCTGAAGTCATAATTGGGGGTTAATCAGCAAAAAACGGAGAAAAATGAAAAATCGATAAAAATCAAAACCTTATTGTTTTATTTGGATGATGATTACATTATTATTTTTTCTGTCGTTTCCTGACTCTTTTCTCCTCAAATGACCCATGTAATGGATTTCTGCTACATTTTCAAATTTGTGTATATATATATATATCCTTGTTTTGGTGCTTTCCCAATCGTTAAACCACATTGTAGCATGATCCACAAACAAAATTGGGAATACAATTTTTGAATCAAGACAAACTTTCATATCGAAACATTTTTCATACAAAGTCACAAGTCGATCTGTGAGTTTCTTTGTATCTTTCATACCGATGTATTTTGCACAAACGAAGCAAAAGTTATTGGGATTTTTAGAACATTCGTGATCGACACGAGAACTAGAAGTTCCGGCAAAATTTTAAATATTAGAAGAAGCATTACAATCCATAAAAATAAATAAACCCCGCACGCTAGAATACCTGGCCCGATGGCAGGTGAGCCAGCCGCCCTAGGGGTGTTCATACCTCCCCAGGCCTAAGTATGAGGGCTTTCCGACTTTGACGAGGACAATGTCAACTCGTCGTCGGACACACTACGGCATCATTCTCATATTCTAGCGCTTCCCTGCAAAACAGCGCGCCTTCCCTGGCTTTGATACCACGAAATGTTGACTAGCGAATCATTCTACACATCCCGTTGAAGGGCAGTTGTCATCGTAGCCAAAACACTCCGTGGTAGAAGGATTTTGCCGGTAAATGTACCGATTCAATGTCCTGATGTTTTATTTTTTATCGAAGACAAAATATCTCCTATAAAAAACATAAATAAAATGCAATAAGCAACAAACAAATAATATTTGCTAATCAAGAGAGTGGACAGTACCTGCAGAAACAAGCAGAAACTGCAAATTAATTATTACATAGTTAAAAAACCATTAAATCGACCATTTTTATCGATTTTTTTCATTTTTCTCCGTTTTTTGCTGATTAACCCCCAATTATGACTTCAGATTCGTGTTCAGCGGTAAAAAATACGTCAGAAAAAATGTGTCCGATACCCAGCACAAACCACTTTTCTTTTTTTTTGTGGACCTGTGTAATCAATATACAGATACGTACCACTAGAGAATGCATCCCCTCCCCCCTAGGCATTCTCTAGTGGTACGTATCTGTATATTGATTATTATAAATTGTATTCACCTATAGAATAGATTGAGTTTCTCACAATATAAAAATGTTTTTAAAAAAAATGTTAGTTTTTGTACTGTTTACTTACTACTTTCTACATACTGTTTACTTTCCAACTACCGTATTTTCATTGTTTAATAATAAGATTGGTTCTAATCATTGTCATGATGCATATACTACGCTCATTTCTGCCTGTTTTTTTACTTATAATTTGTATGTACTTTTTTAGCTGAAGAAGGATGCCAATGTGCAGCCGAAACGTCCAAGTTCAGACTTCTTCCTGAATGTCTGATGTTTTTTTTCTCCTAGCCGAATCCAAACTATACCTTGTCTTCGTACTGTGTATTATGTTCAAATCGAATTAGGCCGCCAAACCACGGGATTGTCTTCGTTATTTCGACGACTAGGGCCGCTATACCTGGTTCCTGGGTTGTTATGATTGTGAGATCTTCTCTTTTTACATGTGGATGCTTTTCTCATTCATCAAAATCAATAAACAAAAATGTGAAGTTTTTGTGCATTTATTAGGTAGATCAATATCTTGCATGCGCAACACTCTAGGAGAAAATTAATTGAAAAAATAATAATTGAGTAAGCTAGTCATTAAAAATATATATAATATAAAAACTATTTATGTTGTTTTTATTTTATTTAAATAGGTTATTTGAAGCAAATTATTCAAAAATGTAATGTAACACTAGCCACCTCCTGAGAAATAGGTTAGTTATTGTAGACTTTGACCAACGTAATGCTTTATTTTGGTGCTTATTGGTAAAGTATTGTTATTTCTTGTATTTTTCGAATGGCGTTTAACTTGCCCTTTATTAGCTAAATTTCATGTTAGTTGTCTATGATATTTAATAATATAAAAGTATTCTACTTTATGTTTTTCTTTTGCAGTATTTGGAGGTGTCTTAACCAATATTTATCTCGAGCACACCTTCCCAGCACAGCCATTTTTAATACGAAATAAAGCAGGAAGCAATGAAGAACCTAGACTTTTAAATGAAGGAGATGAAGTCCTCATCAAGGATGGTAAAGTATTTTTACGGAAGAACGACATTTGTCGTATTTTAAAGATATTGAACGGAAGATGGGGTTACCATTTTTCAATTTGGTGTGCAATTGTGACCTGAGAGTCATGTGGTAGGGTGATATCCATTGCTATGGATATTTTTAAGTTAAGTGTGCTCTCGCAAAGAAACCGGAGAGTTCCTGACAGAGAAAGTACCTTAACACATATGTGTGGAATGTCCCATGAATGCGTCATTTGTATTCCGCATGTATACGACAAACCTCCTTCTTGTCTTTGACGCAATCCAAATTTCTAAAATGTAATGACGTTTTTAGACAAATTATCTATGAAATCGGTTTAAATATTCTGAGGGCATTGACCTATTGGTTTTAGTACTTTCCCAATTTACCGAGGCTGTTACATATACATGTGTGTATGTGTACATATCTCTACCAATACAGCAAAATATGACTTTTTTAAATCGAATACTTGCTGTTTTTCACGATATAAACCCCGTTTATCTTCCAAAATAATTATTCTATCGAATTGACAGAAGTCTCATTCGATTCAGCACTACAAAATAACTTTAAAACGACACCAAAATCAGAAAAATTCAAGTCCGTACAGGGTTTTTCCCAAAAGCAGGTGTTTGGGCACCACTGTGCGCCGTAAGTGGCTTAGATGTCAAATTATTCTTATTTCCAGAAACTAATTGGATAAACAGAGCTTTGAACACAGTTCAAAGTCACATTTTATGCTCCGATGCCTTGCCAATTACGCTGCAAAGTGTCATTGGGAGGGGAAAAGTCCGTCTCGCAGGAACAGCGTCATCTTATCACTTAGCGTCATCGCGAAAAGGGCAAGAATTTGAATTCAACAATTTGAAGTTCGCACCCGTTAAAACGATGGTGGCGAGTCTACGGAAATCATTTTTCATGAAATTGTTAAAGGGATGTTTTGCGTCCGAAAATTCTATGACGCTAGGCCGTGTATATCTAAAATTTAAATTAAATACTCGTTATTGCAATAATGACGTGTTGATTGGAACTGTCTAAGACATTGATTTCTTCTCGTTCCCCTCTAGTGTTGAATGACTAGTTTAGGGGGCATTTCTGGTCAATGAGTCAAGGATGTTTCACTTGGAAGAAATTACATAACGCTCGGACGGAACTCGGTGTTTAAGTACTTCAACGGTCCGATTTGTAGCAACAACTCAAGTTTATCATAAATCGAAATCAATAACAAAGTCAGCAGAAGATCAAATAACATTAAAAAAATCTACAACTAACACATCTTCAGTTTTCTAATAGTTTCGTGTTAGTGTTAGGCAAAAATCGTTCTGAAGATTGAATAATAAATAAATTTGATATTTCATTCTGAATAATGAATAATTTTTCATTCATTATTCAGTCAATTCAATGAATAACGTAACTTTTTATTTTTATTCATTATTGAATAACAATGATTTATTGAATGACAATTTTTATTGAATAAAAGTTATTTATTCCCATGAAACAATTTTTTAATGAAATTGATTTATTTGACTAAATTTTTTCGTTAAATACGAGTGACTTATTTTAACAATCTAAGTTCATTAAACTTTTTCTTACTTTTAATGAAAATTATTTATTTAAGTCATATTGTTTACTGAACTTAAAGAATCTGAGTTTGTTGTTCCATGAACCACAATATTTTAAATGTATAGAAATAATGAATGAAGAATGAAAAATAATTAATTATTAATTAAATAAAAAAAATTAATCAATGAATAAACGAATAAATTCTTATTCAATAAAATGTATTTAATAATGAGCTAACCCTGTTATTCGTTGAATAAAAAATAAATCAGTGGATGAATAAATTCGTATTCAATAAAAATTTATTTGAATGATTATTGAATAAAAAAAAAATATTGAATAATGTCCTACTCTGTAGCAATCGGAATGATGAGCATAAAAATTCAATTCAACAAATTCTGCGTGGCTAAAAATTCAATATATGTATATGGGTAGCCCACTTTATTACCTAATTTTCAATAATAAGGTTTACTTCTTTAGCTTAAGGGAGTCGTTGCTTAGCTGAAGAATACGCACTATTGAAGCGAAATATTTTTCTGGATAGCGCCTGCTAAAGCCTGAGGCATACATGTAATTAGCGACGACTGTTATTCAAAATCATCAGAAAATATACATGTTTATAATACACCTAAATGCCTAAGAATGAGAGACGATAGAGAGAATATTGACACCCTTCTTGGGTCAACCATGATAAAGTAATTATGACAAATGACCAGATTAATTACTATCCTCGGAGATTGTAAATCCAAATGACTTTTGCCCAGTTAAATTAACGTAACTAAGACAACAATAAGAATTTGACAAGTCAATTAGTTTTAGTAATAACCTCCAGTTGAAGCGCCTAAAGGCCTTAAAAATGTAGAACAAGGAATCAACGACTTGGAGCTGAATTAATTGTATTTTAGCGCGTTTCCTCCATCCCTCCACAAGGAGGAAACCACGTTTGAAATTTGTATATGATTGTCTGAGTTTTTAATTGGGTGTTTATTTTCTTTTTCTTTTTTTCGGTCCATCGACATCTGGGCCATTAGCGCCGACATCCAAGGGACAGCGAGGATTTTCTCAAGGAGCTGTGAGACGAGAAAATTCCTGCCACCGGTGGGACTCGAACCCACCATCTCCCGCAACTCCTTTAATTCGTTGTTGTTTCAAATACATTTAATTGTAAAATGAGTACTTTAGTAAAACAAGTTAAGTAAATAAAGAAAACAAAACACCTCATTGTACTTTCCTGGAGCGAAGTTTTCGCGCCTAAAATCTTCTTTCTCCGAGTGTATTTTGCATTTTTATCTGTTACAATTTTGACGAAAGGTCAGAACATAGAGGCAGATTTCCCACTACTTTACGTTTTCTGTACATTGGGGGGCCTAAATCTCATTTTTTTAAAATTTGAGTCAGGTGTTCACATATTCTATTCCAATTTTTTCAAGTGTCTTTAGGGATAAGAAGTTATATAAGAGCGCTAAGAGGGTGCAGTTCCTGCAAGTCAGATTTTTGTATTTTATAATTGACCTTCTGCCACTTGAAAGTGATTAAATTAAAATATATATATATATATATATATATAATAATTTACAACGGTAAACCGCAATTTTTCTTTTCCCTGGTCAAGAATCAACTCTCTCCCACTTGGCGCCAGCGTTGTTTATAGTAAATCGAGGAAGGGATGGGTAAAAGTGTGGACCTAAGCACACGGGTGCATTGCACTAGTCTAAAAACGTCCTCAGGCAGCATTTTCTGCTTGCATTGCACATCCCAACATAGGCAGCGCGGTGCGCCTTCATGAGAGAAGTCCATTCATTAGTGGATCATATAGGGATCATTTTGTTGAATTTGTTGATATCTCGTCTCGCCGGAAGCCTGCTTATGAGTTATCTTGCCTGGGTTCCCTCACATTACTCATTCCGTTACGTTGTTTGCTCTTTAGACGACCTTCCTTTGTCTAATACGCAGAAGGACATTTTACGGGCACTCAATGTAGCTATTGTGGTTGCACTCATGAAGGATTTTTTTCAAACATTTCTTAAAATCTTCATCGATCATACGTACTATATATCGAAAATTATCAACCTATATGTATGTATGTGTGTATACATATATATATATATATATATATATATATATATATATATATATATATATATATATATATGTATATATATATATACAATAGTATGGAAAATAAATGCAACACTTGTTAAATGATAAATAACGTTCATCTTTTCTTGTCGATACATTTGTAATAAAATGAATTTTTCCCAGCAACTGTGGATGCGGTTTTAAAAACATATCGGACATTCTTCAGGATTTACACATTTATGTGGTCGGGAAAAAATTCAAACGAAACGGAAATCGTAAGTTGCAACCGTTTTCGAGATATTTTAGAAAATATAATAAGATCAGAAAATTATTCATGTCTATAAATCAACTTTTTCCCTAATACTTTTTGTTGAGTTTGGAGGTAAAACTCAACAAAATTTAAACATCTTAGATTAGTTGAATGTCAAGCATCTAAAACGAGCTCCTGAATACCCAAACTGAAAATTAGTTTGGAAAAGTAGTTGTATCAATTTTTCTCTTAAACGGTTACAGATATCGCTTTAAAAATGAAGCGATCGGTTCACCTGCGTAAAGAAACCTATAAAACGAGTACCTGCAAGCATATGAACACAAAACGATACGATTTTGTTTTCGCGCGAATTTCGCTCCAAATACCTTATTCCGGTGGACGAATTCTGCTGGTTAACGAACTTGACCTGTCAAATGAGTACCAAATTTCATCAAAGTCGGACCATTTTTGAGCGCACGAGCAGACAAATATACAGGGTGATTTGGGTCTAAGTAGCCAAACTTTAGGAGGTGATTCCAGACGTAATTTCCAACAAAAACAACTTTAAAACGGATGTCTGATTTGTATTTAGCACATTAAAAAAAAAACCCTATATTCAAAGTTTGAGGAGATTCCAAAAATAAACCAAAAATTGTATTAAAATTTCGCCTAGGCTGGACCCTCAAAACTTTGTTAATTATTCAAAAATCCGACCATATTTCAAAGAAACATTAACCGATTTAAACCAAAGTTGAACGGCCAATAAAGGTTCCAAAGTTACACATTTTCGTCCAATCGGGGTATTTCTACCGCTTCTGGAATCATATATGTATATATATATATATATATATATATATATATATATATATATATATATATATACAAACGAAATTGGACCAGCATTTGGACGTTTCAAGTCAACATTCTGGATTCAGTCATCAGGTCGATGTCATAGGCGGGTTTCCTCCCCAAGGACGAA
Source organism: Gonocerus acuteangulatus (assembly GCA_946811695.1). Classification (NCBI taxonomy): domain Eukaryota; kingdom Metazoa; phylum Arthropoda; class Insecta; order Hemiptera; family Coreidae; genus Gonocerus; species Gonocerus acuteangulatus. Next base: position 19,697,562 of record OX328132.1, read on the forward strand.
GGAAGAAACGAGCTTAAAACCCAACCGTAACATGCATTGCAACCCGAAGAATTGATTTTTTCCTAAGAATATTTATACAAACGGACAAGGTACGTGTAATGCCACCAAGAATACTTCTAAGGTATCGCCAACGCAAGCAAGTTATTCAATTACAGATTGTCAGCTACAATCAGTTTCATTATGTGGAAAATACTCTTAGTTTTTACATCCCGTAAAACATTTATACGTGCTCTTATTGTTTTGATCTAATAACGTGAATAGGGTCTCAGCCAAAAATGTTGACGTGAGAACCACGAGAAACCCCCAAAAAAGTACGACTCGCAGAAAATGCGTCAACTTAGCGCGTTTCTATAACGTTCTTATCTCTAGTGAAATTTGAATAGTTTGGAATAGAAACAGTTAATATGTTGTTTTGATAATTTCTGAAAAAAAAACCTACTTCAATGACATCTCAATGTAATTTTAGAGATTTTAAAGACCACAACCCACCAAAAGCTGGTAGGTATTTGCCGTCTCTAAGCACAAATTACTCAATTTACGTTAAAATGGACGTTAAAATTGTAATAAACAAATAAATTACTCAAACTGCCTCCTTGACTCTGCTCATTCTAAAGGAACCCCCTATTTCAAAGAACAAATAGAAACAAACACGTTTCTCATTTACTTACTTGGTTTTACTATAACATTTGTTTAATTGCTAAATGTAATTAAAAAAATATTTTAAGGCAGGGTAGCCGTGAGTGTTAAGGCGTGAGCAATTAACACTCCGTGCCAAGAGATTGGGGGTTCGAGTCCCACTAGGGGCGGTGGCTTCTTATATATATATATATATCGTTTGTATCTATGCACGAAGAAAAATTACCAAAATGATAGTCTTAACATAGTAGTCATCCACACATAGTTGATGCAGTATATAAAAGGTCCTGAAAGATTCGTATTTCAACTTTGAACCATCTTGAAACTAGAGAAATTAATAAATCAGCATTTTGACACTCACTCACTCATTACCTCATTCATCATCAAAATTATAAGGCACTTCCCGACAAGCTCGAAATTGGAAAATTGGCAGGATAATAGATCTTATGGTGACATAAAATGGAAAAAACCGAAAATGTTGTGTATGACACCGTCCTCGGGGGTTTGTTTTGTACTTCTTGTACCATCAGAAACCAATCAAGTGTAGTATCAAATGCATCGTCTCGGTAAGGAGAACCAACAAATAAAGGGAAAAAGTCCGAAAATACCGAAGTTGGGGCCTTTTCCCAGAGCTCTTCGTATACACACAAAAATACCCGGTTTTATATCAAACACATAGTATAATCGGTTGCCATCCTTATAACGACTTGACCTAACGGCTATTTCAGTCAGAAGAACCGACTTCGAAAAATTAAGGAACCTACCGGACTAACCTCCTACTACACCTCCTCGACAAACAGGTCGCCGCACTACCAAGCGGAAGGTCATGTCCTTGCGTCATCCTCCTCAAAGCCAAACGTCGCACAGTGTAACGAAGTAATGAGGATTATGAGCAAAAATCATTAACCACTAGTTATTTTCAAATAAACATTTTTATCAATTGAAATCAACTCAAAACAAGGTAACAATAGTATAATAATGCATACTATACGGCTATAATAATATTAATTGTAATATTAATAGAAATAATATAGAAGTTAATAACATTTATAATAACAATACTATAAAATATATTATGACTGTAACATATAATGTAGTAATAGAATGGAAGTAAGTTATACTTAAGTAATATTGCCATAGAATAATAATATTTTACCATTTTCTATGAAATTATTAAGTAATTTCTTAATTACCAGTATTTATATAAGAGTTGTTTCTCTGCGGTGAACACGTTTTTTACATATAATATTGGACTAAACTGGCAGTCTTTTTAATATTGCTTAATATTTCTTTAGGATCATCCTGCAGATTAAATTGAATCATTTGCCCAAGGATTAATACCGTTTTCTTGGATTTATCCACATTTTTTTCAAATTTGGAAGAAAAAATGATGATGGATCTAAAAATAAAAATCTTTGGAATCGGCAAATTTCGGCAAACTAAATTACCCTCAGTATATTATACTTGAGGTATACTTTAAGCTCTAAAAAAACTTGAGAGGTGTTCAGATGAAGTTTTTTAGTTATGGTCTAACAAAATTTTATACTCAAAAAAAAATTCAGAGATCAATGAAGAATAATTCAGGATAAATAATAAGGGAGTAATTACCCATAATCAATTATATCAGATAAAAAAGGAATAGTTTTGACGTAATTTCCTTCGGATGACTTAATAAAAACACTATCCTATCGTCAACGAGAGAGGCTCAACTTATTGTTGTTATGAAACAGGTTTTAAAGACTTTGCCTTGTTTATACTACTGCTAATGTGTTTGTTGATCAAAATAAAACTAATATTTATTAGTTTTATACGATTTTAATTCCTTGAATAGTTTCTAACCTTAGCTAGAGGATTAAAAATTATATATAAGAAAACAAAAATTTAGATTGTCGGGGTTCGGTCACTGCTGTTTAATAAAACTACATTTTACCATAAAAATGGTTTTATTGTGCCGACGTTTCGGCTTGAACTTCAAGCCTTCATCAGGGCTCGGTTTGTTCAGGACCTGACCCCACCTTACAACAGAGGAATCTTCAAGCTTCTCAACAAACCGAGCCCTGATGAAGGCTTGAAGTTCAAGCCGAAACGTCGGCACAATAAAACCATTTTTATGATAAAATGTAGTTTTATTAAATAGCAGTGACCGAACCCCGACAATCCCTACCTTGCATCATGTACGGTCAACGATCTCCTCTCAACAAAAATTTAGATTTTTGTCCATTGGACGTTACACTGTGCGTCGACGGTGCTAGCTCTAAATTCACTTACAAAAAGTATTGATATCCTCCCTCCCAAAAAACAATGTTCAAAAGAAGAGGGCAAGCTCCAGACCTCTCCCAAAAAACAACGTTCAAAAGAAGAGGGCAAGCTCCAGACCCCTCCCAAAAAACAATGTTCAAAAGAAGAGGGCAAGCTCCAGACCCCTCCCAAAAACAGTTTGCCTATGAAAGTTATGACATCCTAGTATTGGGCCAAGTATTCGGCCCCTAATAACTTGCCAAGAGCCTAAAAATACCATCTCACTTAATTGTGTATTTCCAACTTTCAGCTCAGTTTTCGTTAAATGATGGCCGCTATAGCGATCGGATTTAGGCCCTTAGTTTGCCCAAACACGGCGAGGAATAACTCAAGATTTGGACTTATCTTGTGTGTACTAGACCCGTACAGTCCAAACCTTGAGGCCAAACTGTGCAGTCCCGGCCTTGAGATTTGAACTGAACGTATATGAAAGTCGGCCATCGTTTGACGAAAACTGGCCCAGCTGGAAATGCACAAATAAGTAATAAGGAATTTAAGGTTCCTGACATGGTATTAAGGACATAAAACCTGACCCAATACAATGATGTCATAACATTTATAGGCAAACTGCTTTGGGAGGGCCTTGGTACATGGTCTCTTTTTTTCAACGTCAGTTTTTTGGGGAATTTGAAACTTATGTACGTGTATTATATATATATATATATATATATATATATATATATATATATATATATTTATATATATATATATATATATATATATATATATATATATATATATATATAAATATAATACATATATATATATAAATCACGTATCTGTCTGTTTGTATGTTTTTCTGTTTGTCTGTTTATTTGTCCACACCCTTTGACCGATTTTGACCAAACTTGGCACACTGGTAGGTCTTGATACGGGAAATCTCCTAGGCTAGGCCAAAATAGTCAAATTTCAAAATTTGGCCAAAAGGTCAAAAGTATTGTTCAAGAAAAATTGGCTACACTGAACCATTCAGATTCTGACGGCCATTTTGAATAATGTCTCACATTTATTTGTTGATGTTCTTGATAATTAGAATAACTCTAACTCATTGATGACTTTACATCATTATATAATCATTTAATGCAGTTTATTTCAATTTTAATATCAACAGTCACTGTCTAACTAAAGAGCGCTGGCCTTTCTTTGATAAGAGCTATCTACTCGCAGGCTATGCTGCTGGCCTCTATCGGATGTTATATGAAGTGCTGTGGTACTGGTCTCTGTCGGGATTTTTCCAGAACTGCTGTGGTGCTGGCATTCTGAACTACGGCTAGACAGATATAAACAAATTCCCACCGTTTGACCGATTTCGACGTAACTGGGTATACAGGTAGATTTTGATACAGGGAGAGTCATAGGCAGAAAGTAGATTTAGCAAGGCACGCGGTAACAGCTAGTGTGTGTGTGTATGTATGTATATGTATATGTATATATATATATATATATATATATATATATATATATATATATATATATATAAAGAATAAACATCTGACTGAATGCTTGAAATTATTGACTTACGTTGTCCTCTAACCGAGATTATCCATTGGAATGAGATCGTAGATGTTTGAATAATATTTTGATGTGTACCGAGTGAGGATGAAAAGGACGAGACGAGGGGGGGAGATGTGTTCCTTGAAAGAGATTACTATATACCCCAGCTGATAACATCGCATTCATGTACAACCAATTAGCTGTTACAACACAGCAAGCCCTAGGATACTCACCACTTCTCCACGTAAACTTCAATGTATTAGGTCTGTCCAAAAGTTCCTGTGCACGTTTCTGGAAAAATTCATATAATGTAAATCAAGGGTGCTCAAACGGTCGGTCAAATCTCGGTTTTTGGGTCGATCTCGAATTGTCAAAGTCACTCTTTAGTTAAATTTAGACACTACAGCACGTTTATTTTGCAAGAACCAATTAACTCCCAATTTTGAATCATTATCAGTTTAGTCATTGACATCTTAGAGCCGACCTACACTTATTTTGCCACTAAAAAAAAATGCATAATGTGCAAAAAACTAATATTTAAGTTGAGGTTATTACCAAACAATTTGATAACTTCAATTTCTTTTTTTAAATCAATCATTTCCATCCAGTAGCACTATAGTTTATGGTCAAAATAATAGTCTTACTATACAATTGAACACTCAAACTAACATCAGCAATCGCATACTATTTGACAAAACTAATCAACTGAATATGCGTTCCCCCTCACAAATATTAGAAATATAAGAGAAAAATAACGGTTCAGACGTCGAAACAGATACTAATAATAAGAAGAAACCAGAAAAATTATAGTCAACTGATAAACAAAAAAGTCCGACTCGCAGGAACTGCATCATCTTAGCGCGGTTCCGTTCTTATCCCTAGTCTAATTTGGAAAGATTAAAATATTTATTTATTGATAAGGCATCGCAACTTTGGCGAATCGCCTGAAGATTAAAATAAAAGCAGTTATTATTTTGGTTCCACCAGTCTTGAATGGTCTTGATTTACGATCTTACCTGGAAGGGTCGGTCAACACTAGAAAGGGTCCCGCTAGTTACAAGGTCTTGGAATCTAGGAAATCTATATTTCTAACAATAAATTGTTTTGTTATTTTACTTAACCAGCTTTATTGTAAAATAAATTATCCAACTATAAGCAATTAAGAAATAACAAGGAATAAAAACAGACAAAAAAACCGTTCGAATAAACGAAATCAATTACTTTAATGTTTTAAGCACTTATTTCTCCGATTGACATCGCCTAATTAAAACTTTCGTCAGATATTTTTTGTAGAGCATTAAGTAAGCTTTTCAATGGTAACCTTTCGCTTCCCAAGATTTTCAACCGTTTTCGAGATATTAAGAAATTATACGAAGTTCCCAAAACTTTTCATTATTTCTAGCACTAGAAAATTGGTCTCATATTGCCTATCCTGTTTTACACACAAATACATTTTCCTAACATAAGAAATTACAAAAATAAAAATCAATAAAAAACTAAGGGAAAGAGACAAAAATTACAAAAAGAACGACAAACACCCGTTCATAAGAACTAAACAGACGTATTTGAAGTTTTAAGCACTTATTTCTTCGACTTGCATCACCTAATCAAAACTTGTTACAGAATCTTTTCTGTAGAGAATTTAGAAAGCTTTCAAATAGTTTCTATCCACTTACCACGATTTCCCAACCGTGTTCGAGAACTCCATACGTAATCAAAAGTTTAAGATGTTATTATTATTATTTAAATTTTAACGTCCATTTATTATTAAGTACGAATTTTAGGACGGGTTATCTATAGGTTACCACCCTTTTCTAGCCAGGATAGGGGTGATGCCTTTTCTTAAGGCATCCCCTATCCATCTTAAGTTTAAGATATTAGTTTTGATAACATTTGAACATGCAAAAAATGTTTCAACTGAATCCCATGATTTTATGTACCAAAACCAAAAACGTTATTCAGCAACTATGTTCCCAATTTTCTCGAAAACGGTTAAAGCTATCGCCTTAAAAATGGTTTCATTCGTTTTCCTAGGCCAAGAAGCCTACAAAACGAGTACTTACAAGCATATGAACTCAAAAATGTAAGCGTTGCGATTTTTTTTGCGCGAATTTCGCCCCAAACCTCATCTTCCAGTGGGATGATTTTGCTGGTTAACGAACGGATTTTTGTACCAAATTTCATCAAAATCGGACCATCAGGGAAGCCAGAAATGAGCTAACAGACAAATATATATATATATATATATATATATATATATATATATACAAATTTGAACCACCGTTATTTTCGGTCTCTAGGGGTTCTGAAACGCGAAATTTTCTTGTCGGCACTTCCGGATTGTTTCATTGTATCAACCTTATAAGCGGGGTTCCTCCCTATGGGGGAGGGAGGAACCGCGCTAAAAGAGTAGACAAGTAAAGAAAAAGAAATGTTTAGGTCCAAATTTTTTTTATGACTATGGTTGTCAAAATAATTGATATAATAATATATTAAAAACTGTATGAGCATCAAAAATGGTCAATATTCTTAATTTGATGTAATAAATAAAAAATATTTATTAAAAGCTATTGTTTGAGATTCTAATATTACTGATTCAATTGACCCCGAATGGTGGCTCAATTGCTCCTAGCTGAGGTTAATTGAACCATTCGACTCGGTTGCACATTTTTATAACTATTAAAAATCCTTATTATTTATTGACTAAATTAAATATCGGAAATTAAAAAATATATATAATAGCTGTTCCCCGGCGTGCCATGCTACACCTACTTTCTGCCTTTGACACTCCCCGTATCAAGATCTATCTGTGTACCACGTTACCTCATAATCTGTCAAACAGTGTGAATTTGTATATATCTGTCAAGTAATTCGTGAAGTAGCCAACAGAAGCCAGCACCAGAGCCTGCGAGAAAGATAGCTCTTATCTAAAAAAAAGTCCGTCTCACAGGACTGCATCATCTTAGCGCGGTTCCGTTCATATCCCTAGTCAAATTTGGAAAGATTAAAATAGAAGCAGTTATTATTTTGGTTCCACCAGTCTTTTTTTTAAATTAATTATTATAATGGCGTGTCAACCCTTAAGGTCACTAACGCCATTCCTGTGAGTAGTAAAGCCTTGAAAGGTCATGATTTACAATCTTACCTGGAAGGGTCGGCTACACTGGAAACGGACCCGCTAGTGACAAGGACTTGAAATCTTGGAAATCTATATTTCTAACAATAAATTGTTTTTGTTATTTTACTTAACCAGTTTTATTGTCAAATATATTATCCAACTACAAGCAATTAAAAAATAACACGAAATAAAACAGACAAAAAGAACCATTGGAATAAACGAAATCAATTACTTTAAAGCTTTATGCACTTTTTTCTCCGATTGACATCGCCTAATTAAAACTTTCTTCATAACCTTTTTTGTAGAGCATTTAGAAAGCTTCCGAATGGCAATCTTCCGCTTCACAAGATTGTCAACGGTTTTCGAGATACTAACGAAATTATACAAAGTTACCAAAACTTTTTTTGTCTGTTAATAAAATATTTTATTCTAACCCTTCCTTTACTCTAAACGTAACAAAAATTTCAACATATTAGTGTTGATGAAACTCGAAAATGCAGAAAATGTTTCAACTGTATCCCAAAATTCTAAGTACCAAAATCAAAGATAAAGAACCCTCCCTAGGAAGGACGCTAGGCAGTTGAAAAGCTATATATCTTGGAAATCCATATCTCTAACATTAAATTGTTTTTCTTATTTTTCTTAACCTGTTTTATTTTCAAATACATTATCCAACAATAAGCAATTAGAAAATAACAAGGAATAAAAAACAGACAAAAAGAACAGTTCGAATAAGCGAAATCAATTACTTTAAAGTTTTAAGCTCTTATTTCTCCGATTAACATCGCCTAATCAAAACTTTCATTAGAACCTTTTTTTTAGAGCATTTAATAAGCTTTCTAATGGTATTCTTCCGTTTACCAAGATTCTCAACCTTTTTCAAGATATTAAGGAAAGTCGGCGCTAATGGCCAAGATGTAGATGCGCCGTTAAAAAAAAAAAAAAAAAAAAAAAAAAAAAAAATTAAGGAAAGTAAACAAAGTTACTAAAACTTTTTATGTCTGTTAATAAAATATTTTATTCTAACCCTTCCTTAACTCCAAACGTAACCAAAATTTCAACATATTAGTTTTGATGAAAGTAGAACATGCAGAAAATGTTTCAACTGAATCCCATGATTCTAAGTACCCAAACCAAAAACAGTATTCAAAAAATATTTTCCAATTTTCTCGAAAACGGTTAAAGCTATCGCCTTGAAAATGGTTTCATTCGTTTTCCTAGCCCAGGAATCATATAAAACGAGTACTTAGAAGCTTATGAAGTCAAAAACGTAAGCGTTACAAATTTTTTTGCGCGAATTTCGCCCCAAACGCCATCTTCCAGTAGGCGGATTTTGCTGGTTAACGAACTTGACCTTTCAAATTGGACGACGGACTTTTGTACCAAATTTCATCACAATCGGACCATTAGGGAAGCCAGAAATGAGCGAACAGACAAATATATATATATATATATATATATATATATATATATATATATATATATATATATATATACACAAATTTGAACCACCGTTATTTTCGGTCTCTAGGGGTTCTGAAACGCGAAATTTTCTAGTGGGCACTTTCGGATTGTTTCATTGTATCAACCTTATAAGCGGGGTTCCTCCCTATGGGGGAGGGAGGAACCGCGCTAAAAGGCCTGCAATCCTTAGGTAGACAGTGACTGTTGAAATAAACTACATTACATGATTATATAATGATGTAAAGTCATCAATGAGTTTGAGTTATTCTAATTATCAACAACATAAAAAAAAAAAATGTTTAGAGATTTTTCAAAATGGCCGTCGATTCAAAATGACCGTCAGAATCTAAATGGATCGGTGTAGCCAATTTTTCTTCAACAAAACTTTTAACCTTTTGACCAAATTTTGAAATTTGACAATTTTGACCAAGCCTAGAAGATTCCCCGTATCAAGAGCTACCTGTGTGACAAGTTTGGTCAAAATCGGTCAAACGGTGTGGATTTGTATAAGGAACAAACAAACAGGTGGACGAACTGACAGACACGTATTTACATATATATACATGTGTGTGTGTGTGTGTTTGCATATAACATACCTGCCATTTCATAAAAAAAAAAAAAAAAAAATTATTATTTTGTTTTAATGAAAATCCAACATTTTTTTTTTTTTTTTATTTGCTCAATTGATCCCCTTCTCCCCTACTTATATATACTCCAGGCATTCCAAATGACACAGCGCTTTAATGACCGTCAAGCGGCTGAAAACAGTCACAAAAAAGAACTACAGCAACTTTTTTTTCATATTGTCTCAACGTTCCTGCTGTAGTAAATAATTCATTTCATTTGAGCTTTTATGAGTATGCTAATGTTTACCATGTAATAAAGAATCGGTTCGTTAGATGACGTATTATGATAAGATATCAGTGATGAGTTGTTTTCTAACACTTATGAAACACCCAATTACTCAGTGTTTAAAATGGGTACCCTAAACGCAGTTTTATATGCTTTAAAGATTTAACATAAACGCTGGTTGATAAAATATCGGACAAAATGTTTCTGTAGAAACGAAGCTCGGTGTACACACTTTTATCAAATAATTTTGATCCGCCTAAGTTTTGCGCACTTCCCGGTCACTCTTGACCATTTCAAGATTTAGAAAGCTCGGGTTATTTTATTCTCAATCACTAAAATTTTTCTGGTTAATCAAATTCTTTTTAGCACTCTACCAATTGTATACAGATGATAGATGCCATGTTGAACTTACTCCATTTTAGAAAAGGTTCATCTTTGTAAATTAGCTTTACAAAATGTGTTGTGAGTTTTTTTTTTTTGGGCGGGGGGGGGGGGGATCTTGAAGAGTTGCCTAAAAGGGCGTGAATCATATAGATCTTGTTATTAAAAAAATCGCAACCCTTAGTTCTCGATGTATTATTTTATTACATTATTAAAAGTAAAAGAAAATGTACACATTATTAAAAATAAGAGAGAACAGAAAATAAAAAATCCGTCACACACGAGATGCACAATTAAACACATTCCGCAGAAGGTAAGTAGTCCACACTGCTTTCCTGATAATTTATTTAAAATAACCTCTAAACATAAACACAAATAGTTTTGCTCTTTTACATTTGTAATTAACACCTGGCTGAATGTACACAGGAAACAGGGTACAGCGTCCATGTTCAGCGCTCCTACTGGTAGAAGCAATAACCACCGCCCGAGCCACTTTGGCGGCTTAATTCAATTTTAACATAATATATAGTTTTTTTTTCTCCCTTCGATACATAAAATATAGTAAACGCCAACCTCTAATGAACCGATTTTCTCTGTAGATACCCAGGACATATGCTGAGTTTCGTTATAATAAACGAGAACAAACGGTCGGTATGAGCAAATTGCTGTCCAGAGTAACCTTCCCCCTCCACGTGAATCGAGATGGGTGCTTAACGAACTCGTTCAATCGTTTGCTAAGGGAATGCTGTATTTCGTACATGTAAGTTTCGTGGCAAAAACCCAAAAACTCTGGCGGATATCATGTTAACAGACACACACACTTATGTATATGTATGTATGTATGTATATGTATACATACATATATATATATATATATATATATATATATATATATATATATATATATATATATATATATATATATATATATATATATATATATATATATATATATATATATATAAATCAGTCCCGTAACAGGCGACGAGGGCCCTGAGGGGCAGATACTACAGAGGTATCTGATTCATGACCATACGGCACACTAGGGAGATAGTGTGGTCAGTACTATGCTCCGGCCGCCTGATTTTCCCCTTGGCCGCATCGACTGCTGGAGTCATTAGCACACAAAGTACCCATTATTAAATTAATTAAAGGCTGGGTTGGCCTAGGGACGGTCAGGGAGGCCGAATTCAACCCATGAGCGAAGACACTAGAAGAAAAAATCTTTAGTGCTTGCTCGGGATTTGAACTCAGGCCTCCAGCTTATTAGTCCAGTGCTCTACCACTGAGCTAACCTCGCCCCCATATATATATATATATATATATATATATATATATATATATATATATATATATATATTCTGTCATGAGTGCAGCCCTTTAGCTAAATTAATTTGGAAACGCAGATTAAATATTTAGATACTATATTTTTCAATATAATTGACGAAATATAGGAATGTTGATATCAATTGTTTTTATTTTATTATAACTTTGCTCGTAATGACAATAGCTTTCTCTGGAATCGATCTAAGCTCCACGTAACTATCGACTACAAACAGCTGACTGATAACAGCCATATTAGTTTTATTGTATTCGTATTGACGTGGCCTTACCTGTGGAAGGTCTTCCTTTATTAAGGCTAAAATTATGTATATAGTTAAGCTGCACCTGAAGAGGCATCTGTCGACGCGAAACATGTAGATCACTAAATAAAATATATTATGAGAAGTTGTCGATTTTTATATATATGATATTTCATTAATTTTAAAAGGATAAATGTAGATCTTGCTAAAATAAATGAATTGACCAGTTTGGCTCAGTGGTAGAGCAGTAGTCTCATATTCTGGAGGACATGTGTTGGACGGAGGCACGTTAAAAGATTTTATCTTCTTGTAGGACCGGAATCGCTATCCCAGATCGTCCCTAGGCATACCCATCCTTTAATAAATGCAAACAAAAGGAAAAATTAGGTAATCCGAGCATAGTACTGACCACACTACATCTAAAGCGTGCGGTATGGTCAAGAATGAGATACCTCCTCAGTATCTGCCCCTCTGGGCCCTCGTGGTCTGTTACGGGACTGATTTTTTTGATTATATATAATTTCAGAAATTTAGATCACTGTAAGATATTGATTTTATTATTAAAGTTTTAGTTTTCGTAAAATGGATTGTAAATATTCTCAGGTGTGCAATGTGGAAAAACAAAGGTTTTGTTCACCGAAGGAAAAGAAGGAAGGGGTCAAAACGAAAGCTGGCCGTGGTTGGTCGCGATATTCCTTCGAGATATAAGAGGCCTGAAATTTCACTGCGCAGGAAGTCTTATAACAAGTAGGCATATAGTAACAGGTATGTAAACAAATATCTACTCATTTTCTCAACTTGAATATATAACACAGGTAAAAAAAATATATATATTTTTTTGAGAAAGTATTGCAGATTTATTAGTTTTAAATGTTTTTCAGTTAGTTTCGTTTGAACGACACAATAATTACAGGCGGTAAGGGCATACTAATTATTTTTTGGAGAGTAGCCCCCCCCCCCCCTCTTAATGGATGGAGTGTCACACTCACTATTAACAGATTCGTATTAACTGCAAAGAGATGACAGACCCGCATGCTCACAATGTAATGTTGCTCAGACGCTAAAACACATACTGAGAAACTGTAAAAGGCCAGATAATTTACGCAAGCCGGAAGAGCAAGAATCATCTTAAAAATTGTAAAAAAATAGACCCTTATTATTTTTAAGAAGGGGCATTCTTCTAATATAGACTACTGTATTGAAGTGTCCTACATTGTATTTGACCAATTGTAAAATTTTTATAAGAAAGCATTGGATTCAATGAATGTGCCTCAAGGTACCCTTGATGGCAGGGTAAAAAATGTCTGGCAGAATAGTTTCTCTGCGCAGGTCGCTGGAAACAAAGGTTTGGCAGATATAAGCCTCTTTTTTAAGTGGATCAAGAAAAAGAACTTGTGGGGCATATCCTCATACTGCAAGAAAGACTATTTTTGAAAGACTGACAGATTTAAGAGAACTTGAATTTCAGTTAGTGAAAAAAATAGTATTCCTCATACATTAAACAAAGAAGAAAAGATGTCCCAATAGGAATGGTTGTATATCTCTTTATCGGAATCCACAGCTTTTATTGAGAGGTCCTGAGAAAACATTCTTAGCTAGCATACCGTGGTACAAAACTGTTTTTATTCTATTACTCTTTGCATATTTAAGGCATGGGCGTATATAAGGGGGGGCTGAGGGGGCTGCAGCCCCTCCCTAAATTTTGATTTGATGGTAAAAACTTGTCGTAAAACCCTTAAAAATAAATTAAATAAGATCACTTAGTTCATCAAAAATATTTTATTTTACGTGTAATAGCGTTTTAGTTGCCTGAAACTATTCCAAGCTCTAAATTTTTGGATTCCATACCCCGGAAATGGTCTAAGCCCCCCCCCCCGAAATTTTCCCAGCCCCTCCCGAAATAATTTTTTATATACGCCCATGATTTAAGGGCAGGGATTCCTCAGACAGCAGTTTCGGGCACGACCTAACCTTTCAACAATGATCGATTTCCAGACTACCTCTCTGCACCACCTGATGCAACTGAAAACCCAATGGAGGTTGGGGATAATCCTTTACCTGAACAACCTCAAGTTGAATCACAAATAGTTGGTCTGAACAACCCTAATTTAAATCGCTAATCACTGACAATCCTTGGCCTAAGCAATATCAAGTTGAAACGTGTTCAGAAACTGAAATTTCTTCGCAAACCGATGATGCCAAAAAAGGCTGAGATACAAAAGTCGATATCAACAACCATCAACTTCTACGAAGAATCCAGGTCCTCCAGGTCGGGCTACCGTGTTTTCTCTCTGAATATCCATAAAAGCAATAAGGCTTTACCCAGTTCAAAAGGTCCCAAGGTATGTGAAAAAGCCCAACAAGGATCGAGGAAAGGCAGCAATTCTTACTTCTTCGCCCCTAATAATTTGGAACTGGAGCTTGAAGACCAAAAAATAAAAAATCAGAAACAACTGTTTAAGGCCCCTAAGAAAAAAACCCGTCAAAACACGGAAGAAAAATAAGTTCTGCATCAAAACAGATTCCTGGACATCGGATGAACACGACGAGGAAAATGACAAAGCCAGTATCGTTTGTAATGAATTGTACGCCAGGTCAAACCCCCTTAAAGGTTGGATACAGTGTCCTAACTGTAAGGATAGGAACATGAAGCCTGTATCAATGCAGAAGAACATGATCAAAATTTTATTTGTGAGTTTTTTTTTCTTAGAACGTCTTACAAATCTGATCAATCATCTTAAATTACTATAAATTCTTAACATATTAAATTCAAAATTACATATGTTTAGTGGGTTTTCGCCCAAATTATGTTCCTCTGTGTAAGAGGGCCATTGTACCCATTTATTGTTATAAATATTTTTAGTAAAATATCAACATTTTATAATTATTATTTTATGTACCGACCTGGTCGGATATAACCGGGTACATGTATACTTCCAAAAATTGTTTTAGCCTCCAAAATATCGTTCTTTTACACTGAAAAATATTTATTTTTGGAACTAAAGAACTACTTTGTCATTCAAATAGAAATTGAAGCAATTTTATTCTCGTAGCTGTTTAGGAAAAAACAAAAACATTTTGGGACCCGGTTTTGTCCAACTCTCCCCTACATATATACATAAATACACGCACACGCACACGCGCACGCGCACGCGCACGCGCACGCACACGCACACGCACACACACACACACACACACACACACACACACACACACACACACACATATATATACATATATATATATATATATATATATATATATATATATATATATATATATATATATTTCTACTTTTAGTTTAAATTTTTTTTAAATTTTGATTTTATTAATTATTTTCTTGTGAACCAGTAAACACTTCCTTTCCTACTCAAGAAAAGCAGAATTTTCAAACATTCTTGTAGGTGCGCAATTTTTCTAGCTCCATCCCTTCGGAATGTGCTAAAAGGCAGAGAAATGATGTTTCCTGATATTTTTCAGCTGCTCATTGCTTAAGGAACCAGATAAATAGAAGTTGGAATGCCAGCAACTTCATTGTCTACCTTGGAAGTAGTAGTTTGGAAAATTTGGAAGAGCCAGGTTCCCAAGCTAGAGAGGTGAGAAGAATAAGTGATATCTCTTTGTGATTATTGAAATAACTTTTTAATTATATAATAATAGTGTGTCCCAATTTATCACTATGTATTTGTATATGGCAGAAGGTCAAAACTAATTTCCAACCCACTATTTTTCAATAATCTTTTATTTTCTCTACATGTTTCACTTCCTCATGACGCCTCTTCAGGAGCGCTTAAAAATATTAATAGCAAATTACAGCCGCCTTTAGTTGGGCGTGGCCATAACCAGAATGGGTGATTGTATTCGTGCGGTTGACATTTTACCGCGGTAGCCTGGTGCTGATAGCCCAGTTGTTGATAAGCTGTAAAAAAAAGAAGACAGCCTTGACCTTAGAGAGCCTTCTGCAGGCAGTACCATGTCTTGACTGGCTAGGTCAACCATGTCTTCTGTAAATCAGCTTTTTAAAATCAGTTCATCTGGATAAATGTCAATTTCACAAATTAAGGAATTCTGACTCCCAATGCCTGCGTCGTCTTAGCGCGTTTCCATATAATCTCTTCTCCAGGTGAGATTTGGAAAACTTGAGACGGGGTTTGTCAATCTTTTTTTAACCGCGTTTCCTTCCTACCTCCTTAGTGAGGAAACCCACTTATGAGGTTGACCTCACAGATCACGAAAAGAACACGCTTTCGGAGCCCATAGATCACGGAAAGAAGAGATGTTCAAATTTGTTTATTAGCTCTCTAGCTGGCTCAAAAATGGACCGATTTTAATTAAATTTGGTACAAAAAATACTGTGTGTGATTTTAAAAGTCAAGTCCGTTAACTAACAGAATCCCTCTACCGGAACTTATCTTTTTGGGCGCAATTCGCGCAAAAAACGCTGGGCTGATATGATGCAGGTCCTGGAGTTGGGCTTTTTTATTTATTTTATTGGTGGGCTCAAGTACATTCCTCTACAATGTGGCACAAATTAATCACCTTTCTGAAGAATTTGACCAGTTATGCAGCTCCTGCCCGACCGACTTTTTTTGTTTATTTAAAGAAAAATGTAATGCAATTTATTAATAAATCAATGCTTTATTCTTCAGGTCAAAGATATACAAATTCATCCGGAATATAATGAGAATAATTACGAAGCAGATATTGGAATTTTGATAATCGAAGGTGCTACGCTGAATGAGTACGTCATGCCTGTCTGCTTGTGGAATGGTGGAAACTCTCTAAAACCATTAATTGGTCATTTGGGCACGGTAAGAATATGGTGGCTTTACACATTAGGGCACGGTAAGAATATGTTATCTTCACAAATTTGGGCACGGTAAGAATATGGTAACTTCACAATTTTGGGCACGGTAAGCTTATGGCTACTTCACACATTTGGACACGGTAAGAATATGGTAACGTCACACATTTGTGCAAGGTAATTTAAAACAAAAACAATCAATTAAAAAGTTAGGTAAACAGATACAAAACCCCGTTGAAAAGGACAAAACTAACACATTCTAAGTTTCTAGCACTAATTTTCCCGATTCACATCACCCCATCGAAAATTGCTTCAGAACATTTTTAGCAGAGAATTTAGTTACCTTTCGAATTGTCAACTTCTACTTACCACGATTTCCTAACCGTTTTCGAGATATTTACGTGGTTAAAGCGATTACAATTTTCAATGGAATGAAAGGAACAAAAATGTTAAGCACATGTTTTCGACTGAGATCGCATAAGAATCGTTTTAGTATAAAATTGACTAATGTTCCGAATAATCTCATACGGGTGAAGACGGGTGTTTGAGTCCCACCTGCAGCAGGCATTTTTCTCATTACAGGGTCCGTTGAGAAAATTCCTGGCTGCACCATACAGGTCGGCGCGGGAAAAAAAAAAAAAAAAAAAAAACATAGTTTGAATGTCAATGTGAAAAAGGTTTAATAGGTCGTTTTGGGCCAACGACTAAAATTATAGTTCTTCCCACTTTTCTCGAAGACGATTAAAGGTATAATTCTAAAAGTTGTTTTAGTTGATTTCCTATTTCAGAATACCTAAG
Organism: Gonocerus acuteangulatus; assembly: GCA_946811695.1. Classification (NCBI taxonomy): domain Eukaryota; kingdom Metazoa; phylum Arthropoda; class Insecta; order Hemiptera; family Coreidae; genus Gonocerus; species Gonocerus acuteangulatus. Next base: position 19,714,990 of record OX328132.1, read on the forward strand.
TGTATCTGGAAGCATTAATGCAAAACTTACATATTTGAACAATCGTTTCTTGTTTCTTTTTTTTTTTTTTCGTGGCCTATGTATTAGTAAACATTGACATTCCTTGACAGCACCTCCAGACTACGTCAGGGGGGTCAACGTCATAAGCGATTATTTCTCTCCTTCGAGAAGGCAGGAAACACTCCCATCTCCAAACTTTTCCCTAAAGTGGCAAAATTGGCCCAGATGACCCAGTTCTTCTCTATCCAGACTTGTTTTCATAATTGTTTTCTTTTTTCTGCTTTAGGTTGTGGGTTGGGGTTTAGATAAAGCTACAAAAAGACTCAGATCAGAACCAGAAGTATTCCATCTTCCAATTGTTGATCAGGCTGAATGTTTAAGAAGCAGGAAAGAATTTCTTTACATAACATCCGAACGGACTCTTTGCGCAGGACTGAGAAATGGTCAGTTGGGAATTCATGTTATATGCATGTAACTGTAATATTGATGGAATAATATGATATTTGTAAGATAAAAACAAGGCACCCTAATATCAAAAATTACTTTAATTTGATAATTTTAATATTAATTGTCACTCTTCAAGAAAATCCGTGTTAACATTAGAATTTAAAATGTTTTAATATTCCTTCTCCATTAACAAGACATTAATCCAGTCTTCTTCCTAGAGAGACTACTGTTATTTTCACCATATCAGAAGTAACTCTAATGCTCTGCTGAACAAGGTCACCTCTGAGTCGAGCAAGTGAAGTAAGCTGCTGAGCGTAGACCTGGTCTTTCAAATAGCCCCATAAACAAAATCTAAAGGATTTAAATCTCGTGATCTAGGTGGCCAGGTCATGGGTCTCCAGGTCCTTTTCATCGCTAGTGGAAAAACTCCTCAACTGCTTTTCTTGTGGCAAGGAAAAAATGGGTCAGGCAGCCATCTTGCTGGAACCACATGGCTAGCCTTAAGTAGTCTTCAAGTAAATGAGGCAAATCCTCAAGTAGTGTTACCAGAATATATCTCATGATGTGGGCGTATTGGTCACCAGTAAGGGTTTCGGATATAAAATATGGACCGATAGAATGCTCTCAATAAGTCCACACAAGACGTAGATTTTTCACCAATGCTTCCTATCGACACTCCGGGCCCATCTGGGGTTTTCAACCGCCCAATGATGTGCATTATGACGAGCTGAGATTAGATATTATCTTTTAATGCTTTAACTTATCAATCACCTCTTATTAATTCTATTCTTCCTCCGCAGGACATATCATGTCAACAGTCCTTAAGAATCAGCAACTCCTACATTATTTGTGACCTGAACGTGGCAACTCTTATGCCTAAAGCCCCAATTTTTATTTATTTTCTTTTTAAGTGTACACTAATGTGAATCGTTTTGTTGAGTACTGAACACATTCTCCACGGCTGAATCACTCTTCCCTTAAAAAATATGCTACTTAAATAAATTAAAGTGCCTTTTTTTTTTTTTTTTTTAATTTTAGATAAGGAATACATACAAATAAAAACGTATTTTTACAGAAAACTACTTGACGTATTGATAACTCATTTGCACGGTTCTTCTTTGTTTTGTTAGTACTTTTCAAAAATGGAATGCAACATATGGGTAAAGAGGGCATCCTATCAGTCAATGGTCTTTTTAAGCTCTTAGAAGGGTTATTGTTTTATTACCGAGGGCATCATTTTATAGGTCACAACGAGAACTACAACTTTGCTCCTTTGAACCATTTTGATATCTACAACCGTTTAATAGCTATTTCTCTTGTGGCCCACTTATCTAGGCCACCCTGTATATACAGGGTGTGCCCAAAATAAACGGCAAAACTTTGGGAGTCGATGCAGGATGAAAAAACAAAGAAAAAAAGTCCTTTGGCATATTTCTCGTTTTCGCTTTGTTTCCGAGAAATGTAAAAAGTGCCATCCAGTTTGTCAATGTGCGATGTGATGCCTGTATTGCCAAACATTTGGCTTGCTGCAAGGGGCCAAACATTTAAACAGTTTTTGAATTGACTGTCAGGAGTTATTAGAAGAAGAAATTATTACTTTTAGATTTTATGCCAAAATAGATCCTGAATAAAATGAGCTCTGTTTCAGGGACTGGGCCATGCAATGGTGACAGTGGCAGTGGACTCCTTATTCTCTCTTACAACAATAAAAATTCATTAGCCTGGCATCTAAGAGGACTTATAAGTTTATCCCTTCTAGACCGAGAAAAGGGAACATGTGATTTAAATGAATATATTGTTTTTACTGACATCGCAAGATTCAATCAATGGATTAGCCATGTAACTGTATATTACTAATATCAAACTAATAGTTTTATTAATATGATTTTGATTATGAATTTAATAATAAAATAAATGAATACTTAATGAAAGTGTTTAGATCTCCCTTGATAACAGAAACAGGTTTTCATTTGTACTAGTCTTTTGGGTTAATGTAATTTTTTCACTTTTAATTCTTGTTATCTACCAAGAAAGCTTATCATTTGCTAATATTTTCATTTACAAATTTTTTTCTTTGATTTCATATTAGGCAAAATAATAATAAAAAAAAAGGATTATCAAAGCAAGTATTCTGATAACATCACTTTAATTTTAAGAAATATATGTTTCGTAATTGTATATAAGACACATTTTGGAATTTTTATAATTACCCACCATTACTTTGTGATTGATTTTGTTTATTATCCTGTTTGAGTGTTTCTTGAAATAGTAAAACTATACCAACAAATATCATGTAATCAATCAACAGATAGCTATAGGACTAGTACAATCCTTTTTTTTCCAGGTCACATAATTAATAAGATGTAGGAATGTACCAAATACTGGAAACAGTGGTGTATATTTTCAACATTTAAACAGTGTATTTGTGTACCCTAACATAACAGAAAAAGGGGGTTTCATGATATTATTCATTATATCCACAAGCATTAATTTTTCCATTATTTTTTAACTAAGTTTCATTTTCAAAAGGTGAAATTTGAAAACTTATTTTGTAAAAATGTGTTAGTAATTTATAATTAGCAAATGAGAGTTAATCTTCTACAACAAACTTTATTTGCAGTGTTAAATTTAAATGCTGTAGTTACAATGATTATACTCCGTAAAGAAATATTAGAAAGAATAAAAAAATATTATGAAGGGAGGAATACATATATATATATATATATATATATAGTTTTGTAATACAATCAAGTCATTTTAAAAATTATATCCAAAAACGTTATTCAATACCCTAACAGGAGTGAGTACATTCTTTGCATGTGCCCACTTAGTTTCTGATCCTTTTAAGATGACTTTTTTTGAATTGTGATGACCTTATATAAAAGAAGAGATTTTGACATAATTGCTGTAAAATGTGCCTTTTAAAATAAAAATATTTGTATAACTTTCAATGACTCATACAGCTTAAATTTTAGATCAAAGAGACATTTCTAAGAATGGACACTTGTTCTTTATGCCTTATATGTAAGCAAAATTCAAAGCCTACGTTCCAAGTATTTTGTATCCTATATTAGTCTTCAAATGACATTAAGTAGTATCCTATTAAATTTTGCATTAAGTATTATATTTTGATTCAAGAATATGAATAATATTAACAGAGGCGCTAATGGCCAAGATTTATGTCGATGCGCCGTAAACAAAAGAAAAAAAAATATATATTAACAGAGATTCATTGTTTTTATTATAATTCTATGTGGCATCAATGAATTAAAGCAAATCAATAAATTAAATACTCACCTTTCTCAATGGCTTTTAGACCTTATCTATTTCTCTTTGAAAATAATAACTTGTACAAAATTGGGGATATTAAATTCAATAAGCACCAGGAACATACAATGTATTAATCAACAATGTTAAGGAATGTACACTACCAGTTGGCAGCCTCAAACAACCTCTTTGATTGAGACTTTTTGGTAGCTCCTCTAAAGTCAAGGTGATAGAACTTCCTTCCTACCACAAAGCGATGAGGAGTGTGTAGGTAGCATACTATACTGCCAAATAATCCAACAAGTATGCTAGCATACTCATCTTATTAAAATTACCATGTTGGACATTTGCCAGAGTTAACAGAATTCTATTCATACATGGCATAATACGTATAAATTCAAATATTTCTTGTACTGACTAATTTTGAAGTTATGAAGAAAAATCATTTGACTCCATTGCTATAAGAGAGACTATTTCAGGATAATTTCTTCATCAGGTAACTATTTGACACCAAATAAAACATGATTGTCAAAAGAAATAACTCACATGAGATCATTGATTGAGGAGATTATCAAGGTTCCCTCTCAATTGTTAAATAACAAAAAAATCTTAAAAAATGAGTTTTTATTTTGTTTCAGCTTGATTTCCATGCTGTCATCCACCCTATTTATGAATTCCAGCTTTTTCACAAACCCCCATCTAACTCAGAGACTAATACTGGTATACACTTTCCCGTCTCTATGTACCGAAATCTTTATAAAAAAAACTATGACTTTCTACTCATAACAAACTGAAACTCCCTGCACCCACCCCAACTATAACAGTACTTATATTTTTCAGAGAAAAAAAAACAAAAACATAGTAAATACCCACAAAAACAAAATAAAGACTGCTCTATCGAGGCACACCACTACAGACACACCTACTTTTATTTTCACAACTTATCCATCTCTTACACCAAAGCCAAGCTTAAAAACAGTCTGCTTTCAAAGCACATCCACTCGAAAAGAATCATGTCAATGATAAGATAGATAAAAAAACAATCCCTCTCAACCTACTCCAACATTTTCTTATAAAGACTCCATTTAGAAAACCCTCCACCATCAACCTTCTGTCGTCACATATGCTACCTGCAGTGTTATTACTCCTCTCCACCCACCTTCGCCTAATCTCCTTTGTCCTGCCTGCTCCTCCACTCAATTATCTTTGCTTTTTCTTCTTGTACTGGCTTAGGGTGCATTTACATCTGACACTTCTCGCAGGAAATATATCTCAGGTGTTGGATAGATAATTATCATAATTATTATTTTCTACACCGGAGATATATTTGCTGCGAGAAGTGTCAGATGAATGTGATAGAAACATATATCTCAGATATAAATAGTTTGCAGTTTACATTAGTTACAATTTCTGTCTGACATAAATATCTCGCAATTACTATCAGGTGTAAATGCACCCTTAGTACTGAAGGATCTATCATCAAGCTCATCAAGAGCAGTTCCTTCTCTCTCAATAAGTAAGAGTTATATGGGTCCTCTTTTCCCCTCATATTAAGTAATATTTATGGGCTTATATAATAGTGTTACGTTATTTTATAAAGCCACTCTCTATTGTCGTTCAATGGATTCTTTGTTCTACATATATCTATATATATATATATATATATATATATATATTCTTTTTTTTTATTTGACAATGAATTAATTCATTTTTATTATTTTAATAATCCAGATTAAAATGTTCACTTTTGTTAACTAAGTATTTATTATATAAACGCAACAAAATGAATGTTCATTTTTGTTATTTTAATTACACAGTTTACTAATAAGGTATTAACGAGCTATTTTATGTTCATTATTTAGCTCTATTGTTGTACTTGTTTTGTTAATTTAGTTTTTATAGCACTAAAGAAGCCATAAAAAGACAAGCCAAAACAGTGGCAAATCTGTTTTATTTAAATTTAAAAAAATTGTTTATTCAATAATTGTGACAAACCCTGATGAACTTTGGCTGATAAAAGAAATATTTTTGTGCGATTACACAGGTACACAAAAAAAAAAAAAGAAAAAAAAGTGGTCTTTTCCAAAGATACCGAACATATATTCTTATGTATTTTGACACGCTGAATCCGAATCCTGAGTCCGTTTCACCCCATCACCTCAGGTTTAAGAGCATTTGAAGGTCAAATTATCGTATGAAGTTGTAAAAGATGAAATAACTAGAGCTTCCATGGTTTTGAGTGTCGCTGAATTCGAATCCGAGGTCTCTTTCACCCCATTGGCGCACAATCAAGTTCATTTCAAGGAAAAATAAGTCAATTTTGCAAAATAAGAATTTTGACTGCAGATTCATTTCTTGCAAAATAAACATATTTGTCCTTGAAATGACCTTGACTTTGCACCGATGTGCTGAAACAGACCTCGGATTCGAATTCAGTGACCCTCAAAACCATGGAAGCTCTAGTTATTTCTTCCTTAACGATTTCATACAAAATTTAACCATTAAATGCTCTTAAACATGACGTGATGGGGTGAAACGGACTCCAGATTCGGATTCAGTGTGTCGAAATACATAAGAATATAAGTATGGCATTTTTGGAAAATACCACTTTTTTTTTGTGTGTGCCTGTGTTATGAATTCTTATTCACTGGACTTTAAGAAATGTCTATACTGATTTATAATAAAAAAATGTTTGGCGGTTGGCAGTAAATATGTGAAAAAGGTGTCAAGAAATCATAAATTGTAAATATCAAAGAATTATATCAAATCAATAATAATAAATAAAAGAAAAGAAAAAACAAAAAACAAAAAAACAAATACAACAGTATATAAATAATTTTTTTTTCTTTAAAAAAAGTGATATTTATACATGTACCCCAGCTTGTACAAAATTCATTTACATGCTGGAAAAATAATGATTTACAGTGAAGTCTATTCTCTATACTATTTTTCATTGTAAAAAGATTCTACAAATACATTAAATATACTATCTATATTATTTACATATATATATTTATATTTATATATAAAACAATTACCATGAATAGTTAAAACTAACTCATTTTCTTTATGGATTTTTGTATTTTTTTTTTATTTTTTTTAACTTAAATATATATATATATATGTGTACATTTTTGAATTGTCAATATTTACAATAAAAAATTAATTTGAACTTTATGTTATATTTATATTTCATTCCTTATTAATCTTAGAATAAATATTATATTTAACTGCCATTTCATTTAATCACACTCACAGAGAATCAAATTCCACAATGAATAGAGAGCAAGAAATGTACAGATGATGAAAAAAAATTCCTCTAATGACTTAATGACTTTAAGTATATTCAATTATTTAAAACTGAAATTTAAAAAAATATAAATAAATATATAATAAATAATAAAACCAAATTCTCCAAAATATTGTAACATCATAAACAGAAAACAACGATTGAACAATTTTTTGATTAATTGCAGATAAAAATAAACAAGCAACCTGAAATCAATGTTAGAATAAGTAGTATAATTTCATTGAATATTGTTAATACTATGAAAACAAAGATGTATTGAAATGGTAACTTTTATTACAAATCAACAATTCTGAATTCACTGACCTTCAAATATTCTACAAGCAAAGATGAACTACATTATTTAGGCATTATATAAAACTTGGATAAAAATGATGTTTTGGATTTAAAATTCTGAGAGCCAAACTTTATTTAATGGGCTAATGAAAAAAAAATGTAGTGCTTGCCTCTACAACCTAATTGTGAAATAATAAATGAAAAAAGGATATTGTAGCCAAACGTTGATAGTAATTGTTAATGAAATTAATTACAAGTTTTGTTCAAAAAATTATGCCCACAAAATTCTTAATGTTATTAAAAAATATGCTTAAAGATCAGATTGCATTTGGATAATCTGGGTTAATAGTTGGATTTAAATTGATTTTTTGAAATTATAAAATGAAGATTTAAAATGTCAAACAAACTAAAGTTAAGCACACAAAAATGGTACTAAATAGTTCTAAGTTTGTTTTAATTTAATTTGCAAATGTCAACACTTAAAATTTTAAAGTTAAATTAAATAAACTAAACCTTAAAAAATAAATTTTAACAATTTAAATTTCATTTATAAATTTTGAAAGAATAAAAAATCATGAACATCATTTCTAAAACCAAGTTAAGGCATCTGTAAGGCTGTAAAAAACAAAATATTTATCTTAATTTAAACAACACAAAAATATATATATATCTATAAATATCATTTACACATATAATACAGAGTGTGAAAATCCCTACATATTTAGGACCAACTGGCACTCAAAAATTTACATTAAATATGATATATAAATATATACATGCACAAACTCTACTACTGTTGAGCCTATTGAGTAATTTCAATTAATCTAAAAATTAAAATAAAAACAAGTAAAATAAATAAATAAATAAATGTGAATTTATAAATTATCATAACATTGTACAAAACGTACTTTAACACTCACACACAATCATGGTTTGTGTGTGTCTCTTATGAATATATATATATATATATATATATATATATATATATATATATATATATATATTGGCATATACTGACATATGTTGTGTATACATATGCACACTCTTCATTGCATAAATAAGCATTTTGTAAGAGCAATGTTTTTTGTATGTATGTGCGTATGCATGTGTGTGTGTACACACACACACAAACACATCACTATATATATATATGTATATATATATATATGTATATATATATATATACATATATTTGTGTGTATAAAACCATAATGAATCAACATTAATGTGTCTATAAACACGCAAATTAATATTAATGATATCAAATAACAATAACAATTTAACAATAATAATTTAAGACAATAAAAAGGAATAATTAGGAAGCAGTTTTTTAGGAGAAAAAAAAACATTTAATTTCCAAAAGCTGATAATTTTCCAACAAATAGTTTATTATCCTCTATTATACAGCACATGAGTAAACATGTAATATCCAATTTAGCCTCAGTTTAATTGACAAAAGATATACTAGTTGATTATATTTTAATTATTATTTTTAAAAGGTTTTCCACCTTTACGAACACATTTTTTAACAACACCTTTTTGTGGATGTTTTTCTATTAGAAAATAAATTTTAAAAAAAAACTGTTGTTGACCCCAAGTGAGTTGAACAATTGATTATAAATTATCTTTTTTTTTTTTTTCTTTTTTTTTTTTTACTCTCTTTAACTACGCTAGATGAACAGGCACTCACGGATTCACGTTGTTTGACTGGATAAATTTGACCAGTAATCAATCGAAATGAACACCACTTATGCCATCACTTTCAATACATATTCCAATGCATTAAAATGAAATAACTAAAAGTATGAAAAATATAGTTTAAGTGAACACGCATAGAATGAAAATGATTTCATAAAATCAGCTGGGCATTAAAACAGATTTATGAATAACGTAGAATAACACTTCAAAAACATAATTGAATAAGCCAACAAATTTGTATACAAAAGTTCAAAGAAACAAATGATAGAGCCAAAAAATATATTTGACACTTAGTTTTCGAAGAAAATTACTAGACAGGAATGCATTCAGTACTAAAAGCAAAGAAAATGAAAATTGAAATCCCATAAAACCAAATGTAGGAAAGAGAGAAGGAAAGGTTTTAGGAAAAACATTTTCATGAAGACACATTAGCTCTAATAATAATAATAATAAAAAAATTTTCTAATAATATTATGTCATAATATTTATTTTATGAGACAATTTAATATACTTTGATAGCATGTTTAAACAACTAACGAAAAACAAAGTTAACCTTTAATTCATAATCGACATTCATTACCATGAACTAGTAGTTCATATAATTCAATAAATGGAGAGAAAAAAATCAATACACACTTCACAGTCACAAATATCAAAGAAAAAGAAAAATATAAAATGTTTATTATTGAGTCTGCAAACAATTATATTCAGTGTAGTTAAAATAAATGACTTCCAGAATGATATTTATTGAACAACACTCACAAGTGAGAAAGAAACTATTTATTTCAATTAAAATAGAATTTGCCTTGTCTTTCTTGTGAAACTCAGGGTTTTTGATTTTTTGTTAAAACTACAATAAATATCCTATAATGTAAACCATTGTCACTGGCACATTTATGAGCACTCCTATAAAGTGGCTAGAAATTGATGTAATAAGCTCGTAAGCGCTTACCAACAACTCTCGCATCATGAGCTTTTTTTATCTTAAAATTTAATCTAAACTTGAATGTGTAGTCTGGTGTGTAGGTCAAGTCGAAGGCCTTTTCCCCAAAACTGTATATTTATATGGCAAAGTCACTATCAAAGTTCCATCATCAGTGGCCAAATTAGAGCTTGTCATCAAGATACAAGATAAATAAAAATGGAGAAATAAAATGTTCAAATTCGATATAAGAGTAAATATTTTAAGAATATTTTATTATTTAGTTTATTATGCCTCAACTAATAATAATTGCCATGTTCTAATCCACTTTTAAATAAACATTAGTTCAAATAATAATTCCAGTAACATTCTTTATTTTTCAAATTAAATTAAATAGAAAACACTTGTGTTAGTTTCAAAAGATTAAAGAAATATTGGAGGAGTAGGAGGAATGGTGGGAAACCAAATATTTAAGTTTATAACGATTCTTAAATTTAATAATATTAATATAATTAATAAAAGAGAAAAATTATTTGACTTCTTGAGGTCATTCTTCAAAATTTTAAAAGCAAGAAATTACACTTTATCAAATTTAAAATGACTAAAATTAAATGAATTCTACCAGAACAATAACAATTGTATTCGATAGTGCAATGAAATGACTGTGCTTGAAATAGTAAAATATCTGTTAGGCTTGAAAGTGCATCGAAGCATAACACTTAGGAATCAAAGTAATAATTGATCACTACAGGAGCCATTAAATTATTAAATAAAAAACTTTAAGAAAATGAAGTATATATCTCCTTCTTATATATAGCGCCTTTCTTGGTACAGAAAGGGTTAATCAACAATTTATTTTAAAAGTATAATGATCTTGAGAAAAGAAAAAGAAATTATGATTATTACGTATTAAAGACAGGAACATTACAAAGAAATATATAAAATCCTGGAATTAAAAAAAAAATGACTCAGCAATTTTATAAATACAAAGGGTAAAGAATAAAGAATTGTGTCTCACAGAAGAATTGCTATGCTTTCAACCAAAGAAAATTTATTGTTATAACCCCTTCTATTGAAAATGAGTCTGGCCCTCAACAAAATAAGGTGCATTAAAGCTTTTAATGCAATGGCCAGTCTGTTTAAAAAAGCTTTAGCATTACACATAGAATTTTTGTTTTCCTTTATTACTCTTACTTAAGCATTGCAAATTGTAAGTTTTGTTGAAGGTCAGTCCTCCTAATCTTATTATTCCCATAGAATAATTTTAATAATCTTCAAATTTTAATTTTCCATCAAACTATCCTTGTCAATGTCTAAGGGTGTGTTTACACTAGGATAGTTATTGCAGGATATTTATATCAGAGAGAAATTCTGACTAATGGAAACCATGTAAAATTTATGTCTGACATAAATTCTACGTGGTTTAGATTAGTCAGAATTTCTCTCTGATATAAATATCCTGCAATAACTCTCCTATTGTAAACGCACCCTTAGTCACATAAAATTATTGCAAACATGACTATTGTTAAAATTTATTTTGATACCACATTTATCTTCTAAACTTGAATAAATCTATTCGATTATGGAAAAGGTTTTGAATAATTAAAGCAATTGATTCCTCATTGGTTTGTTGATTAAATTGTTGTTTAAATTATTATTATTATTATGAATTACTTAACCATAACATTTCCTTAAGAGCAATTGAAAGGTTTCTATAAATTAAATATAAATAATTTGTTTTTTCATGAGGAAGGGTGGAAGCCCTTCACTTCAACCCTTATGCTTTCTCCAAGCTTGCGACCAGTGTTGTTTAACAAGCTAACACCACCTGTGTATTGAAACCTGGGTTATGACTGTCACCAGCGTAAATGCTAAGGAGATGGGAAAGGAGAGTCCTTAGGAAAATATTTGGGCCTGTTAGAGGTAGTGATGGCTATAGGATAAGGACGAATTCCAAATTAAAAGATATTTGACGACCAGCATCAAGTAAGAATTATCAAGGAAAGAAAACAAGGCTGGCTTGGACATGTTGACAGAATGCCTAAAACTCGATTACCTCGGCAGATGTTGTATAGTAAGCAACAGGGTCAAGAGAGAGAGGAAGGCACGCAAAAAATTGTTGGATGGCATTCAAGAGAATCTCCAACAACTCAATGAATGACGATAATGCACTAAGGCACATTTAAATTGAAACAAGCTTATGGATGATGCTTTGGTTCTAAATGGAACATAACGCCATTCAGTTATTTAAGCCCATACTGCATGAATGTATCACAAGCTGAACTTGCCCCTCTGTCAAGTGTGGTATTACTAACAAATCTCACTGCCTTTCCACTGATGTCTTTCATTGTTACATGTTAGAGAAGCCCTCAGGTCCCCCCCCCCCAACATGTAGCAATGGAAGACCATTCACATGGGATTTGTTAGACAACGAATATTGTAAATATCAAACAAAACTGTACTCTAAGTATATCCCGCTTTTACTTTTTAAGACCTATACTCATTTTTTTTTCTTCTTTGATCTCAATGAAAACTGAAAGGTAAAACACTTAGAAGATTTTGATACAACTTCAAGAACAAAAATGCTATATATAAAATTATTGGGGAAAGGTAATTCTCTTTCTTTAGAATAAAAAGTGACTATTAGAAATTTTAGTGATTTCTTGAAAAAGAGAGATAGTAGCAAAGTAGATTTACAAGCACAGCAGGTCTTTGGGAGATGGGGAAACACTAAAAAATTGTCGCTCCAAAATCTCCACTCTCATTAGTTCCATTACTCCTAGTAGAGAAAAAAGAACATTAACAGAGCAAACTTGTTTTAAATTAAGAGACATGAAAAATTATTTTAAACCTAAAAACGTTAAAAGTAATTCAATAAACATACTGCATAAATTTTAATGGTTTTAGAGAGAAACACGACTGCATGTGTCAGGAACACACGCCCAATCATCACTAAGAGACAACTAAAAAAGATAGCTAACCTTTTGGAGTTTTTTTTTTTTCATTATTTATGGAATAGTAGGCAGCATCAATCATTATTTCTGAATCAGTTAATACAGAGCAGCAGTAATAACCAAACATTGCTTGATGTTTCCATCTTTAACCCTTTCTGTACCGTGGACTGCTCCAGCAGTCGAGAGCAGTCGGGACCCACATACCGTGGACTTGTACAGCAGTCGAGAGCTCGGCGTATCTCTCGCATTCTTTATCTTCTCATTTCTCGACTTTAGAGCTATCTAGCGTTACCGTATTGTACTTCTAGTATTCCTGCCTATTACTAGATGGCATTTGAATGAAGTTTTTGGTCGTTTTCAGTCGAATTACAACTCGTTGCCTTCTCTGCCCAGTTACCGTGTCAACCCTAGTCAAATTACCGTTTGTTTATATACTTCTGTACATTCCTAACAGCATTTATTTGCAAAATCAGTTAACTTTTAGTCCTGAAGTTAAGATCTTATATTCGTGTTTTGTTAAATTTATACAAACTGTTTTTTTTTTATTGCGTGTCCTACATTTTTAAAAAAATATTTAATATTTAATTAAAATGTTTAATATATTACAAATTTAATGAAATAATTCATTAAATTAACTGTAAATATTTATAATTATGCTTTTGTTGTTGTAACTAAATTTTATACATAAAAAAAAAAAATTTAACTCCGCCGGTGTACAAAGTCATGGATCAAAAATGAAGATGGAAAATTTATTTGCCGTAGTTATTGAGTATTTAATTCCCTTGCATATTATTCATAAAAAAAAGGCAAATGGTAACTGACAAAAAACCTTCTTTTTTTTACTCATATATATAATATAGCTTTTTTATTACTTATTTTTAAAGAAAGTTAAAAGTTAAAATAATTATTTAAATGCCAAACTGATTCAGTATAAATAAAAATTAATAATCATTGTAAGCAAAATAAAAATCAAAATGATAAAAGACGAGTTTAAGTACGGTGAGGAGATCGCTGAAAGTTGAAGTGCTGTGACCGAGAGTGGGAAAAGTATCCCGTACAGCAGAACACATCTCCTCGCGTACGGAAAGGGTTAAACATTGCATATAGTATCGGAATTGATTTCTTATAAAAACAAATGTGAGTTCAGGCATAACACACATAACTCTTTATTTTAACTCATATATATACAATATACTATAAAATAAAGTAAAAAAATAGCATAATTCTTAAACAACAAAATATAATTTGGAAAACAAGCAATATTGATGACAGATAATGGTCATAATACGCTAACAAGATGTTTCCAACCATAAATGGTGGCAGATAGTGCAATATCCCAAAAGCTAGGGGATTAAATATGAAAACAGTACCTAAGCTATAAAAACTGAAATATGGTGTGTTTGTTTGTGGGTGTATAAGTTTATCAGGCAGGTTGATTTGACATTCATCAAAATGAACAAATAAATGTATCACACAGGCAGACATTTCTTTAAAAAAAAAAACATACATTCAAGGTGCAAAAAAAGTGAGGATGGTGACAGTACACAATAGGTCAAGGAAGGAGTTCTGAAAAATTCCTACTGTATATAAAAACCACTAGCACATGTAAGTTTGTATATTTTACTGAATAATTTTTTTTTTTGTTTTTTTTTTCACAATTAAATGGAGATGGCAGTATGAAAGTAATGAGTTGATGGAGAAGTCATAATGATCAAATTTGTTAGCATGGAAATAATATCCTATTTCCATTAGAACTTGTTTAAAAAAATACAGGATTTCTAGATTAAACCAGACATTAATTAGAATATTCTAAGTATTTTTCAATTTTATTTCCCTACTATTTTAAAAAATAATCGTTTTTAATCAAGTGATTAATTAAAAATAATTAGGTATATGGGGCCTCACAGTGTACAGTCAATAGTCATGAATTTCTGACCTATGAGATGCCAGTTCGAATCTAGCCTTGAGTGGGCTAACCTCTTTCACCAATGTACTCATTGGAAGAGGTGTGTGATAGACCATTATCAATGACTTTGGAGGAGAAGTACCATAAACAAAGCAAATAACCACACAAAAACACACACACACACATACATATATATGTATGTATATATATACAGGGTGTCCCAAATAAGACGGCTCAAACTAATTTTGCGGCCAAACGGTTGGTCTGAGAAAAAAATGTCAGAGGCAAAAGTTGTAGGGCTTGACCAAAGCTTTCTAAATATGTCGATTATTTAACATATTGACCACGCATGTGCGCTCGGCGTTAGATGAAATGTTGAGGTTTGCAGATGACCCCTATTATTATGCACATCATTTTGAAGGGAATTAAAAAACAAACCCTTTGCTTCAAACCGCACTTCGATATCTTTAAAATCAAATAAGTTTCATGCGAATCAAATTTCATTGTTTTAAATTAGTACGATTTTTTGGAAGCACTCACAGAGGTCGGTTATGAATGTGTGATACATGACTTTGAGGTATTTTTCCTCAACTTTCTGAAAAAAATATGGCCGATCCTCTAAAAGAAATATTTTTTCTAATAACTTTAATAAAATTGAAAATAAGGCATATTTTTTAAGTATTTATTCTTTCGGGATTAACTAAGCTAAATCTGATCATGGTTCATTATTTTGCTTTTGTTCGTTATTAGTGTAATATTCGCTTTCAACCATGAAATTCACAAGTTATGGATATGATTATTTTTTTTGGGGAGTGTAGAAGTAAAGCTCGGATGGCTGCTCGATGCGCAGTATTACCCAACCCGAGTTCATCCGTCTTACAAAACGATTTTGCGCCTGGTGTCAAACGCCCGACAAGGACATTTCTCTTTCACTAGAAGACATTGTTGAAGAGACCAGGACATCATCTTGGACCTTCTTAGGAGAAATCCCCACATCAGTGTTCGGGAGATTGCCAGAGAAACACGGATTTCAAGAAGAAATGTTCACCGTACACTTCAGCGCAGTAAGTACCACCCTTATCACATATCCTTGCATCAAGACCTTTCAAATAGGGATATGGATGTGAGGGAGATAACATGAATGATCAGATTTAGCTTAGTTAATCCCTAAAGAATAAATACTTAAAAAATATGCCTTATTTTCAATTTTATTAAAGTTATTAGAAAAAATATTTCTTTTAGAGGATCGAACATATTTTTTTCAGAAAGTTGAGGAAAAAATACCTCAAAGTCATGTATCACACATTCATAACAGACCTCTGTAAGTGCTTCCAAAAAATCGTTTTAATTTAAAACAATGAAATTTGAATCACACGAAACATATTTGATTTTAAAGATATCGAAGTGCGGTTTGCAGCAAAGGGTTTGTTTTTTAATTCCCTTTAAAATGATTTGCATAATAATAGGGGTCATCTGCAAACCTCAACATTTCATCTAACGCCGAGCGCACATGCGTGGTCAATGTGTTCTAAATAATTCACATATTTAGAAAGCTTAGGTCAAGCCCTACAACTTTTGCCTCTGACATTTTTTTCAGACCAACCGTTTGGCCGCAAAATTAGATTGAGCCGTCTTATTTGGAACACCCTGTGTGTATATATATATATATATATATATATATATATATATATATATATATACATATATATATATATATATATATATATATATATATACATATATATATATATATATATATATATATATATACATATATATATATATATATATATATATATATATATATATTTATATATATATACATATATATATATATACACATATATATATATATATATATATATATAATGTTGTATTACTAATGTTACTGATATTCTATCTTAATATGTATTCAATAGAAAGTAAAAATTTAAAACAATGAGTTCCTGGAAGTAAGGGACAAAACAATGTTCCTCATCTAATCAAAATATTTTAGAGATTTTCCAATAATTATGTCACCAATAGAAAATAAATAGAACACATTAGAGTGATGTGATTTTCCAACAACTGAAGTCATAAATATACCCTGCAAATGGCAGGATTCCCCAGCCTCTCACTGGTAGTAAACTGATAATGTATATTTTTATTCTCAAAAACCAAAGTCATATTCTTCAAGCCATTTTTAATATTCTTGAAAGGAAATCATTAACATGAAAACCTTTATCAACTAATATTTTATATTTGAAAATAAAACAATTCCCCATTTTTTAATTTATAAAATTTAAGAGTTTGTTCCCGTTTATTATATTTTTAATATTATATTAAGCAACACTCAGCAACTAGAATAATCTAAACTTCTTTCAATAAACTACGCACCAAAATACTATCCCCCCAATGTAGGTTTAGAACCTGCACCTCTAAGATTACCAAGCCACAGAATTCATGACTCTTAACCTCCCCACAAGGCTCCAGTTAAAATAACTATAAATTAGATTGGTAGTATTTTTTTCTGAAAAAGAAAGAAAAAATGAATATTACTTGGCATGAGAATTTACTTTAATAAATAAAAAAAAAAAAAAAACATAATTTAATGGATGGCTAAGCTATTGCCTTCTATCTGTATTTCAATATTTTGAAAAATTCTACTCAATCTTGCATGGAAAAAAATGTTCTACTCTCAATATCATAGTGAAAAACATTTCACATTCTCTTTAAGAGTACTTAAAGCTTAATTCTATGTATATGGTGTTTTGTATTTCACAGCAAGAGGATGCCTAAGCTGAAATTGAACAGGCATGTATCAAGGAAAACAATTGCTCCCAAAAATTATGCGAATAGGACGTTAACAAAAATTAATGAAGCCCTTAACTTCTATAAATAAATATGATTTTTTATAATTAATTAAACACAATTTTGGCAATAATAAATAAATTTAAATGCTTTTCTATTGCTCTAGTCCTCCTATGAATTATATTAGTCAGTCTTTATTACTGCATTAATTATATATTAGATTTTATGCTTTTTATTTGGCTAGTTAATGTGTTATGAAGATCACAGTTTGAATTAATTACAATAAGCAATGATTATTAAAATACATATTTCTGACTAATCATTAACTATTTCTGACGTTATTATCACAAAATCAGTTTTCATTCAGTCCCAAAATATTAGATTCGTTTATATCTGTTCAATATTAATTAAATCGAGTGACACTGTTTTAAAATTCCATGAAGTTATTCTGAATTTAAATCAATTATGGGTTAATAGCACTTTTTTTTTTTTTTTTTTTTCAAAAAGATTTTACTTTGCTAATTTAGACTAAATGGAGTTCATTCATTCGTGCAAACTAATTTAATATAAACAATTTTATATTCAGCCTTTTGGCTATTAAATTTCCATTAAGAAACGACACAACGAGTGTCTTCCAATTTCATACTAAGATTTTCACATAAAAATAAATTATCAAATATATATACATATATATCTATAAAGAATAACAACAACAATATAACAAATAATATCATAAATTTACTACTTATTATTCAATTCATAATTCACTGGGCATCTCAATCAACATTTTTTAGCCATAAAAATTGTCAATGCGCTTATAATCAATTTTTAAACGCAGGTTTTTATGATTCTTTGTTTTCCAGTTGAGATACTAAATTGTTGACATAATTTTAAAGATCACTACTGTTATTTCATGTTGTAAATAATAATATATGTTTCTAATAAAGGTGAACTTCAACTAAAATTAAACTAAAAGAATATGTTATATATTTATCAATAAAAAACTGCTTCCTGTATTATTAATGCATGCTTGGCCAAAAAATAAATACTAAAAAAATGAATTTTTGTGTGCAGTGCTTCGAGAGAGGAAGCAGAATTCATTAAGTGTACATTCAAAAAACATAACTGAAGTATGATCATAAAAAATAACAATATAAAGTTATATGACTATGCATTTATTAGCAAGAGTTTTTCTTATTTTAATCAGTCACTGTAGAGAATAAAAAGCCTTGAGCTCAAGATTTCATAATCTGAAATAGAAAGTTGAAAATAATATTTACAATTTACACTGACCTCCTTCAGCCAAAGTAAAGAAAGTTCATTAACCTGTGCTCAAAGCTTCAATAATCTACTAAAATTAAATTACAATTGTGGCTTAATTGATTGACATTGCCACAACTATTAAATATATATTTTGACGTTTATATATATATATATATATATATATATATATATATATATATAAATATATATATAATGTTAACTCTGAAGTATTTTAATTTTACTTATTTTCTAGATCAACATATGAATGAAGGTTACAGCTCATGTGGTAAAGACTTGCTTTTCTTCAAATATCTGTACAATTATCACTAATACATAAGAAATTTACAAATATTAAGGCCTCCTGCACCCCTAGTGTACATACATGCAATTTTTTCCACAAAATCTGCATCCTTCCATATAAAAAATAAATTAAAAAAAAATGTGTAAGGCAATCAAAATTATATATATGTATATACATATTTACAGAAAATAGGGGCTAGTTCCAGTTGGCCCAATTTTGCCCTCCTTTAATCCTGTGGAATTTGTGCAATTTCTCCTAATTGTGCTAATACACAAATCAAATTTGAAAATAATTGCACATATGAAGAAAATACTTCAGGTCCCCTTTATCACATAGTTTAAGGAATGTTCATAAAGAAAAGTCAGGATCACTGTAGTCATTTTCACTGTCATCACTACTCTTGTGTTTCCTCTTCCGTTTATGATGATGCTTTTTATGTCGTTCCGTCTTTCGACTTTTATGTCTATGTTGCCTAGCTTCACTCTTGGTTGTCGCGATTATTGTCAGCTTTGGAATAGTAGGTGGATTGTTGGGGTCCTAAAAGAAAATTAATTTCATGTGAACAATGCAAAATAAAAAAATAATAAAAAAAAAAAACTTAAATACATCTGTTCCCTATTTTTTAATTTGATTATGCAAATTCTGAAAAATAAAGTTGAGAATTTTTTTATTTCTTTCATTGAAAATAATTTGATGCTATTGAACAAATAACCAGCTTCTAAGAACTTTTGTAAAGTAATTTTCAAAAAATATATAACACCTCTCTTCCTTCCCAGCTAAACTTTTAACAAAGCAATTATATTTTGTATCAATATTAATTATATATTATGTTATAATAAGTTTAGTAACTAAAACACTGAGATAACCGATTTTTAAAATTCATTTCTGAGAATTATATAAGAGTAAATCAATAAAGTAAGAAGTCAAAAATGTGCTTTCAAAGAAAGTTGTAATGGACATGAATATAGAAAATTATTTATATAATGATAAATTTCACTCATTATTACGGTGTTTCCTCCTTTTATATACAGAAGGAGAATGGTGTTTTAGTGTGCACTAAAGTTGTCTTATTTTTTAAAATTATGATTCAACCAGTTATGGTGTTGGCACAATCCAGAAGTTCCAACAAGAAAAATTCATGTTTCATAACCCTAATATTAGGAATTTAAAGGTTCATATATATATATATATATATATGTGTGTGTGTGTGTGTGTGTGTTCGCTCTCAAGATAGATTAAAAATGGACAAATGTCAATGAAATTTGGTACAGAAATACTTTGTGTGATTTGAAAGGTCTAGTTTGTTAACCAGCAGAATATTTTTAACAGAACATGCTTTAGGGGGGGGGGGGGGAATTTGTGCAAAAAAAAATATAAATAAATAAAAAATAAAGCTTATGTTACTGGGCTTCCAAGTACATGTTTTATAACTGGGAAATAAATCTATTGCATCCATTGCCAAGGCTAAAACTGGTGTTGAGGAAAATGGAAAATTAGATTTTTCCTGTTTTGGGGGGGGGATATATTTTTATAAAACTTGAAACCAGTTGGGAAAAAAAGTTAATTGAAAGCTTATGAAGTTTCCTACATATACGATTCATATGCGGTTTTTGATAGAGTGATCTATTTTGGATAAATTGGTGCTTAAATGGAGTAATTCCGCTTAGGATACTGTCTGTTTCCTGTTGTGATGCTGAAGATTTTGTTTTGCTTCACAATTTTATTTTGCATTATTACATGTGTTTATATTTTACCCATTATATTAAGAAAAAATATTAACTGTTTCTAATCTAAGCTTTCCAAAAGACACAAGGGATAAGAACGGAAATGTGCTAAAATGATGCAAATCCTGCGAGTAGGACACTTTTGATATATGTGAGTATCTAGAGAGTTCCAATATCAGATGATGAATAAATTACCATTATGTCTTTTATTTTCAAAGAGAGGTTTTTAGGAAGTTATACTCCAAATAGTTGGAGTTAATATTCCAAGCAATATACAAATACATTTTGAATTCACAAAAAAAGTTTTTTCTCAGTGGATTAGTTTGCATTTCCAGATTTTAGAAAAATCAATGCAAATAAGGAGGTTTTATACTAATCATTTGTTTTAGATGCCTGAGTTACAAGTAAAACAATTATGGTCGAATGTTAGTAAAGTATTAGCATCGAATTATTCCTTCATTAATGATCAAATTATTCTTTCCTGGTAATTTGATTAAAGGATAAAGACAAAATATATTGAGGCCACAGAAAAACAAAGAAATAAGTGAGTTACTAACAATGTAACACTGAAAGAATAAAAACATTGATGGAAGACAAAACCAGTCTCCGTTTACTATAAAATATGGCAAATATCTTTCTCATTGTAGTTAATATAAATGTCAAATAGATGGTCAGCAAACTATGACCTATTAATATAACACATATAAAGAAAAATACTCATTAAAAAAAAGCAATGTAACATATGTCAAAAAAGTCATTAATAATAAAAAAGTTGCAATTATGAAGTAACCCTGGGTGTCCTATTTGAAGGATGGTTAGTATGCCGGACTGCCTCAGAGGAGATAGGAGTTCAAAATCCCACTTGAGGTGGGTTAAAATTTATAAACAATGGATGCTGAAAAAATGTCCAACTTCACCACGGGCATTTAGAAAGAGTGGCAACCAGTAGGTAGCCACTAAAGAAATAAAAAAAAAACAGAAAAAAGAAACAATCGACCCTCTTAAGGTAAAGGGTAAAATAAGTACAGGGTATCTCAAAAATAATGATCATCCGTTGGCCAGATGATCTCGCTCCAAGGCGAGATCGGAAAAAATAACCCCCATATTAACCCCCGCAAAATTGACCTTGAGATTTTATTCGAGGTCAAATTTTTTTATTGCTTAATTTAAATCTGCGAGTCATGAGGAAGAAAAAAGTCAGGCACCATGGGTCAGAAATGACTCCTTACATAGAGGAATGCCTTCATGAGGTTATTCTCGGAGCTTATCAAGAGCTCTTTGCCATTAGCTTTCAACCAATCGCTGAAATTACTCATTAGGGATTTCACAGGTCATGTATAATTTACATGAACCAGAGAGTCCTCAAGCCCCTCTCAGAATAGAGGATAGAATGCCCTCACCCGATCCAGGCCTACTTTTGGGCCGAAAAGGATGGTCCAAACTATGGGAGTCTCGAAAGATGAGGGTTCGCCGGAACCTTCGGGAAGAACGTCTCCCTTCGGATTACACAAGTTCAGGAGTTGGGGCCCAGGGATCAGGAGCACAGATGTTGTTTTGCAATTATTTGAGGCATTTTGGGTGCTGGACTAGTGGGATCGTCAGCCACACTTCCTGCAACGGGTATTGTGGACTGACGAAAGTTAGTTTTCCAGTGTCGTCATCCAAAGCAGGCAAAATGGACAAGAAAAACTTTTAAAGAATTAGGAGAAATTCTCGCCAGGTCCTTAGACGAGTGAGGAGGAATTTGAAAGCATATTAGATATATTGGAGTCATAATCTTACAACTTAAGTTTTTGTTGGAAGAAACTTTATTTTTCTACCTATCGGCGAGGACAATTATTCTATCCTTTATTCTGGGAGGGACTCGAGGACTGGCTGGTTCATGAAGTTTATACATGACCAGTGAAATCCTTAATGAGTAATTTCAACGATTGATTAAAGCTCATGGCAAAGAGATCTTGATAAGCTTCGATGATAATGTCACGAAGGCATTCCTGTCAATTGTAAAATATGGGTTATGGTCCCCAACTTAATGTCGCTCAGAGGGTTGTTGTCAAATATACTTATATTTTTTTTATATTGGAAGATGCTTTTTTACAAAATTCAAACGAGGTATTTTTGTGCAAGGCAATGTTAGTAGAACATAAAATGTTTTCAAAATCTGCCACCATTTGTCGATTAGAATGGAATGGTCCACGTCTACACTGTTAATGGTGTTTTTGACCTTAAGGAGTCATTTCTGACCCATGGTGCCGTTGACTTTTTTTTTTCCTCATGACTCGCAGATTCAAATTATGCAATAAAAAAAAAGTTGACCTTGAATAACATTTCAAGGTCAATTTTGCGGGGGTTAATATGGGGGTTGTTTTTTCCGATCTCGCACTGGAGAATCATCTGGCCAACAGATAACCATTATTTTTGTGACACCCTGTACATAAATATATATACAACAAATAAATTACTTACACCAGAAGCATTTTGTTGTTCAGAAGAGAGCTGCTCTGATTTTTTGGCAATATACTCTCTAATACCTCCAGAATAGTAAGTGCGATCAGATGATTTTGTGTTTGCGTTATCATCATCATCGTCAGGATCATCAGGATCCAAGTCATTAATAAGAGTTTTAAACTGAAATAAAATTAATAAAATGAGTTGAATTTGAGCAGTGAAATGCAGTAAGAGGGTTAATATTAATGGGCAAATGTCTAGGCAGTACTGAAGTGAGTGGAGAATTTACTTCAATTTGATATTACTTTTTACTTCGCATATTTAAGGGTATAATAATCCATCTGAAGACCTTATTGATGGCAATTGAAGGAAGTTATTAAAAGCCAGTGGAAATCTGGTATTCTTTTACCAACAGCTGATTAATCTTGTTCCTGCCTCAAGCTTGGCATTAGCATGATCTCCTGGATGTTCATGGAATATCCCTCCACAATGGAATTCCCAAGAGAGCCTTCACCTCATGTTACTTGCAGCGTTGCCAACTCAAGATCAAATGTTAATAATTCATCTTATTCTTCTTTGAAGAGACAAAAAAATCCTACTAAGTACCAAACATTTAAATTTCTCTAGTTTCAACCATGTGATTTTTGATCCCAAACTAAAATAACTTCCCCTTCAACACTTTACTTTGGAAAATGAAATACACTAGTATAACATTTTCAACCAAGATTGAATTTTCATAAAGGCAAGGCCATAAAACAGCCTCTAACTATAGCTTTTGTTGCAGTAGCTAAAGACAACACGACATTTTCTCTATAAACTCCTTATCAAGCCAATGCTTCTGTCAATGAAGCACCTTCCTCCTTATTTGAACAGATCCTATATTTTTTTTTTCATTTAATTAATCAGGACAGCACAATAGTCTAGAGAAATCCTGTATTTCAAAAACCACAAGATACTATGGCAAAAATATACTACATGACATCCATAACCAAAGTTTGTTATATTCTTCTTATGATAAAGATAGAAATATTGTATACAAAATTGTTATATCATATAACATGATAAATCAAATAATGTCCTGGAGATTCCCTCTTTCTTGGAATGTTTGTGAATTTGTATAAGTTTTATTAAAGCATACTAAATTTATATTAGATACAATCTTTTTATTTAAAGCATACTAACCTCAAGGTATTCAGATACAAGAGCTCTTCTAGCGTTATCATCCAGTTCATTAGGAGGAGTGCCCATCTGAAGTTTCTGAATGATAGCTTTGGGGTTGAATTTTGCATTACTCTTTCGAGTAACACTTTTCTCATAGATTTTAGCACTCTCTGTGGGTGAATATTGTGTTATCTTTCTGTAATAAGATCAAGATCACATTTTATAAAGAACTGTTAATGTAAATCTAAAATGCATGAACAATGTGTGCACTACTTATACTGAATACTGAAGTGTAAATGCATACATAGTCTATCTGCATGAATGTGATTTATTTAAAAAGCTTAAACCAATAGATTGTTAACATATTTTTCCATTAATCATTCATGTTGATTCATGGCAGAATATACATAATTTTGACAAAAGAAATTTAATAAATATACCGGTATAGGCTAGAAATTGTAATAAGGATATGTTCTTTATCAGATATATAAAATTACCACTAAAGTATAATTTTTATTTTTATAATTTTTTCCTTTACGGCGATTCGACACCTAGGCCATTAGCGCCGACATCCAGGGTGCAGCGAGGAATTTTCCTAACGAGCCGTGGGATGAGAAAATTCTTGCTGCCGGTGTGGATCGAACCCACCATATCTCCCGCTAAATTATTATTACTGCAAGTCTATCTGTGAGTAACATTAACAACTATTGCTTCTAGCTTCTATTTGAGAACGTATTAAGTCAGTTTACATCCAAAATAAGGAAAGGACAGGATACTTACGCATCATTGAAACCATACATGGTCTTCAGATGTTGCTTTAAAACTAATAGAAGTAAGCAGCCTTGTGATGCTGTTAGGCAATGTTGCAGAGGGGTAGTATCCTCAGGCAATCTTTTTAATAGTGTCTCTTCATCTTCATCTTCTTCTTCATCTAATTCAGCTTCTTTATCTCTATTGCCTTCAGGATGTAGTGGAAGTAAGGCCTGAAAAAAAATATAGATAAATGAGTAACAAGAATGTACTTAATAAAAATAATTTTAAAAAATGCGTAAACATCATATTAATAAGGCAACGATTGCTGTTTTTTTTTTTTTTTTCATGGTCTATTTATTAATACTTTCGAATCACTCAAACTATCCAGTAAGAAAACATTATTTATTGGAGTCTGGTGAATACAAAAAAACAAGTTAATAATTAAAAGAAAGTAACAAAGAGAAAAAAAAGACACTCACCTCCCGAAACGATTGTAGTAAGTTTGTACCAGTAACAGACAAAATTATATCAATATGATGTATAATGAACAATGGTTCATCCTGTACTTGATATGGGAAATAGGCCATATTGTCAGCTAAATAGAGCATTTGAAGTAAACTGGTTTTCTGAAAAAGAAGAAATGTACTTGTTTGATATTTTTTAAAATAAAAAATCATTAAAAAAAAAAAAAAAAACTTATTTAGCACATAAATGTGTATAATTTATCAATCGGGGGAAAAAAGTATTGATTGTCAGTAAAATATGTAAACAAAAGTACTAAAGGAATTAAACAAATATATTCACCACAAAATAATAATAATAAGTTAGTCGATGCACAAAAAAAATAAAAATTAATAATAATAAGATTTGGACTAAACTATTAAAATTAGGAAAAACAAATTTTGATATATATATTAATAGAAGCCTAAAAAGAGAGAAATTTGTTAGTTAAAATACCTTTAATGAAGAATGAAAAGATGTGAGTGTAAGGAACAATTGTAAGCATAATTGTGGAGCTGAAGGTTGTTTTTTTAGAATGTATCGACTGCTTATACAATTGTTGCCATGCCTATAGGTAGCAGGCCTAAGTGTAAAATAAGGACTTTGTTCAACGACCTCATCAATGGAAAAAGTCAAACCACCGCATAATTGATTTTGACCCCCTCCCCCTTCCTGCAATACATCAGTGCAGCTCTAACCCTAATTACTGGACCACAGTGAGACTCCTTGTGTTCTAATTTATTTTATTGGGTGAAGCTGTTGCCTGCTCACTAAGACTGTTATGGATAATTTATGACAAATGTTGCCTTATACTTTCCAATTCATCCCTACTTCCCCACTAAAGAGCATTAAGTCCTTTAGATTTGTTAAGGCAGCATTTGTTATCATAGAATGAATGAATGTTTGTGTGGGTGTTATAGAAGAAAAAATTAAATTAACCGTATGTTTAATGCCTACGGGTTATAAATACAAGATAATTTCTGGGGAAATCCAGAGTTTGTGTCATATTTTTAGCATGATAAGCTATAGGGAAAGAGGAGGCATGCTAAAAGTATAAAGTAATTATAAAAAGATCGCCAGATACAAATGTATTCTGCCTTAATAAAAAAATATACTCAAAACAAGAATGTTTCAATCAATAATACATACTGCTTGTTCGTCAAACTGCTTTAAAATTGACATAACCAGAGCTCGCCTCTGCTGTTTGGTCCTCAAAATAGAATACAAGAATCCATTTAATGCACTAGGAAGTAGATCACCTTCTTTTAACCTATAACCACGTACTAATTCATTGCACTGCAAAAGCCTATGAAGTTTATATGAAAGACGAATTCCAGCCTGAGCCTATAATAATTCAAATAGAAAAATAAACATGAATAATATGCTAAATTAATTACTTTAAATTAATATAAGAAGTAGTTTTGAAATAATGAATAGGTATTGATGATTATAATAAGGATTTTAAATGACACTGAAATTGATATTCTACTTAGATTTCGTAAACAAGACCTTTATAGATGTCATTAAAATTCTCAATGTAGTAAAGTAATATTTGATAATTACCTTCATGTGAATGAAACCAGGATACTTCTTTTCTATTTCTTGAAGTTGCTTATCAGCACTACTACTAACAGCTTTGTCCTCATCAGTGCTCATGCAAATAAGGTAAGGCACAATCTGGAAAATATTACTCATTTAATTATACTTATTATCAATGACATAATAACTAATTATAGATCATTCTTGTAACAAAAAGTCAAAGGCAAAATGATAAAACACAAGTTTAGAGGATAAGAAAATTGTATATTACAACAAAGTTTTCAGGGTTCTCAAGAAAATAGTAGTATAAATTGTATTTGTTAGGGCATATGCCAATATTGGGTAGCAGTTAATTATTTGCTGAAACTAAATTCATTTAAAACTAATAACGAATAGATTAGTAGATGAGTAACTACCATCAAGTAATTAGTATTTAATCTTTACTAACTAATTTATTCAAATTATTGTTACTACTAATTGGCAAAACGTATTTCCTAACTAATAACTACTAAATTGTAGTGTAAGTTAATAATAATTAATTACTCAACATTTAGTTTGTACTAAAAGACCTACGGAGCAAAAAAGAATGGAAACATATTCTGCACTACAAGTTTTTTAAACCTACTAAGTTTTATGTAATTTGATTAGAGTAATTTTATTTACTCTATAGAACTGACTTCCAACATCATCATCATTGATCTGAATCTCCACCTTCATCATCATTTTAATATTTTTGTCTACAATGACCCAATTGGTTGAATTACCTTAGACAAATAAATAATATTTTTGTGCACTATCTATGCATGAATTTAAGAACGTAGTTTGGGAAGTCATAAATTTGTTTTTTTTTTTTTTTAATGAAACATTCTTCAGATTTATGGGCTAATAGAATGACAATATCCATAACTGAAGAGGGGAAAATACTTAAAATAAAATAAACAACAATATTTGTTTCTTTCTATCTTTATTTAATATGAAAATATGTATGTACATTATTTACTTGGACAAAAATATGTCTTATGGAACGAAAGGATTGAGGAGAAAGTTTAGGGACAAATTTTCTTCGGCTAAGATCATCATGTCAAAACATATTTTGAATATTCTTCAAGGCCTTTGAATATAGAGGACATCATCATGGCTTTTGGCCAATCTAGCTTAAATTGAAGTATTGTAGTGAAGATAGTTAATGGGATACATACAGCATTTTTATATTATCACTGGTATTAAAAGATGTTTAAGCTATGAAAATAGAGCTCTAAAGATCATAATCTATATGAGTCTAGATTGATGGATTAGTTTTCACACTAAAATCTAATGTTTTTTTAATGCTCAAAGAGTAACTGAAGGTTTGGATTTCTAATATACGTGTTACAATTTTAACTAAGTGACAGATATTTTTGGCGGTTAATCATAATAAATGTTATTATGATTTCCCATCGAGTAAAGCAACTGTCACTTCCTTACCTGTACTGGATGAACCAGACCCTGAGCCAAAATAAGCTGGATTACTTTTAATGCAGAATTTCTAACCGCTGAATGGGGATGAAGGAATGCTTCCAGAATTTCTTTAAGATAAATTTGGATCACAGTACTGGCCATTCCTGAAGTTACATCTCCCATTTCCTTCAAGTTTTCCTTCTTAGATTGTTTGGCCCCTAGATGCAATAAGATGAGGTTACATTGAATTAAAGATAATAAATATTATGATAAACAAAAAGAAAAATATATAATTGAATGTTATATCTGAAACTTTGATAGGTGTATAAAAATAGACGTAAATGAAGGGCAGAGTGAAAGAAGGCATTCTCACATTTCTTAATTGATATAAAAGATTACCCCCAGGAGTGATGAGCATGCTGTGTACCCAGCAACCCCATATAGTTGGACAGCCCACTCTATTATTAGTTTAGAATAAAGTTTTCTTCTTCTAGGGTTATAACAGTTTTGAAGATGACTTGAAGTGAGCTATTACTTGGGTTGGCAACAAAAGCTATCATCTATCTATCATCTTAGGAAATATTCAATGAATGAATAAGTTATGCGCAAACAAAAAAATAATATCTCAAACAAAAATTTCAATAACCTCTTTTTCTACTCAACTATTAGCTAGCATAATTCCTTGCTGGTTAACATAGTGAACTAAAGTTTATTGATTTCAAGTAAACGTCCTACACAAACGCATAGAAAATATGGATTTAAAATGACAATCAATAGGTGAGTTATTTTTATTGTATGTATGTTTAAACCTATTTTGTCCACTGTTTGTGTTACTTTTAAATGAGTTTAGATTACATAAATCTTTCCACTTATTGATTTTTTTCTTCTTCTACATCAATCATTAATTATTCTTTTGTATATTTCGAAATTTCAGCTGAGTTATTAAGAATATTAACTATAGATTTTGAGGTGTAATCTCACTAAAATAAGTTTTATAGTTTTGATTCATCTAAAATTATTATAAATTATAATTACTGAAATTATACATGAAAATATCACAAGAACTTATGTTTTCTGGGCTATAGAAAAGAAACTAATTTAATCTGTTTTAAATGTGGTTTGTAAATTTTATAGACAATGAAACAATTTATTTTAAAAATGAAAAAAGGTCCATATTATTATATAATAAAATAGAGAGATGATAAATGAAAGATCTTTTAAAAAACAAATTATAAACTTACATTCTTGGTCTTGTTTTATCATCTTCTTTTCTTCTTCAAGAAGGTAACTCTCAATATTGTTCAAAACCTGTAAAAACAAGAAACCTAGAAGTATATTGGTATATTTCTTTTCTTTTGTTTAACTGTGTATCAACCATTGGGCTATTAATACCGGGCTATCTACAGGTTTCCACCCTTTTATAATGCCAACAGCATGTGGTCGGTCACCCATTCAGATACTGGCCACACCTAATGTTGATCAACTTCGGTGATCAATGGGAACTGGTGCATTAAACGTGGGCTATGGCCATTGGTAAAAAAGTTATTATTTTACTTTTAATTAGATATAACAATATTAATAGGAATTACAATACTAGAGCCACAATTTGTTGAGTCATGATAAGGAAGCTTTCGAGTAAAAGGATCTGGCCTTTATTAGTATTTAGTTTCCCCAGTAATGCCATAATATCTACGTACCAGGATCCCAAGGGTGTAGTGAGGATCAATGGTTCTGAATCAGAACACTTTCCAATGGCACAAGGTGTGAAGCAAGGTGATAGCATTAGTCCTCTGCTATTCATTAATTTTATTGATGAAATCCACAAAATCTGCAAAAGGAGGACCGGAAGAACTATTCTTGTCTATTGGAATATGAGACCTATCCAAGCCCAAGCACTATTTTATGCAGATGACATAGTTCTGATCGCGGACACCCAAAATAAACAACAGCAGGCAATTATTGAATGGCAGGCAAAATTGGAAAGAAAAGGCATGATAATACATGCTACCAAGAGCAAGATACTCTATCTAGGCAGAGAGGAACAAGATGTGAACATTGCCTGTAATGGAGAGACTTTAGAGGTGGTCAAAGAGTGCACATAATTGGGGGCGGTAATAAACAGGAATGGCACTATCAATAGTGAGATATCTAATAGAATTAAGAAGGCCAACCAAATATATTTCCAAATCTGCAACTCTATAGTCGGAAAGAGAGAGGTTGGACGGGATGTAAAACTACATGTGTTTAAAGCAATTTATCTCCCAACCCTGCTCCATGGAAGTGAAAGCTGGATATCTCAGGACAGGCAAATGAGCAGAATCACATCAACTGACATGAGGTATCTCAGAAGAGTAGTCGGCAAAACCAGAAGGGACTGCATACGAAACGAAAGAATAAGAGATGACTTGAAAATCACACCTCTGAAGAGTACCCTTGAGAAATGGCAGCTGAAGTGGTTTGGCCATGTCTGCAGAATGTAGGGAGACCGAGGACCCAGAAGCATCATGGAGTCAAGGCCAACTGGGAAAAGACCAAGAGAAGACCCTGCCTGTCATATGATGACTACACATCCAGACTTGGACAGGCCCGAGGAAAAACATTACCAAGCATGAAGGCGCTCGCTAAGGACCGAGATGGATGGTTCCAATGGCTAGAGGCTCCCCAACACTGAAAGGCACACGGGGGAAGGGAAAGAAGAAGTTTCCCCAGTTGCATTAATGTGATTAGATTTTCAGTAAACTAAGTTAATTTGCGATAATATCCTTTTTATTGTAATTACAAAGTGTCAAAACACTTTTTGTGGTATTCTTTTTATTGTCACTATATAAATTAAATTAAACTTTTATTCAGTTTTCTTAGCGTTTTAATGATGTTTTTAAGCCATTGATGTACATGGTTTGTAAAATATCTAATTTGAATTTTAACATAAGGAGTAATAGAATGATGATTAAGTTTGCTAAGTTGTATAAGCTGCTATTTTCTAATAGTAAACAAAGAAGAACTCAAATTAAAAATACTCACCTGTACTTTCATCTGGAGTGGAGCACTTTCATCAGACAGATACTGATGATAGAGGTTTTTCATATCAGTACTCAGCATTAACTCATAATGTCTTATACAAACAGAACCAAGTGCTTTCATAGTATAATTCTGAGAATCTTGATCGTGGTTTAAAAAATAAAGAAACGTGTCAACAACTTCATCTTTAATATTACTCTGAAAACAAATCACAACATATCCATGATACAAACAAAATGAATGCAAATAAATAATACATTAAAAAAACACAAATTTTATTTTTAAATGTTTAAAACTTCCCAAACTTAGGGAACAAGCACAAGTAGATTCTCTATTAATGCAGGAAATAAAAGGATCTAATGACCAGATATTACTATTCTGAATAAAATACAAGTTAGGTAAAATGAAAATTGGCATTCACAAACTCCTTAATTCATTAAATAATCAGATTAACATGTCATCCAGAAGGGAGTTGATTAAGTCTTATGTTTACACAGGCATGGACACAGAGTCTTTTATTCCTATTCATCAATCTCTCCTCCCATCAAAGAAATTGATTGTCTCAAAGGCTGACACGTCTAAAGCCCAAGAAAAAATAAATAAAATAACTTAAAAACGTTTGTTTACCATTTATTAAAAACAAACCTTAAGAAGACTGTTACTAATCCAATTAAAATTTTTCAAATAAGTGTCAATTGTAAGAAAGGAGTTTAAATATATTTATTGCAGCACAAAGAAACAGTTACGATGAATCGTGGTCCCAGGTTAAGCATTACTTAAGGTTTTATATCTAACCCCTATCATATGTAAGTGTTTTAACCTTAACTTCACACTACGACATATATATACTTACATTGTAA
This sequence comes from Gonocerus acuteangulatus, assembly GCA_946811695.1. Taxonomy (NCBI): domain Eukaryota; kingdom Metazoa; phylum Arthropoda; class Insecta; order Hemiptera; family Coreidae; genus Gonocerus; species Gonocerus acuteangulatus. The sequence goes on from OX328132.1 coordinate 19,747,562, forward strand.
AAGGGGAACAACTAAGATTTATTAATATAAACAGATAGAATAATATCTTATGAAGTTAAGGTGTGATTCCCATAAAAAGTTCTGCACTAGATTCCCTCAAACAATTGGTACACCAGTCCTGCTTTTTTGCAAGGGGAGGGGACATGGTTTTATGATTGGGGGGAAGACCAACCTTGGCTAGCCACACAGAGGGTTACTTTTGTCAGCTATTAAGAAGTTAAGATCACTGGGGGGAGGAATTGCTACATTATGAAAGATATAAAAATACAGTACAAAATTTTTCATTGAGGTTTCTGTTTGAACAAATCCCTTCCTGAAAGGAATAATGTTTACATATAAATGAAACGTATGAAAAATCGAATTAAAAAAATATTTTAATTAATGTTGAAATAAACATGAAAATTTCAGAATAAATAAAATTTTACAGCAAAAAATACTTACAGGAAGGTGGTCACCAATAACTTCAATATCGGTGAAGTCAAAAAATCTAAGAAGCAAGCCAACCACAAACAACGATCTCCTGAAGGATGGTCTCATATGGGTAGGGATTGAAACATTGCCTTCTTTATTATTCTCCAACATTTGTTTTGTGGCTTTAAGAAAACCTAGGCAGGGAAAAGAAAAAAAAACATCAGCAACAAACCACACTCAAAAATAATATATTCAATATATATTAAAATGTGCTTACCATGGTACTTTTTCAAACAATCACGAATCAAAGCAAAGTTTCTTGTTACATTATTTACAATTGATCCTAAACATGAAACACAACTCAAAACAACTAAAGGATCCTGCTGCATCATCAATTTGACTGAATCCTCTTCCAAACGAGCAAGAAACATTTCACTAGGATGTTCAATAAACGGTACAACCAGTTCTAAAGTACGAGCAACACAACTGATGACCTGATAGTCTCCCTGTGTCTAAAAGTTAAAAAAAAAAAAATATATATATATATATATATAATTATTTAAAATAATTCATTTTACAATAATCAGTACTCATTTTCCAATTTAAAAAAAAGTAACGTTACTTACCTTACACTTCAGAGACAGGTATGGCTGAAGTGTTGTAGCATGTTCAACAAGAAGTTGAGGGCGAATTTTTGCGAACAAATACAACATAACATGACAAGAAACTAGTCTTTGAGGATCACCATTATTATCAAGTTGAATGACAGTTTCAACTAAACAGTCCACTATTTGCCTACATGCAACCAATATACTTCTAGGTACTTCAATTTGAACTTTTGTAGTTTCATCTTTATCCTCTCTAGGCTTGAAGAGCTACAAATAACATAACATCAACATTATATTTTGTATTATAAAATAGATCCACGCATTTCTAGACCATAGAATGTGACACATAATAATTATGAAACATTTATTCTCATGTGAAATCATTCACCCTCCAAATACAGCAGTAGGATTAATCCCCACCAGGAATGGTTTCTCCATGCTAAAGAAAAGGCAGCTCGAAAAATGTGCAACAACTCTTAGATAATCCTAAATTTACCTATGATTACTTGTTTTTAGTAACAATTGCTAGTTTTAATAAGAACTAGTTAACATGATGGTATTTCAACGCATTGGGTATAAACTATATTTGAAATATTCAATCAGAAGGTAGCATTGGCCATGACTAGTTTCTTCAAAGAGTTCATTAGAAATAATGATAAAGAATAATGTGCTGCCACTTCAGAGACAAAGGATCCTGTCTGTAAGTATGGAATATTTCCAGCACTATGGATCATTCATCAAGATGATTCTCACTATTATTTATTATTTAATGTAATTAGCAAAGTTTATAAAAATATATTTTCTAATGATATGATGAAATAGTCACACACAAGAAATTATGTGGTCCGATATTTCATGGTTCATTCAGCTGTAAAGTAGTCAATTTGCAAGTTTTATAGCAAAAATGATATGAATATTTTGCCCTGCCTTCTCTTTTCATACTTTGCTTCTGATTACCTTTAACTATTTCCAGAATTGAATTCTGTATTCAGGTATTTTGATAACACTGATGACCTATACAGAATTCTTCATTGAAATTGAAGTTCAGTAATTCTTTGCAAGGAATATTACAAGCAATAAGATTATCAAATATTCTTTTTTTTTTTCAGACCAACCAAAGAGGAATTTTATGAAAATTTTAGCATATTTTTCATGTTACCTCATGGAACTCTGGCAGTATATCAGTGACTTAAAAACCAAATATACAATTAAGGCAGAATAAACTAGATCAAGGCCTGACTAAAGAATCTCAATATCTTTTAATAAATTCAATTCATTTACAAAGACAAAAGTAATATGAAATTAAACACAAATGAGGAATTGAGTAAAAAATTCCTGATTTATTCAAAAATGAGAAAAGGTTCAACAAACTGTCAAAGAGTCACTCCTTTCATTCTTTTTATTTATTTATCTTTTGTGTTACTAATAAGCTTTTAAGAGGGAGTTATAGTTTCAGAATCAGGAAGAGATAAATAATAATAAATAATAGATAGATAATAAATTACACCTCTAAATCATTCAACTATTAACAATTATATAATAATAAATAATATAAAATTAATATAATAAAATAATATATCAATATTATAAATATATAATATAAAATAAGTAAAATAATATATAATATAAAATTATATAATAATATATAATATAAAAAATAGTATATTTCTTCATGAATAAAATTGAATGAAGGAACGTGCAGGGGATTAAGTACAGAACGGGCAGGGGGTGTCTGTGTCCTATCCCATTTATCCAGGGCACAGACATTTCCCTTATACCTACAAAAACTTGTGGTCTTGGAGGGTAGAATGACCAAAAAAACCATTGATACCACAGTCAAAGAGAGAACACCGTCAATAAGGTCCATTTTATATGTGTGTACATATATATATATATATATATATATATAAAAGTACTGTGTGTCAAGTAAATTTTCAAAGTACTATTCACATCTGAATAGAAAAACTTACACTAAGTAAGAGCTGCTCAAACCATTCCATACTGGTGTCATTTGATGCAGCGACAACATCTGTAATATTCATCACTTTTCGTACCAAAGCATCTGAGTCTAGAACTGGACGTTCTCTAACAGGAGTGAACCACATGTTTTGGAAAACCTCAAGAACAAGCTTCCTGATACCTAAAATTGGTAACAAATGTTTAAAACCCATTTTTATAAGAAAAAAAAAATTTACTATAAAACATGAAAAACAAAGAAATCTTGTTTGAAATTAAGGAACACTGCATGCTCATACAATTTTTGGTGTTTTCTAATGTAAGTAACAGCTATACATATACAGAATCAGTGAAAATGGACAACTGTTTCTTCCTCCTCTTTCCTTAATTCATGGGCGAATAAAAAATAAACGAGACTTTTTGTCCAAGAAGCCCAGTGAAGGCGCTAGAAGGTTCTCGCATTAAGGGGTGTATGGCAGGGATGCCAAGAGTCGGGGAAGCAGGCGAGCGTGTTTGATCAACCTCACCGGTAAGCGTTGTGACGATGTTCGAGCAGGAGGTAACCTCATCAATTGCACAAGATATTGTGATCACATTTCTTGTTGCTGAAGGTGTAAAACAGGCCGAAATCTTCAGAAGATTGACTATACAGTTCGGGGAAGAGACACTTTCATGTGCCAGAGTGTTTGCATGGCATAAACAGTTTGTGGAGGGTAGCGATCGTGTTCAGAAAGAGAGCCATGACTGCAGACCCTGCTCCATCATCACAGCAGACAACATCAGCCGTGTTAGACGACTTGTTAAAGGTGACAGGCATCTAACCACCAGCGTCATTGCAAGTGAGATTGGGATAAGCCATAGGATCACTTTTTCCATACACAAAGAGCAGCTAGGGTTTCATAAGTAGTAGGTGGAGTCCTCGAATTCTCACAGCTGAGCAGAAGCTGAACCATTTGTAGGTTTGTGAACGTCTTCTTGCAAGATTTCAGACTGAGGGAGCCTCCTTTCTCACTCATGTTATTACCTGTGATGAAACTTGGGTGCACCATTACACCCGTGAATCAAAACAAGCGAGTATGGAGTGGAGATAGAAAGGGGAACCTGGACCAGTGAAAGCCAAGTCACAGCTGTCAGCTAGGAAGGTTTTGCAACCGTGTTTTTTGACCAGCGTGGCTTGCTGCATCTTTATTTTTTGCATGAACACATGATCATCAACGCCGCAATTTTGAGTGCATGCAAAATTTTGAGTGATGGAAGACTGGCATATCCCCGCAAAAGAAGGAACCAACCTAGTGATTTTTCTCCAGGACAATGGTTGCCCGCATACTGCAGATCCGACGAGAGACAAGTTGGAGCAAATGGGCAGGGAGACGCTAGAACACCCTACCTACAGCCTAGACTTATCGCCATGTGACTTTCACCTGATTGGGCCACTAAGGAAGTTTTAGGTCAGAGATTCAATAGTGACGATAAGGTTGAAGCCAATGTGTGAAATTGTCTGGAGACACTTCATTCTATGAGGACGGGATTGGAAAATTACCTATGCGCTGGGGAAAATGTGTTTCCAAATCAGGAGACTATGTTGAAAAATGATGTGTATTTTTTTTTTGTGATGAAAGTAAAAATAAAAAATAAGTCTTGTTTATATTTGATTCTCCCTGGTATCTTCCCTTCGTACTGTACTTTGAGGTGGACCAACACCAGTAAAAGATTTTATGAAGCAACCGAATCTCATACAATTAAAACCAACTTTTCAAAACAAAAAATAATGTATCTGATTTCCAAATTGCACTCCTAAAAAACAGATTGAGCTTAGAGAGCAATGTACTCAAGCAAGCTCTTTGAATAGTAATACATCTTCTCAGAAGATACCCAAAGCAGACTCGAAGAAAATGGTAGAATGAGCAGGAAAGTTGTCCGAATAAGTACAATTTTGTTTAATTTTTTACAAACCTGAGAAATATTTTTTTTTTTTTTTTTTTTTTTTTTTTTTTTTAGAAAATTGAGAAATATTTCATTCTCTAATAAGATAGAACACATCTTACTTAAAATTGTAAAGTGAGGCCTGGAAGTTGGCTGAAAAAAATGATAATATCAGTTAATTAGGGTGTCACAGTATATCAGTGGTTAGCATATTAGACACTGAAAATGAACTGTATAAAAAACACTAATTTGAATCCAGTACGGGGGACAGAATCCTCTTTCAGTGACAGGATCGCTCAGAGAGCTCCCTGTATATTGGTACAGATGTTTGAAAAGTGACAACCCATTGATAGTCCAATGTTATTGGCTAAAGAAGCCGAAGCACCAGATTTAACATGTTGATTTTACTTTCTTTATATTAACCCTTTCATTGCTGACGAATGAAACGACTGAGCGCACCCAGTACGCTCGATGCTTACCCGTCTTACTCCACCCGTATGCTCGCCAATCTCTCCTCACCTCTATGTCACTACCTTTCGACTCTTTCATCTCTCTCGGCTCCCTCTTGTTATATATTTGGAATTATTAACATATAATGTCAAATGTCCTTTATATTTGTAATTTTATTCTAAACTAAAATATATTTTCTATCATGGAAATGAATCTGAAGAAATATCTCCAAAATCTTTGTCTGTGTTCTCCTCGAGCATTTGCCTTATCTCTTCGTCAGACCGAAAACAAGAATCACCCATCGTCACTCATATCTTAGGAGGTTATTTATACCGACCTCATTAAACAAGATCCAAATTGTGATTGAAAAATATAAACAGTAACAAATGCCTGGAGAGACAAATCCGTGTAGGACCCTGCAAATAGGGGGCGAGACGCACCAGCTTCAACCTCCAACAATTACTCATAACAATATCGATTGTAGGACTTTACATTGTTTTTTTATTAGATATTAACTTACACAATGCATAAATTCAATTAATATACGAATAATAATATTTGATGAAATCAAAAATTACATATTTGAAGAACCGGGTGAAGCTCTATTCGTAAATAATAAAGTCAATACAACTAGCAATTAAAAGATAATTCAGATATAAAGCCTTTGTTACATTAACCTTAAGAGAAAAAATATTAGTCATTACAGATTCTAGAAATGCACAGAAAATGCAATGTAATATTTCATTATGAGAAGCTACATACGAGGCTAGTATGGGCCCACGAGTTAACTTGTGTGGAGCATGAGGGGTACAGACAGTGGAACATGAGTTATCTCGTGTGGAGCGTCTGGGGCACTTGCAAGTCGAACACGAGTTAACTCGTTCAGAGCAACGAAAGGGTTAATCTGAATACACTAAACATTGTATAGCAATAGTGACGGCCATGGAGGGAATTTTGAAAAATCTTTAAAATAATAAAACCAAATAACTTTAAAATTACAAATTTATTTACATAAATGTAAAATCAGGAAGGAAAAACTTGATATTATACAACATACCCGAAGAAAAGAATAAGAACTTTGCCTTATTAGAAAAAAGATGCCTTAAAAAGTTAGATGCCTTGGGAGAGTCAAAGGAAATAGGCTAGTACTCGTAAAATTTCTGGCACTAAAGAAAAACATTGAAATACTGCGATTAACACCTACATACAGGAATACATATTCGTATATCCGAGGATTTCCCTGTTGACATTAGAAAAATTCACAGAGAATTTAATGTATATAGGAAGGAGGGAAGAAAGAGAGGATTCACTGCAAAACCGATTTTCGACAAACGGGTGATACACAGTAAAGGATTCTCTCTCGATGAAGCAAAGGAAGCCCTGTTTAAGATGGCTCGAATGAATATCAAAATCCAAGAAGTTCAAGAAGGAAGAAAATTCAACCCCTGACTCTGAAAGTTCTGCACAGTCTGTATTGCACCCGAAGTCATGAACCTCCAAGAAACTTAAGCAGTCTCGGAAGAATAACAGTGTGGTCAAACAAGGGCTGAACACTGCAGGAAATATTAATAAATAAGATTAGCAGTAAGAACACTGAGCCTCAGGAAGAAGAGCTCAGGAAAGGAACAAAAAGGAAAATATGAGAAAAAACAAAAAAATATATTCTCAAATAATTTTTTAAATAATTGTAAATTCAATAATTTGTGTCATATTTGTAAATTGACTATAATTTTACACATTTTTTTGCTACAAAATTCTGCTTTCACTTCTTTTCTAAGCTAAATGTTTTCGTTTAGAAAAGAAGTAACACCCCCAGGTCACATCCCTGACGACGATCTGAGCAGAAGCGAAGCTGTTGCAAGATTTCCGCCAGGAAACTGGACATGACTAGCTGCAGGCCCGCCTCCACCGCCTGGGCTTAGCAGACTCAGACATTTGCCCTCTCTGTTCAACAGGAAGAATAAAGGGAAGTCACCTTCTCATCTGTCCCAAACTCATCCATGTTCCTGACCTCACTAAGCGATACTGGGAGGCTCGGCATCAAATGGCTCACCCGCCACCGATGGGCATTGGATAAAATAGTTAGTTTGTAGATAAATATGTCGGTATGCTGGATAGTTGTCGATAGTTGAACAATATTCGAAGGTATTTTTTTTTTTTTCAATTTTAGTTTAAAAATTAAAATCTTCAATATACAATTTGCATGCATTGTAAATAGTTAGCCAGTATTGTCAGTGTTTTTTGTTGAACTCATTATTGATTTATAGCATTATTAAGAAAGAAGAATCATAATCACTTTCTATGGTTATTTTAAAGTTTATTATTATAATTGGACAATATACTGATTTTTCTGTTCCAACTCTTATCTGTATAGGTTTAATCCTGTAAACAGATTAATTTAAATACATAAATATAAAATTTCATGACTTTTCTGAGAGAATAATTTAACGTGCCATCCTTTTGTATGCTATTTCTATTCTTTTTCTTTTTTTCTTCTTCTTGAATAGTTAAAATCAAATATCTAAATTTTGCTTACATTTAATATATTAACATAAAATTACTTACCATCTTCATCATTGACTCTACGAATTATTTTTACACAAATTTCTGGAATTTTAGGAAAATCAGGGCACTCAATACAAACATCTTTTAATATTTTTATAACTCTTTTCCGAACACTAACACCAGTATCCTAAAATTAAAATAACAATTTATGAAAATGATCAGAAATAAGAGCTTGATTTTTCAAAGGACAAAAATGTAAATAATTACTGGATGTGTGCTAAATATCATGAAAGTTGGCAAAATTAGTATAATGTACTTCTTCTCATTATGCAATAATTTTGAAATAATATATAATACACAAAATGCTATAAAATAAAGGAAAATTAACATATTGTAATAAGCACAAGTATCAATTTATATAGTTTTAAAGGTGTTCTTAATAGTTACTTAATTAATAAATGGTAATATCATTTTTTTTTTGTATTATTCTTATTCAGATATTAACTAAAATCATATAAAAGTCATCACTAATATATTTTTTAGAATTAGGTTAGATAACCAAAAATATTGACCGAGCTGCTATAAATTTAAGAGATAATTGAATTGGAATTTGTTCAATTCACTTAGCTGACCGCAGAATGGCATCGTTGTCATGTTTTATTTGACAACGAAGCCTAATTCATATTATGAGTAAGTTCATCTTCAAAAATGAAGATAATATTAACAAAATATAAAGTATTCAGCACCAAATTTCACATATATTATTTTGTAGATGACAGAGCATGGATTTATATGCATGTACACACACACACACATATATATATATATATATATATATATATATATATATATATATATATATACACATAAAAGTCTGTGAATTACTTTCATTAACAGATATTTTTGATAGGTACTGGACATGAAATATAATTGTTGTGTATTAAACCAGTCATTTGTTTTTTTCTCTATAAAAAGGAAGGGAGAAGTCTAAAAGAGAAGGAAAAACGAAGATTGCAGAGATCACTGACTCAATGATTTTTGACGTCCATATGAAAATATCAATAAACATATTATTATCAAGAAACAATTAATTGCATAAAACTTACAAGGATTCTAGCAGAAAGCATATCATAATATTTTGGAATCAATTCAGGTCGGCTAAGGATGAATTTCCCAACTAAATCTACAGCAGCTTCTCTTACTGATGTTGAATGGTCCAGGAATGAATGACTCACCTGAAAGAAATCCAGAAAACATACAATATTAAAATACAATCATGTACTTAACCCTTGGTTACTAACCTTCACTTTATACCACTCACACTAACCTCGGGTCATATTGACCCGTAACTTGAAAAATAAGAAATAATTATAAGAATGCAATAAAAAATGAAAATGTTATAATTTTTGCATGGTAAATATTATATATTTTACTACAAAAATAAATTTCCAAAAATTAAAATTGAAGAAAAATGTGGTTTTCTAGATAAGTAATACTACTCAAATTTTGGAAAAAATTGATAATTAAATTTTGCCACTCTAATTTTTGCATTTTGATAATTAATAAACTACATTTAATTGTAGGAACAACTGTGGCATACATATTCTAAATGTTTTTTACAAACAAATTTGTCACATTTTACACAAATTGTTGACACTTGGTTGTAGTTTGAACTGGGGCAGAGAACACTTCACCTCCTTTTCCCTCTCCTGATGGGATTGGTAGCATTGTCTTGATCAGTTTCTTCAGCATCAATTATTAATGCTCCTTTTTCCTCCAGATATATATTTAAACTTATTTTTAAACTTCTGTTAACACGAACGTTTTGAGACCTTTTAATGATATGACTTAATGTTAGACTGTGCTCAAGATTTTTGAGGTAGTCCCTCCTTCCACATTTGTTTTCAAGTACATATGCATTATTGTGTTTGAAAATAAAATATGAACTTATCCCAGTAACATTTATGAAATGGTAAAATAGTTCCAATGGCCACCTACAAGTCCTTATTCCTATGTTACAATTGCTGTACATTTGGTCACCTGAATCAACCCCACTCTTAGTTGCATTATAGGCCAAAATAATCTCTGATTTGTTTTTGTTTTCAGAATCTAATATTGGTTCAGGGTGAAGTGAGGATAGCAAAAATACAGCCTTTCTTTTCTTGAAAATACGAAGTAAGAGTGATGTATTTAATAAACCCAAATAAACTGGATCACACTTCCCGATCTTTGTGGGTAGGAACTCTAAGGGGACCTCTGGCTTATTTTTCCTGAGTGTCCGAACTAGAGTCAATTTCTTCCTCAATAATGCTGGCTAGTGCAACACTTGTATACCAGTTATCAGTGGTTATATTTCTTTGGCCTGTCGGATCCCCACAGGTCTATATAATTAGAGGGGCACATTTATCCATTTCCGCTAAAATTAGTAAACCAATGAGTCCTTCTAATTCCGTTTCATCAGTCTCTAAAGCAAATTTGACATTCTTAAAGTTTTTTTGGACTTGTTCTATGTGTTTGTGTATTGCCTGGTGCAGGGACAGTGAGTGTTCTAGGACGAAATTGAGGTGCAGTCTTGTACCACTCCCACTAACCACGGGTCACTCTTCCCTCAGCCACCATTACACTCGCACTAGCCTCGGGTCACTTACCGAATTATTGTGTTCCACTCGCACTAACCTCGGGTCAAATAGTTATTTATTGCTATAATAACAATGAAAATACTGTAAATAAATATTTGGACAGCAAAAGGAAACTGAAAAAACAGATTACATAAGTCTTAGAATAATCAAATTTATCATATTAATATAATATATATTCTTTAAAGATGCCTCGGGTCAATTTGACCCGAGGTTAGTAACCAAGGGTTAATAATATTTTAAGACAAAAACAATAAAATAATGTAAAATTTGGTAAAGAACTTTCAAACCTCTTCTTCTTTCTGCCACTCTTTGTATGTGGGGGTATGTGTGGTTATGTGAATGAATATATATATATATATATATATATATATATATATATATATATATATATATATAGAAAGAGAGAGAGAGAAAGAGAGACATACAAATTTTGGACAAAAAATTATGTATTAGAGTACTTACACCAAGTTGCATTTCTTTCAAACCAAGTACACCGGGGTCAACTTCTACAATAGATGTTAAACATTTCATTGCTTTGGTTCGAATTAGCACTGAAGTCTCTGTTAAAACTTTGAGTATCTGAAAAAATAAAAATCTATAAACTAAAACATATGTTTATAATATATAATTATTAATACAAAATAAAGTGGATATAAAATAAGATTAATACCCAAGATATCAAAATGTAAATGATCTTATTGTGGAATATATTTCATAAGATTATTTTTATATAGTTAAATAGATGGAAGGTCAATGAAAGAAAGCAAATAAAAACAAACATTTTAGTTTTGTATTATGATGCCACTTAAAGATCTTATAATTAGCACTAGGTCCAATTAATACTCCTAGAAAAAGGGAAATTGAAGGTAGATAAGAAGTATAGATTTGGAAAAAACATTTTGGGCACCTAGTTTTGTCCATCAGTAATTTCTAAGCCAAGTATTGGGCGGCAATAAAATGGGTATTTCAATAGCATATTATGAGTATTCCTTGGTACAAATCCAAAAGAAAGATATAACACACACACAAAAGGAATATTAAAAGTGTCCTTGCTTTTAAGTATATTAACTACTCTAAACAGTGAGCCAACCAACTAAAATGATTACTACTGTATAATAAGCCCTGAATCATTAAAGGAGTAGAGAATGATACTAAGAGATAAGCTTTGCAAACTGAAATGGCATTTAGTAGACTGATATTAGAAATGGAGTAACTAAATGAATAAGCATGAATATGACTTATGAAATAAAGAACTGGTTTCAATTCTGTTAAGAAGACTTGGTTTGAATGCTGGAGGAAATCACATCAAATATGTTTACGTATATTAGATTCACATAAATGTAAAAAATCGTATATGTACATATTCACGCAATATATCTCTAGCCAATGGAAAGAATTCTTCCACTATTGACATTGCCGTCCTTCACCTAATTCATACAAACGTATTTTTAAAATATTCATACGAACAGAAATGGCAATATGGTCAAGTGATAATTCGTCAGACTTATCTGGATTGTAAATAAAAGACAATGTTTGGAAAAATAAAACATAAATAAATAACGATTTACCTCTTAGACCCTTAGCTAAGTTTTCAGCAAATTTACATTATAATGATGATTCTAGCTTTGGTGATCAGATAGAAAAAAAACTATATAATTACTTTTATTTTTGATACATAATTATAACTTTAACAAAAATATTAACCTGCTAATCCCCAGCTAACAGGGTGTAAAAAAATCATGATTTTAAAAAAAATCAAAAAAATCGGATTTATCTGATTTAAATCAGACTTTTTTTTTTATTTAAATTGGATTTAATGGATTTAAATTGGATTTTTTTACTAAAACCGGATTTAAAAAAAAAGAAATCAGACTTTTTAAATGTATCTAGTCTATATAGAGAGCTGGTTATTACCTAGTTGTTCATTATATAAACCTGTAACTGAAATATTTTATTTTTTTACAATAGAAATAATGAAATAACTATTCTAAAGTGCTTTGTCTTAAGTGGATAATTTTGGGAGCATAGTAGAATTGACGGATCATATACACAGGGGTTGAAGTTGTCCTATATTTTGAGACCGGAATTTCTGTAAATTTAAAGACTTAAATCGACGAAAATCATTAATTTTCGGCGATTAAAGACATTAAATTTAAATGTACAGAAACTCTGGTCTCAAAATATAGGACAATTTCGCCCCTGTATATATAATGACTTAATTTTCAAATTTTAAAACAAAGATTTTAAAAATGAAGCTTTACAGAAATATTAATCACAAGGGAACGGATGTTATTATATTTACATATTTTGTTCTGATTCGTAAATCGTAAGTATTGATGTAATTCTGCACGTTTTATGTGATTGTAAAGTATTTAAACAGTTTTTTATTTTACATATTTTGTCAAAACTACATATTTTTACATTTTCTGCCATAAATACATGTTTGCTACATATTTTAATATTATTTTTACTTTGTAATTGAAGAAATAAAGGAAAACCGAGAAACGAAATAAAACTTTACCCATTGAGTCTAGGCGACTGTCTTTTCTAATTCCAAGAAGGTGGCTGTATATGTACTATGTCAATACTAGATACAAAAGGCATGTTGTTAGTGGATAACCTTAGAATCATACAAGAGTAATAAAGAAAATCCAGGTTTTAGAACGAGATACTGGGAATGAATTAAAAATAAAGTGAAAAGAGTCTATAAAAAAACCCTGGGTGGAAAAATATCCACATTATTGGGGATATCCATAGTGGCAAAACGATTAACAGTTTAGTTGAGTCCCACTCTTCAGAGTAGTTGATTGTAGCCTTCAAATACACACCAGTGACTTTAGTAGTTGTTGAAAGATAATTCAGACACTTCAAAAGTATACTCAGATCAGACCGGCATCATTTCACGTTTGAAAATTTCAAAATTCAACTTGTTGCAAACAATCTTCCAAAATAATGTTCATCTGTAGAAATTTTCAACTTTTTCCCCTTTTATAATGAATTCCTAATTTTTATTTTTCAATATGTAAAACAGTTTTAGTCATTTTGTTCTATACTTTTGTTCTTTCCATTAATAATAACAGAGTCCCTACTTATTATTTATGCTTTTCTTTTCAATATTTCATAGTGTTTAAGGTATTTGTTTACTAAATATTTTCAATTTTTTATTACATATTTTATTATAAATAGTTAAATGTATATGTACATATTTTGAATTTTATATTACATGAACATCCGTTACCTATTAATCACGTATAACAGTAATATTATTTATTTAAAGCTTTGATCAAAAACACCAGTTTGTCAGCCTTTTCACATCTAATCAGATAGTTTCTCATTTGACTGTAAACAAAACCAAGGGTTGAAAACATTCTTTCAACCCCTGCAGAAGTTGCCTTTCCTGTCATAAACTGCTCTATTATTAACAGTTCTTTTGAGGAAATACAATATTTTAACGCCGACGAAGAGTTCCACCAATTTAAAGCATTCACTTCGCCCACTACCTGCCAATCTCTTTTATCTTAAACTTAAAAGGAGATTTATTTGCAGAATTAAAAACAAAGAAAGGGTCATAAAAGAAACAAACTTTGAATAGATAAGAACGGTCAAGTGAGGGTAGGCCCTAGGGACAATAATAAAGACAAAATGTTGAAATGGCTGAAAAAAAGGCAGAACTAGTTAGATTTAAGTTAAAAAATAAACTAAAGTTTAAAAAAATATATAATAATAATTTTTTTAATAAAACAATGGGTTTAAATCAATGTTTTTTTGTTTCATTTTTTTATGAAATCAATTGATTTAAATTAATGATTTAAAAAAAAAATCAAATGATTTTAATCATGATTTAAATCACTGATTTAAATCATTGACACCCTGCCAGCTAATATCATAATATGAAATTTCTAATGATTAGACTCATCACTTAATTCTTTACAAAACATTTTTAGTTTTGGTTTATTTGAATAACTGAAGTATTCTTACATGTTTTAAATAAACGTCAAAACTTTGAGAAAATGGTCTCTTAGAAGCCAAATATCTTGCAACAAGTTCAGCACTTCCATAATCAATGTATGTTTGAAGAATATGTGTTTTACTTCCATCACTGGAGACACGATCTTCAAATGGACGGACTTTACTTAATAAAAAACGTTTCCGTGTTTCTGATTGCCTAAAAGTTTCAACGGGATCATCAGTGCTTCTATTTTCAACATTATCTTCTTCCTCTGTTGATGGCTCTTCATCACTGGAATCTGAGAGAGGAAACAATGTCTATTAATCATAAAAGACCGTAAAACAAATATATAAATTTCATTAACAATCAAACCTAATTTTCTACGGCCAGTTTTCCTTTTTCGCTTAGAAGGTTTAGGTTTGCTAGGAGGAGAGGAAACCTGAGCACAAGTGTCTTGATACCACTGGGCTAAATAAAAATGCCTAGCCTGAGAGAGAACAGGCTCAGATTGCCCACGCATTGCTAAATAATCTAGTAAAACTCTTTGTAAAAATTGAGTGCGCTCTTCATCATCTTCTACAGGTTTCACTTCACCCTATAAAAATAAACAACAATTTATTTGTTACCATATGATTATTTAGCAAACAAAACTCTATTAATAATACTAAAAAAGAATAACATTAACTTATTCACCTTTGAATACCCATCTTCATCTTTCATTTCTTCCATTTGTACTTCTCTGATGATTTGATCAATGGTACTTAGTTTAAGTTGAGATACAACAGCATCCTTTCTTAATCGTGCTGCTACTACACCAAGGTAATCAAGAGAAGCAACTCGTAAGGACATTTCTAAACTTTTATTAACAAAATTGTTTACCTAAAAAAATAAATACAATAAATAATATGGTCAAATATAAGTTCATGGGATGAATTAAATCAACAAACTTACATGTATGTGTGCATAAAACAATTGTTGTCACATAAAATACTAAATAATATTAATTAAACTTATTTTCTTACCAATAAATTGCCAAGAACACTAAGCATTAATTCTGCTGCAGGCCACTCAGGTTTGTTTACAGTAGTCAGCAAATCTTGGACAAAATTTTCAAAGAGAGGACGGTAATCTATTTCTTCAGATTTACTGCTACATTTATTCAAAAAAACGTACAAAAAGTTGGATGCGGTACTTCTTGCAGCTTTAAATTTACTCACGATAAAAACATCTGGATCATGCTAAAAAAAAAATATATATATATATATATATATATTAGCAGTATATATATATATATATATATATATATATATATATATATATATTATATATATATATATATATATATATATATTATATATATATATATATTATATTATATTATTGATATCCTTATAATATTTAAAAATAATGTAAACCATAAGTTTGCATAAATAAAGAGCTCATAATAAAAGTTTGCATAAATAAGTTTGCATAATAAAAGAGTATTTTGTTTGTGTTTTACTTGAGTAACAAGAGTAAAAGGTTAATGAAAGTTAATACTGAATGGTTTTCATATACCACTGAATACGGGAGAAAATATCTACCCCTTCTAGTCAGTCTATTTTTTATTTTTTTTTTTTTTTTAAGAAATTATTTTACTATAAAGAAAACACTAGGTAAGTTAAAGAACAGTGTACAATTAAATATACGTACATCATATTCATGTTTGTTATCAAGATTGTGAGGAAGAACAACCATGCATTGGACAAGCTGTAACACAAGAGCTGTAAGCATCTGAATTTGTTCTTCTGCATTAAGTCGGTATGAGCGAAGACTTCTTTTGCTACTCGGAAGTCTGGCCATAGAAGCTAAAATGTCATCTAACAGAAGTTTACGATGTTTCTCGTATTTTGCAAATATCTGGAATGAAAAAAACAAAAAATGTAGAGATAAAGAATATTTATTAGGAAACCCGAACCTGAATTACGAACCTTAGATTGAAAAATAAATAAATACCCCACAAGACATATATACTAGCACATTGACATTCTGTTTAAAATATATTTCAAATGCCTAATACTTGATAAAACATATCTTTCTTTTCTTTTTTTTTTTAAGGTTTGACACCCAAAAAAATGGATTCTCAAAAACAATTATACAATTTGTTCTTCTTTTTTGTTTGACCTTATAATATTTTATAATTTTTTCTATTCTGGCAAAGAATTTCTCAAGTAGTAATTTTTCTCGTTATATTATTTTTAAGGTTTTTGAGGTGAAGTGTCTGGAATACATTTAATAAATTAGTAAAAAAAAGAAAAACTAGTGTAATAGTTGAGAGTCCTCATCTAAATAGAAGAAATTAAAACTATTAAATTGTTAGAACATTTTTTATGAATAATCCTATATTATTATTCTTGAAACATTTCTTAAATTCTATTTGAAATCAATAATCTATAATATTATTTAATAAATAAATATGACAACTATTTTTTATGTCATCATACACAGACAAAAGGACATTTAGATTGTCCTTCTTGAATTAGCCTGAATGTTATTGCTTATATTTTTAAGTTTTTCATGCCGAGCAAATAAACTCTTCTTAATTATATATATATATATATTTATGCGTGTGAGAGAGAGGGTATTTTAATAAATCTAGTTTAACAAGGAACTAAATTTTAATATCTATCATGAATATTTCATTTTATTAAGAAAAAATAATTAATGACTTACAGTTGTTACAAGCTTTAAAGATGAAAGTTGCAAATCACTAACTCCTTCAACAAAAAATGGTGAAATACCCATTGAGGAGGCATGCAATACTGCATTATCTGTGAGTCTTTGAATATCTAATAGCTCTGCAAGAAGAGTTACTACTTCAGTCAATTTTTGATACAAAAGAAGGACACTTTTTTCCCGAACTTCTTTAGACTGGCCTCTTTTCTTTCTGCCCGCATTTACAAAACCATCTACAAAAATATAAATATAATAAAAACAAAATTATTTTTAATTAATATCATCTTATATAAGAAAGTAGGTATTATAAATAAGGAAATGATAACAGTTGATAGACTGCCTAAATGTACAATAAGCAGCCAACTTAAAAAAAAAAATTAAACTTTAAACTTTGCAATACCTAATGAATAAATATTTCTTTAAAAGAACTTAAAAGAAATAGTATTCAAATCTTGTATTTATCAAAGAGTTAGAGGAGCTACTAATTTACTAATTTTTATTGTTGGGAAAATAATAAAAGAGGGAAAACATTTGATAACAATTTTAGAACTTGCATATACAGGGTGTCTACTACTTTTGCGAAAGCCAATTTTATGACTTTTTCTTGACATTTTCATGACTTGAAATGATAATTTCATGCCTGTTAAGAAGAAAATAATTTCACTTAAAAAGAAAAAGACCTTAACTTCTAGCTTAAAATTATTTGTTTCCTTACATGGATAACCGGATTGCCGTTATATATATGAACTTACAATTTTACTTTCATTTAAAACAATTAATAGAAATAATTAAATTATAGTTAAAAATGAGGAAACTATGACACTGAAAATTTTAGAATTACTATAAAATTAGCAGCCTCAAAAATATTGAACAATGATAGCAGAATTAAAAATTTCTAAACAATTTACTAATTATATATTTATTATCAAAGTACATCATTTGGTAAATTAAAGTAGCACAATCTCAATATTTAAGACTGCATGAAATTCTGAATATGAAATAATAAAAATATATTTGAATAGATGTGTAAATGCTGCAATTACAATTCCATGGAGTCACAAGATTACGCTAGACTCTTGTATAACTGAAGTTTTGTGACAAGGTTTCACAATTCGTGACTTTTTCGTGCCCTACTTTTAATTTTGGGACATTTTCATTGTTTTCGTGCAATAGACACCCTGATATGTGTAAACTCACTCTACAATAAAAAGTTAATACCCTCAGAGACATTGTTTAATTTTTATATGATTCAGATGTTCAGTTTCAAGACATCTGAAATATTTAGACTTCCATTTTATATGTTGCGTGTGTTTGTTTGTGTGTGTGAAAGTGCGTAAATAGATTTTTTTTTTTATTAATTGATCTCACCTTTATCTTTAGATTGAACACGATAAACTGGATCAAAAACAGGAAATACTGTGTTATGGAGTTGGTACTTAGTAAATATAATTATCCTGTCAATAACATCTTCTAAATATACTTGCTTATGCATGTTTGGAGATGTTAGTATATATAATGCAGTCAATGATGCATCAACTGCTCTCATAACTCTTTCCATAGCTAACTCAACGAAAAGTTTCCTTTCATCCTCGCCATCGTTCTAAAAATATAAAATAATAAATATATAAAAAACATTAATACCATACATATGTACTGAAACTAACAATTCCGTTACAAGGTTGATAGATTGTATGATCAAAACTATTTTCAAAATTCAAGAATTACTAACTACTGGCAAAGGAATTAAAAAATATCAATGAACAACAACAAAATATAACAGGGTAGGGAAATCAATAAATGTATTCACAACTTAAAAAAAAAAAAATCACTGGTACTGTAAAACACACATTTATACATTTTCATTTATATATATATATATATATATATATATATATATATATATATATATATGTGTGTGTGTGTGTGTGTGTGTATATATGAATGTATGTATGTGTAAATATGGAGAATCTTTCATTTTTAAGTGTTAGGAATTATAGTTTGTAAAATTATATAATCTTAACTCAATATTGAAATGAATCCAGCAATTAAGAGATAAAACTATGAAACCCTCATTTATCAAAACCTTTAGCATGTAAATACACAACTATTAATAATTTATATATCACTTTAAAATAATTGAATATTTTTGACATTGAATACAGTCAATCAAATTTTAAACAATCACACTGTGCAAAGTATAATCACTGGCACATAAAAAGTAACATAGTCGGTAGCTGAAAGTGTTTTTTTTTTTGTGTTTTTTTCAACTCTCAGAGAAATTGTAACATAGACTCTAATTAAATGAACAGAGTCATTATTTGGCATTTCATAATGAAGTTAAAGAAAATTATTAACTTGTGAAAAGGGCAGAATCATGCAATTCCCCAGAAAAATATGTACATGAATGAGCATCAAAAAGAAGCAGTGGTAGAACAACCCCAATCACTCAATGATAAAATTAATACATATACATATATATATATATATATATATATATATATATATATATATATATATATATATATAAGTTTACTGTATTTTTCTCATTTTATTGTATATGTTGGACCATTATAAATAAGTTTTAGATCTGTTTTTAAATATGATAAGTATAAGACATTTTTTTTAATGTTTTTTTTTAATATATATTACAGTAGTATACTATATTATTTTTTTAACAAGAAAAAACTATAACATTTTTTTTTTTACATACTTTTTTGTAGATTATGATTTTGTTGCTACTGAGCTCTGACAATGGTACTAAGGTGCTGGAAGTGCCCAGAATAATAAACTCCTGATATGAAGAAGATATTTTTTTGCAAAATGATTTGTAAGGTCTGAATTTTGTTGTTATAATACATGTAACTTAACAAATTTATAATAAAAATAAATAAATAAGAAGACTTGACTTACAGGATCAGACACAGGAGTAACTTTACTTCCATCTCTAATATTTCGTTCAAGAATAGTTAGTAATCGTGTTGTCTTATCAGTTGGTATGGACTCCATCGCACCCAATGTTTTCAGCTTTGCAGCTTCTGCACATAAATCTTGAAGGTGATACTTAGGAATCAATGAATCTGAGCATTCTTCATCATCTATACAACAAAAAAATTGTTCAAATTGCAACATCTGATTTGAGTTAGAAAATAATAATAAAGATATAAAACATGTTCTCATAGTACAAGCACAAACAAAATTGGCAATATTCAGTCTTTTAGCCAACGGCCATAGCCACATTGAGAGCACCGGTTTCCGTTGTTAAGCAACATTAAGCCAAAAAAATCAGTCTTTTATAAAGTGACATTGACCTTTGGTATGCGAATTTTTTTGTATTAAAAACAAATTGAGTATTTTTATTTCAATATTGCCCCTTCACAGGGTTGTTGACAAAATAACACCAACATCAATTGAAAAAATTTCAACACAATGACAAAAACGTCACTTCTAAATTTAATAAAACTCACAAGATTCTAGATAAACTATAATTCAGTAAATACAACAATAGTGGGCTCACAAGGTAAAGAGTGCCCACTACTATTTTTCTCGCAAAAAGGGACAATATTGAGAGTTCTCTGGGTCAGGGGTGGGAAAGGAGTGGAGGAAGAGTTCAAAGATGAACTTCTCAGGGCAACAGGACATCCAGGCGTTTTGACAAGATAGGCAGCCAAAAAACAGGTACTCAGTACCACAGTGTGTGTACCTGCTGGAAGTTTAATTTAATTATTAATATCAGATTGTAAATGTTACCTACGGTCTGTAATTTTAAAATTCGACTAAAATATATTTATTTGAAACACAGTTCTCAAACCTCGACATTAGGATAATTTTGAAATCGAATCAGATCAAGATATCCCTCAGAGTTTTTCATTTTATTATCAACTTTCTTTAACAACGGGTAAATGATTGAGTTCTTCCACCTTCTAGGTACATGATCCCAATTGTACTTAAACAAATTAAGGACAATTTCTAAGAAAATTTCCCACTAATTCCCAGGTTAATATATAAATATATATATATATATATATATATATATTATGTATTTATTACTTCTCATCAATATTTTCAGTAGCTGTGTTCTTCAATAGAACTTCCATTCCAGTACTTTCATATCTCAATCAAGTCTAAGGGAAGAATGACTATTTACATTGAAAAAAATATTTTAATTAATAATAACCATAGTTAGTAAAACATGACAATGTACCTAAATAGGATTTGATTGAAAGTAACGTTTGAATAATTTATATAAACAAAAATACTTAAAAAAGGAAAAAAAAATCAACATTATCATACCACTCTCTGCAATCATAACCTCTTCTACATCTTCAAAAATTTTTTCTAAGGATTTATTAAATCTTTGGTATGTATTGGTTTCCATTAGTTCTTCGACACTCAACTTTTCCAAGACAGGTACAAGCTTTCTCTCCATTTTACGCAATTTCGCCCTTGGAACTGGGGGCTCTGTGAAATTAAAAATGTTAAATATTTATTAATTAATTATATATATACATATATGGATGAATGGAAGAAAGTGCTTGCCCAACAACATAAGAACTAACTCATTAATGAACTTGAAATAAGTGTAGTAATTAAATTTTCCACTGAGCACTCCTAGTCACTTCATATCAGCCTGGTCTATTTTTTATAAAACAATAAAAATAAAACAAAATAAAAATTTTGTCTATTATTATAGCATGTTAAGCCAGGTTTTATTTTTAATTAATCAATATCGATCTCTTTGTATTAATTGCACTGACCCTCCATAATAATAATAATAATTATTTCATATTTATATATAAAAATTATGTTTCTTTCAATAAAAATTGGACAACGTGAGATTTATTAGAAAGTGATTAAAAATAAAATAACTATATGTACCTTCTTTTTCATTATTTTGTTTCTCTGTACTCTCAGATGATCTCAAACTTCGTTTTCTTCTTTTTGAACGGTCAGATTTATCATTTCCTCTACCTTCATCTGCATCAGGTGATTTTACACGTTCTAAAATTTAAATATTTCTATCTATAGTAATGTACTTGTCTGGTGATCTCTAAGATGGAAGGATGAGTATAACAATTCGATAACTATCCATGAAATTAATTTACAATTATACAACCTAATCAAATGTATATCAAAATTTGATAAGCACACGCAGAAAAATATAGATTGATTTATTTAATAAATAAGGTATATTAAATATATACCTGGCAAAAATCAAAAATATTTGGTAGAGTTAAATTTACCTTTCTTCCTCTGCAATTGTCTTTCTTTCTCTCGTGCTTTGAAAATTTTACCCTTACTTTTTGGTTCATTATCTTCACTCTCTGATCCAGAATAATTGTTATTGGTTTGTATGTTATTATTCATCTTTTCAGCAGAAAATCTATTAGCATATTCTTGTAAGCTTTTTTTCATAAGTTCTTTGTCCTGAAAATTGCGGATGACAATATGTGAACAGTTTATAATAATATTCCACTTAACATTGGTGTACAAAAACCATCATCAAGGCAGCCTTGAGAGAATGAAATAATATTTATATGATTATAAATTGGGGGGCGAGGTTAGCTCAATGGTAGAGCACTCGACTAATGAACTGGAGGACCAGGTTCAAAACCCGAGCGCGCACTAAAGATTTTTTCTTCTAGTGCTGCCGATCGAGGGTTGGATTTGGGGTCCCAGATCGTCCCTAGGCTCACCCAGCCTTTAATTAATTGAATTAATAATGGGTACCTTGGGTGCTAATGACTCTTGGAGTCGAAGCAGCCAAGGGGAAAATCAGACGGCCGGAGCATAGTGTTGAACACACTAGACAAGGTAACTCGTCCCCGAGTACCCGCTCTTTATGGCCTGCAGATGAGTTAACTAGTCTTGGGGGATATCAATACTCTATGGCATTCAGATGAGATAACTCTACAGGTATCCGACCTGCACAGCCTGCGAACAAGTTAACTCTCCACTTAATTGACTTCTCCCCAACTGCAGGTTCTAGACTACTACGGATAGAACTTATTTTCGCTCTAGCAATAGTTTGAGAAGTTACAATAGCCACCAATAGGTAGTGTGGACATACTGTTTGAGGCAAATAGGCTTGAGGCATAGTTTACAACTTTATGGTCACTCACTATACCTGCTTTTATTCTTAATTTTGCCATCTTCACACTTAAGTGGTACTTGGGAAGTATCTTCATTATTCCATTAGATGTCTAGGTGCAAGGTACTTGTTTGTCGAATAATATTTCATTTGGGGGTCTCCCGTGGCCAAGTGGCTAGCGCGCTAGATTCATAAGGTGGAGATGGTGGGTTCGATCCCCACCGGCGCCAGAAATTTTGTCATCTCAGGGCTCGCTGAGAAAATTCCTGGCTGCACCCTGGAGGCCGGTGCTAATGGCCAAGATTTGTCGATGCGCCGTAAAAAAAAAAAAAAAAAAAAAAAAAATATTTCATTTGTTCGATAATGACCAAAGCATTCGAGGCACCCAAATAAAATATATATATATATATATATATATATATATACATGTATATATATATATATATATATATATATATATATATATATTTTATTTTCTTGTGTGCAAAAGTGGAATCCATATATGTGTAGTATCCAGAAAGTATGGCATATGTAGTAAAATAAACTCCCAAACTGGAGGGATACTCCCAAGTGGAATTGATTATAGTTTTTTTGTTATTTCTATCTCTTTTTTTAGTGCTGTGCTTCAGTATTTATAATAGTTATTTTATTTATTTATTTATTTATTTTTGATTTTATAACAATGTATAAAATACACTTTTAGTAAATTATGGTAAGGTAATACTGGCATGAATGTACATGAGTTAGGATGCTACACAGTTCAGTACCCACGCGACCGATATATTTTTATTTTACTGTAGATCTTCTAGAGTAGGTCTCTAAGCCACTTGTGTTTCAGTCAGTGAATGGGATTGAGGGGGATGTGCTGGGAAGATAGAGTTTATTAAGGAGTTAGGATGGCTTAGAAGGTTCAAATGGAATTTGCGGTAGAGAGATTTGGCTAAAGGATGGATAAAAGGGATATTAAGGTCATTATGCAGGGTCAAATTGGAGACATAAAACAGACCATCAATTATCTTTCGGATAATTTTGGGCTGCATGGATTGAATTTTATAGGAGTTAGAAGGCTTTGTGGATCCCCAGAGTTGAATTCCGTAAATCCATTTGGTCATGTAAATGAGGCGTTTGTTTGTTATTGTGTGAGATGTGATCGTTTGTCAAGTAGGTGTAGTAATAGTCTGTACCATCGGCTGAGTTCTAGTCTTTTCTGGG
Organism: Gonocerus acuteangulatus; assembly: GCA_946811695.1. Lineage (NCBI taxonomy): Eukaryota > Metazoa > Arthropoda > Insecta > Hemiptera > Coreidae > Gonocerus > Gonocerus acuteangulatus. The sequence continues at coordinate 19,772,018 of OX328132.1, forward strand.
TAATATGTGGGCTTCCATGTTAGTCGTTTGTCAAGTATCAATCCAAGATAGCAAATTTGGGATTTTTGAGGAATTAGAGAACTATACAGGAAGAACGGAGGACAGGTAGCTCACCTGAGGGTAAAGGTTGAGTGACAGGATTTTTTAGGGTTAACTTAGATTCTCCATTTACTGAGCCAGGGTTCGATCAGGCCGAGGTGTTTCTGAAGGGACTTGGATGTGAGGATTGGGTCATGACTGCATGAAAACATAGCTGTATCATTGGCGAACATATGGAGGGATGTGCCGGGGTGAGTTGGGGTATGAGCCATATATGTGAGGTATAGGACAGGACTAAGGATTCCGCCTTGAGGCACACCTGCAAGTTGTGGGAAAATGGAGGAGGACACTTGGAAGAATCTATCGGAAAGATAGGATTATTAAGAGGTAGTGGGTTAAAGGGAGAATGTGTTTGAGTTTAAACAGCAAGTCCTGGTGCCAAACCCGGTCACAAGCCTGAGCTATTTACAATAGTAAACCCCATTTTTAAAATGCATTAAATTTTAAAATTACGAAAAAAGTAAAAGTAAAACCAAATAAATGCTATAACTCTGACAACAGCCTCTCTCTAAGGTGCTAATGGCCCACATGTTGATGCGCTGTAAAAAAAAGGAAAAAAAACTCTCTTTTTTGATGCAACAGCCTCTCTCCTTGGGCTTTGGAGCAAAGCCCAGGATATAAAAAAAAAAAAAAAAAAAGAACAGAGGATGGAACATTTTTAGTTAAATAATTATAAATCTTGCCACCGATGAAAAATATACCTATTCTATTTTCTTTTGAAATACAAAAAAAAAATATGTTGAAAAAAAAGAGCTAAAACTCTCTGGTTAAATTTTACTTTAAATTTTATATTCGTACATTTTCATTATTAAAAATGGTTTATTCTTTTACAAAAACTGGTTTAATGCATGTTTACAAGATTAGAGGTTCAAAGGCAGTATATATATATATATATATATATATATATATATATATATATATATATATATATTATTGGTAATGCATCAGATATTATTAGCCATAGAAGTACTGGAGGGTCCAGGCTAAAACATGGTAGACAAACCATTCAGTCCGTAAAAGGTTAATTTCTATTGCATGGAAGTAAATTTTCAACTTACCTTAATTTAAAGATATTCCTTATATTAAAATAGGTAAATTTTAAATGACAATGCCTAATAGTAATGGATTTAGATGTTAATGGCCATTAACAGCCTAGTATTGGAATGATGAAGCATATAAAATAATACTAATATATTAAACTAAATCCTCACTTAATCAGCAAAACACTGATGTAATAATTATCCATGATGCGCTATTAATTCATTAAAACAAAGCAAGGTATTATATTGTAATAAATATATCAGGAAATAATAACCTCATTCTTAATTGCACTTGGGATATCCAGATCTCTCACCCTCATTTCTTTAAAAGAAGGACTTGAAATCGAATTTTTTTGTTCTTGAGCCTCGGAATTCTTTGAATCTTCTGGAGGAGTTGGTTGAAAAACAGGAGAGTGATTATCTATAGAGTTTACATCCTTATCGCTATTAGTTGTTTTTGGAATGTTGTTTGATGGTGTCGTTAAAGATGTTGGAAAGTGATTTTCCTTTAAAAATAAAAAAAAAATATGAGGATTGAAAATTAAAAATAATAAAAAAAATATGAATACAAAAGTTAACCATACTTGGGAATTGTGGTTACTTGTCCCTTGCGAATGTTGAGGATTAGATGAAGGCACTAATGTTGAATCATCACAAACTTGAACAATAGGAGGAACGCTAGCCTGTTCAGGAGATGATCCTGCAAGAAAATATTATCTTATTTTACCTAAATAAAATAAACATAACAACTTTAGTCATGAAAATAAAAAAATTATTCCTTCCAGAATCACTGAGCACAAGAGCTAAAAAATGCATAACACTGAAATAAGAAATTGGTTTACTATTAAATATTTGGTATTTTATTTAATGAATAGCTAACATATTAGCCATTGGAGTAATATTTACAGTTTCTTCAGACATTAGAGAGTAAATTAACAACATTTCCAAGTTCTGAACAAACAAATTTTGCATTATTTATATTTTTCCAAGTGGACTTTATGACATGGAACTACAAAAATAACTACTTCAAATATAAATATCGAACATTACAAGTAAAAAATAAAGAAATTGAGAACAAAATATATACTTATAAACTCAAGGGTTACTGTATATTTCTGGGAAGCATCATAAGTCAAACATATATTAAAATAAGAAAGTAATATACTTTGCCAAGGCATTATCAATCCTAAATTAAAACAAAGAAGAAGAAAAACAAACAATGAATAGGTGAAACGACAGAGGCACATTGAAAAAGGAACACTTTTTGTTCCACTGTCACAGGATAGAATATAAAGCTATATTAAACCACAGAACTAGATCACTTGTGAACTCCATATAAATCATATTTCAAATACTCTTATACTCTGATCATAAGCTTGTAAAGACGTGAATTTCTCAACCAACAGGTACCATAGATGGGAACATTGCCTCATAGATGCCAAGCACTATAATTTTCTTGTAATAAGCTAGGTCATTTTGAAATTTGTAGGTTAAATATAATTAAGTAGGCTTGTGTACAGCTGCGGGCAAGTTTGAGCAATTTCCAATGACGAAACAAAGTGGAGTTGTCATTAAATAATCTGGATTTTGGCGATACCAAGAACAGAGACCAACAAAGGAAATGGCTCAGATTTATTATTAGCAAGGACGTTATCAACAATCCATAATTCCTTCCTCACAGCAGAGAAATTCAATTTTTGTAAATTCTTAAAACTACAGGAGTCCGGTTCCAATCATTTTCTTAAGATGTATCTTGAATTTTACTAGTAATTGGTTTCCCATATACCTATAAAATAAGGAGCAAAAAGCAAATTGAAATGCCAAGCATTCAGTTATTTCTGAATGTTTGAAAGTAAAATGGCTTTATAATAATGTTATCACATCAAAAATGCTCAGCAATAATAATCTTAACATGTACTAGTGGCTACTGTGACCAATACAAGTTATGACAATTAATTTACAATGTTTACATTTATTATTCAATAAGTATATTTATACTCTCTTATTTAAGAGAGTTTAAGATGACATTGTGTTCATGCTGGTGACTTTGTATCCTAATAACCAGATACAACATGAACCAGTGAAGAAATATACCATCTTTCCACTATAAGAAAAATAAGAAATATTATATTTAGTATTAGTATATAATCCTTTTAATTTTAACCGTGATCTTAAATTTTAAGACCTGCTTTCATTCCTGAATTTAGTTTCATGAGTTTGAAAAATAATAAGGTACAGCTGGAGTCATAAGCCCTTAGAGTGATGAGTATGAAACTTATTGAGATTTTGAATATATGTCTGACGTTTACCTTGACTTTCTCAATGGTTTTGAGATATTCAAGAAAATTCCAGTTTTTTCCACTTTTCTCAAAAACGGTTACCATTATTCCTTACGGTTCATATAGCCTTGAAAAACTCCCTATCTCAAATTACGTATAAAAAGTTTACTTAGAAGCCTAAAAAACGTAGCGATTAGAAATTTTGCGCTTAAATTGATTATCGCTACATTTTTTTATGCAAGAACATTGCAGAAAAAACAGTGTCCGGTAGGCAGATTCTGCTGGTTAAAGAACTTGACCTTTTATATCATGCAAGTCGTTTTTCATTTGCAAGGCAAATTTCATGAAAATAGAAAATGTCAATGAAATAAAATCAAAACACTTCCAGATTGCGTCACCGGTTCGGCTATGAAAGGAGGGAAGAAACACGCTAAAAATGAGGAGCAACACTATATTAGTAATAAGAATTACAGTAGAATGCTGCGGTGCCTTGAAAAATAATTAGGACTTGTTCATCCACAAATGATTCATCCAATAGTTAAAAAATTAATAATAAAACCCATCAATATAAATAAAGTGTGTATTACCTGACAGAGGTGGAGTGGGTATTACATTTTCACCATCTATTGAAGATGGGACAGATATGAATTTATCAGTCCTTTCACAATTAGAAGGCTCAGTTTTAGAACAAACTATTGACTGATTACAGTTTTTCTTTTCTTTTAAAACATTAGGAACATAATTAGAGCAAGACACATTTTCATGGTTTACTAGTGGAGAAACATTTTTCTGAACTTGTTGCGTGGTGTTCTCGACCACACCCCACTGTTGACTTTTATTTATACCTAAAATGAAATAGTTAAAATTAAATAAAGTAAATTTGAACGTAAATATTCAGCATAATATTACTTACAATTAAAACCATTAAAAACACCAGGATCACAGCACAATATTGCTTTTAATAATTCAGGAATATTTTGCTGGTCAATGCTTGAAGTTTCACTATTTGAATAGTTGTCCTTTAGCTCACTAAAAATAATAAGAAATTGTTAACATTGCTCAAGCACTTAAAACAAGCATAAAGCCTATATAAAAACTGTAAAAATAAATGTATTAAAAAAATGAATTATAAGTAATACAAGTTCACAATATACATGATGAATACTAGGAAGCTTTAAAGTGGATCATGTTATTTGTAGTCTGTGCATAGCCATGGAATAAGATCAGATCACTATATTCAATTCATCCTATAGGCAACAAATGGATTTCGTGAAAAATTACCTAAATAGTCCCTTGTGAAGGGCAGAGGAGGGAACCCTTATACATTTTCCACTCGATACTTTTAGTGCTGAATATATCTGAGTAGCATGATTGGCTCATTTGACAGAGTACAATTTTGCTTATAATAGATGATAATAATCAACTAAATAAAATTTACACAATAATTTATTGAAGCTAAAAAGCTACTCTTTAATTATTTTGTAAAGAGGTAAATAAAATTATGTTAGAAATAAATCAACAATTTCTAAGCATAGGTGATGATGACTGAACACCATGATTTTAGTGGCACATTGCAATCAAACAACATACTATGAGTAAGTTAGTCTTCTAGTATCCTCTGCAGTTCTGAAATGTGAAATGAATAGCTGAATATAAATATGAATGAATAGAATAGATATTATTATGATTGTTTAACCTATAGTAATCCAACCTGTAGTACCTGTATAGTAAAACTCCTGTATTATTCAGCAATTTTAAATATTTTAACTGTTAAGTTGAAGTATCTGAATACTATGATTTTAACTAAGTAGTTTTTTGTTGTTTTTTTTTTTATTTTCTGTATTTTTTTTGTATGAAAGTGTAGATCATCGAGGTTTGGCCATGTGTTGAATATAACTACATTTTATAACTAAAATGGGTTATATTTATGCCGGCTTTTGGCTTGGACACACAAGTCTTCTTCATGGATATGGAGGACATGGAAAACATTGGCATGAATATAAAACATTTTAGTTATAAAATGTAGTTTTATTCAACTCATGACTGAATCCTGATGACCAACACTTTCTTAATCTCAACTGTCAACTATCTCTTCTCTATTTTTTTTTTTTTTTTTTTTATCGAACTATATTATTCTTGGTATAATTTATTAAAAGAAAATACGATTTTTCATTCACTTAGATTGAATGATATAACTAAAAATGTAACACTATGTTAAAGTGAACAGTTATTAGAATAATTGGGGTCTTCAATGAAATAATCGGGACAATAATGTTTATATCGACGTTAATGTCCTAGATGCAGAAGCTTCATAAAAAAATTAACTAAATAAATTAAAAAGAAGACAAAATAATGTTTTTATGGGAGTTCAGATGCATGATTAGCACAGTAGTCAGTAGTTACATTGTTCCTATCACATGATGATCAATGTATAATATTTTAAACAGTGCCATAATGTAGATTTTCGGGTAAATATAAGAGATTTTTAAAATATATTTAGACTCTAAAGAAATGCTTCATCTAAGCTTTCTTTCATAATCTTTGCATCCCTGGTATGATTTAAAATGTTCAGAATAGAGACACCTAAATAATATCATAGTTCCCTGAATAGCTATGTTGATAAACTCATTTATAAGTTAAACAAATTGAATAACCTAAGAAATACTAGAGAAACTAATTAATTATTATTAAAGTGTTTGCGGATTATATAGGCTCGCCTGCAGGGGGGAAATATTTATGGAAAGCAATATTTTCTAGCAGTAAAATTGGTCCAATAAGACACCGTCAATTACAGTTACAATTAACTCAGAATTTAAGGACGGGTTATATATAGGTCACCACCATTTTCTAGCCAGGATAGGGCTGATGCATTTTCTTTTTTCCAAAGAAAAGCCACCACCCCTAGTGGGAATCGAACCCATGATCCTTGGCACAGAGTATTAAGTGCTCATACCTTTACACTCACGGCCACTGGGCCTCTATATTAAAATTAAATTAACATGTTTGAAATTGTATGCTATCTTTTATCTGGCTCGTCCTATCAAAATGCTTGAAATTCAAATGCTTGACTTTTCTTTCTTTTTTTTTGTAGAGAATTTGATAATCCTAAAATTGTTCACTTTTCACTTTTTTATTTTAATGCCTCAAACGTTTATGAGAAATTTAAAATAAACATGAAGTCCAAAACTGTTCACATCTGTCAAGAAAACATTTTTTCCCTCTTTTTGAAACGTAACAAAAATTGATAAATCTAAGTTTGATTGAATTTGGTACATCCAAAAAAAGTTCAATTAGTACCAAAGTTTCTCGGCCCCCGAAATAACCAATCTAGTGTATCTCATTTTTCTACAAAATAGTCAAATATATCCTCATCCAAATGGTTTAAATTGATTCTTCATTTCACCAACAAAACAATGCTCCAGTAGGTGAATTAACAATACACCACCTTTTGAACGCCAAGGCAATTTTGTACCAAATTGTATTAAAGTCAGACCATTTAGCACTTTCCTCCAAAGGTAAGTAGCTATTGAAATTGCACTCATGACGGAAGTTTTGAAAAATGTCTTCAAATCTTTATCGATCCTACCTAGTAGACACTGAAAATGACCCCCTTTAATATATATATATATATATATATATATATATATATATATATATATATATATATATATGGGATTCTCGTGAGCCCATGTGTGTTTGTAAATATCCCATCCCTAATAAATAAGACGTAGATAGTCCTGTAAAAATGTTTCAAATGCGTGATCTAGGTAAAAATAATAATTTTTGAGGTTAATGTATGGTTGGGGTTCAGTAATGGCCACCTCCTGGACCCAGTATTAGTTACTGTAATTAAAAACCTCAAAATAAATGTGTATTTTTTTTATTTACTGTTTTAGGATTTTTTTTTTATTTTCGTGAAAGTAACTTTTTTTATTGTTTTATGTAAATATGTACTTGATATTTAAGTAAATATTTATAAAAACAAATATTTCTTTTCAGCTTTTTGAATAAACTGAAGAAAAAAAATATAATTTTCATTTCACAGATGCATGTTTTTTTTTTTTTAGACTTTTGTTCCAAAATCGTTCACATACTTCAATAATATAGGGTTGTGATACATGAATGGAAAGCTGGTTAAATGAGGAAGTTTTTCTGAAACCCGGAAATCTCAGATCCTGCCCATTGAGGAGTAACACTGGTAAGAAATATCAAGAAAATGTCAGGAAATTTAGAATAGCTTTCTTTTGGTAAGATAGACCTACTTACATTCATTCATTTTTACGTTTACCATCAACTAGTCTTATAGTAAATTTACTCAGCTTTCGATTAGCTTCACTTCCTTTCTAATAGAACCACCTGGGCCGGAGCTACGATTATTCTTCTAATAACCACATTTGTCTCTATAAAACAATAAAACAACGTTTTCTCTCTTTTGTGGGAGAATTCGGAAAATCTACATAGAACATTTTTTGTTCCCCTAAAGGTCCTCTATCACCTCACAATATGACTAGACATTTACGGGACACCCTGTATATGTATTATTTATATATATATATATATATATATATATATATATATATATATATATATATATGTACCCTGTATATATATATATATATATATATATATACATACACACACACACACACACACATATATATATATATATACAGGGTGGCCAATATAAGCGGGCCACAATAACTACTTCCAGTGAAACGTTAGTTCGCAAAGCTGCCGCTAGGAGTGCCTCTGTCTAAATATTACTTCTCATACCTAACATTAGGGGTGCTGTATACCGTTTCAGCATCATACCAAAAGACGAAAATGTGAAGTTTCGTGCATTTATTAAGTAGTTTATTGCCACGCATATACAAAAAATATGCAAGGATATTAATTAAAAAATTAATAATTACCAAGCAGAATTACCAGAAGGTCTATTTCATCACTAATGACTGAAACAGCATCATGATAATGTGTCATATTAATTGAATTGTTGATGATAGTGTTGGTATCTTTCTTTACCTGACGAAAGCTATCTATTTAGCACCAAATATTAATAGAAGTCCAATTAAATTGTTTTTCTTTTGCTAATTTCAAAAAGTTTTCCTTGATAAATTGAAGGCATCATATTCTCGTCAGCAATTTGTTTAAATTGTGTTATCATTCGTCTTTCACACTCAGAAAAAGTTGAGCCGTTCTCTTGAATAGTTTCAGGGCACCCATTGAAAAATACGGTAGAATGCATCAAGTACTTTGATTTTACATAAGCCACATAGCTGTCCCAAATGGAGCCTAATGACTAACCACTTGCACTACTCTGTGCAGCAAATACCTGCCATATGTAACATATCTACGTCCAACAATGGCAACATATTCTGGGAGAGGTGTGCAAAATACTTGGTTCACACAGAGAATTTAGTAGCTTGTTTTATGAAATACGATTCCACATATGTGAAAAAGAGATATTGGGTATGCAGAGAGCTCTTAGGGACAATATTTCCTAAAATTCATAGCCACACTGATTTGTCCCATTGATTCTTTGGATGAATGTTGTCATGTTAACCCTTTCTCTACCGTTGACTTGTATAGCAGCTGAGAGAGGTTGGGATCTGTGTACCGTAGCGTTTGTGTAGAAGTCGAAGGTAGACGGGACCTTTATATCCCTCGCAGCTCCGCGTATCTCTCGCATTCTTTCTCTCCTCATTTCTTGATTTAAGAGCTATCTAGCGTTACTGTATTGTACTTCTAGAATTCCTGCCTTTTACTAGAGGGCATTTAAATGAAGTTTTTGGTCATTTTCAGGTGAATTAGAACTCGTATATAATATAAATTTTTTTATAACATATCTTTAAATGAAGTTATTCACCTTAAAAATAATTATTCAAACTCAAAACTAATTCAACATAAATACTAATTATTAATCATTGTAAACAAAACAAAAGTATAAAAGACGAGTTTTAATACGGCGAAGAGATCGCTGAAAGTCGAGGCGCTGTAACCAAGAGTGGCAAAAGAATCCCGTACACGGGGACCAACACTGGATGCAAGTATCCTATACAGGAGAACACATCTCATTGCAGCTCTTTGCGTACGGAAAGGGATAATAAGGGTTTCGATTTTTCCTATTTTTACGCCTTTCGTAACAACTAATGTCTGCATTCTTTCATTCCATTTGAATTGGAAAAAATAAAAATCGCTGCCAATAATTTGATATATAAGCATATATAATATGTACTCATTAGTACCACTAGTGTACTAATAATTAATTACTAATTAAAAAATAAAAATAAATACAATTAAAAATCTCAGATTAAAAAAAAAAACTATGATAAGGTTAATTTTTCACTCTATGCTGACAGAGAGAATTACAACTTCTATATTAGTTTCTCACAAAACTATTACAACTAGAAGAAAGAAAAAATAAATAAATAAAAATTGTAGGAATTTTCCTTTATTTGAATTTAAATATAAATATTTTTTGAAAGGTTTAATAGGTCATTGTTTTTTACTTGTATATTTTTAACCCATAAGCTTGCATAATAGAACTTTTAATAAATAAAAAACGTAATCTGTATGAAATAATACCACCTAAGAGAATGGATATGCTAGTCGTATAAAACAATGTAGGTGCTGGCATAAAAACATGATAAAATGTTAATCGCCACTAAATCCTGATCCTAATCCTAATCCAACATGGAGCAAGTCAACAATAAATATGATGACTAAGAGAACTGAGTTAGGGATCTATTCATAAGAAACATAAAAATATGTTAAATTTCAGACTTTAAATATAGCACTCTTCCAAGAAAGTTTAAATATTATTCATCATTCACACTTAATGATTTTTAGAGAATTAAATAAAATGTTTAGCTGTTTTTTAGTATATATGAAATTTGAATCAAACTTAAATGTGCAGTTCTAAACAAAACAAAAAGTAGCTAAAAAACAATAAACCTTTTTTTAAAATATAACAAATATATCAGAGAAAAGAATCTGAATTTTATAGCAAATACATGATAAATTACAAGAATGATGTTTCAATACATGTTAACAGCAGCTGTCTGGTTGAGAGATTGGGCTAGCTGAGGGACCAAGGTGTCATCCCGTAGACTGAGTAAAATATGTGCTTCTTCTGCTACTCTTGGATGAAAGAGCAGGGACTTATTACTCATTGTTTGAGGCAATGGTGATGGAAGAGGCATTTCTGGCAACACTGTAAAAAATAAGTAAATAATAGAATATTATTATAGCTCCTGTTTATAAATGATTTTCTTCCATTGGGAACAGTCTAAATCATTTCATCATCTAATGTAACATATTATTACTTATATATATTTATATATTTATATATTTATATATATATATATATATATATATATATATATATATATATATATATATACAGTGTCTCCCAAAAGTAATCGGAAAAACAAAATTTTGGAATTAAGCTTGTAATTTCTTATCAAAAGTGCAATTTTTTTTAGCTTGTTTTAATCGTAATAACACACCATCCCTAAGGATGAAAATAACCTGAAATTCGCGCATAATAATTCGTTTGTAACGACAATAGAAGTAAGAATAGATTAAAACATAGAATTCACAGGTCACAAAAATAGTCAAAATTTTCGGTTTTTATTAATTCTAAGAACTCTTACTTTAATTTTTATATTGTATGAAATAGTCAGTACTAGCCATAACGTGCTCATAGCTGCATGTTTCACCTCAATAACCGTGAGCATGAGGTGGTTAATACCAACGTCGATTGAGACTTGTCTGCGTTAGATTCTATGCGCAAAAAGGACTGTAAATTCAGCCAAGAGATGAGTAAGCCTATTTAAACGGTGTCCAACATCATAAAATGATTAAAGACGGAGGATAGATAGAAAAGTGAACAGATACGGGACGTCCTAACAACAGCTGTTCAAGAGGGATGAAAGACGAATTGTCCGAAAAGTACGCCAGAATCCCTCTATAAATTCGCCTACCATAGCAACTGAGCTTCACCAAGAAACTGGAACAAAGGAAAGCCCAGAAACAGTAAAAAAAGGCCCTCCGGAGAAACAATTTTAATGGTATGGTAGCTAGGCGAAAAGCTTTTATAAGTTTAGCTAATGAGAAAATGCCTGACACTTAATGGGATAATGTTATATTCGTAGACGAATAAAAGCTTAACTTAAACAGCACTGATGGATAGTTAGGGTGTGGAACAGACCTAATGAAGAGCATATTCCGAGATACACAAAAGGTACAGTGAAACACGGGGTTGGGTGTGTAATGGTCTGGGGCTATGTGAGCTCCAAGGGGATAAGCAATTTAGTCTTTGTTGGCAGAATCATAGACAGTAATGTGTAATTAAATATTATAAAAGGTAATTTGAGAGATAGTGGCCGGAAAATGGAAATTTTGAATACATTCATATTTCATCCCTCTCGAACAGCAGTTTAGGACGCCCTGTTTTCTGTCCACTTTTCAATCTATCCTCCGTTTTTAATAATTTTATGATGTTTGACACCATTGAAATAGGCTTACTGGTCTCTTGGCTGATTTGTTTGAATTTACAGCTCTTTCCTCACATAGAATCTTCATGCAGACGAGTCTCAATCAACATTGGTATTTACCACCTCATGCTCGCGGTTATTGGGGTGAAAAATGCAGCTCTGGGAACGTTAGGGCTAGTACTGACTATTTCCTACATCGTAATAAAGTGGATACGATAATGTCCAGAAAAGGGCTTAGCATTAAGAAAAACCGAAAATTCCTTTTGTTTTGAAAAAAAAAAAAACTTTTATGTGACCCGAGAATTCTATGTTTTAATCTATTCTTACTTCTATTTTCATTACGAATAAATTATTTTGTGCGAATTTCAGGTTATTTTGATCCTTAGGAATGGTACGTTAAAGGGCTATTTAAAAAAGCTAAAAAAAAAATCACTTTTCATTAGTAATTACAAGGTTAATTTCAAAATTTTGTTTTTCTGGTTACTTTTGGGAGACACTGTATTTATGAAATAGAATACATGAAACCCAAGACTTATACTGTTGCATGATGTAAAACACAAAAGTTATAGTTTAAGGAATGCAGCAACGATAAGGAGATGATAAGAGTAGGGAGATGAAAAAAACATTTCCTTTGATTTTATATATATATATATATATATATATATATATATATATATATATATATATATATATATATAAATATATATATATATATATTAGTGTAAGCCAGATAGCAACTATATTATTTTAGCATGAATTGATTGCAACTTATATACATTATTTGGTCGTCCTATATAGACATTATTGTAATGTGTATCTTCTCTGATTCTAATAATTTTATATAAACTAGTAGTTTTTTTTGTTTTTTTTTTTAAGACTAGATACATCATATTGCGATGAAAAAGCATGTAGCAGCAGTTCCACTAATACAATTATGCATTAGTGATTGACAAATAGTTGGATGAAAGACTAGGTTCAGGCAGATATTTGAAAAGCATTGTGATTTATTTATTACGTGTAAATATGAAACATTAAACATCCAGGTGTGTTACACAATACAGTGACTACAATGAAAAGGGAATGAAATATAACAAAATTTGTACTTCCAAGAATAAGAAACCATCATGACACCTCGAAAAACAAAAGAGCATTGCCACTTTAAGTGCTTTTCTTCCCTCCCTCCACAGGGAGGAAACTCGGTTGTGATGTCGACCTCATGACTCAATCCAGAGGTGACTATGAGAAGTATCCATGTTTCAGACCCTATAGGTCACAGAAATACTGGTGTTAAAACTTGCACAAAGAAGTAAATATATATATATATATATATATACATATATATATATATATATATATATATATATATATATATATATACACACACATATATATAAATGTCTGTAAGTGTTCTAACATGCTCAAACCATTTGGTAAATAAATACATACGTCTCAAACAAAAGGTCAAGTTTGTTAACCCTTTCCGGATTGGACTACATAAGGACATGTCATGCCCTCAGACGGCCCAGTCTTCACCCTGTGTCTCTCCTCAGACGGGGCTGTATTAGCCTCTAAACGCGCCGATTATCGCTTAACATTCCGCGGTATTAGGCTACTCCTAACTCCTTTATTTAGTTTGTCTCCATTGTCTTAAATTTACAAATTGCCCATTTTGTTTTTTTCGTATTTTTTTTTTTTTAGAAATTTTAATTACTACATTAGCAATTAGAAAAAGCCAACGTCCATAACCACGTTATGCACCATTTCCCGTTGATCACCGAAGTTAAGCAATGTCGGGTGTAGCCAGTACCTGAATGGGTGACCGACCACATGCTGTTGATATTATACAAGGGTCGCGTTAATAGCCTGGCATTCATAGACTAATCGTTTATACACCATTAAACACACAAACAAAAAAAAAATATGAAAAGTTTAATTCCAAATAATTTAAACTAAAATTATTAATTACATAAAATAAGTACTACTGTACTTTATACTAGCTGTGCCCACGACTTCGCCTGCATGGAATAGTGACTTATAGTAGCATTTTTAGGGTATGTCTATTGGTTTATTTTGGATTATAAACACCTTCGTTTAGGTAAAAAAGTCTACCTACCAGAAAGCTGCTCTATACACGATATTATGCGTAGAGCGATCGGGGATCAAAGCATATATTCTGCTAGGGTTGCTAACATGTGACAGATACCCATAAAGCTGACCCCGTAGGGATTGTTAACCCTTTATGGGTAAGAGTGTCTGACAGACACCCCCCCCCCCCCGGGGGGGCATGCACCACAGTTAATGTGTTAAGGTGTTCCATGTACAGATACCCACACCGTATACCCTATTCCGTTACAATACACGAGAAAAAATGGTCGCTATGAGCAAATTAGTAATTTGGGTCTGGAGTAAACCCCCTTTCTAATGGACCAATTTAATTTGTTTTACAACATATTTTTTCCTGTCGAATATCACAACGAATACCAAGTTTCGGTTTTATACATATATATATATATATATATATATATATATATATATATATATATATATATATATAGGGAAAGGTTGATTTTTTTTTGGCTTGAATATTAAAGCTAAATTCATTTCTTTTATTTCATTGTAATTAGTATTCTATTGCTTATCATATTTAATTTTTTCAAGGGTCTAGCGTTACATTTAATATTTTTAATTAATTAAAAAAAAAATAATCGTACAGAGGTCAAAGATACAACATGTAGTTGTACCTTTGACAATGGGGTGTTGTACCTCTGACCACCTAAAAACAACACAGTAGTGCAGAAAAAAAAATTGTATTCAGTAATATTGTAATTAATTGTAAGTTTAATAAATACAGGACAAGGATGTAAGCATAATAAAAAAGGTATTATTGATATTATGTTATGCTTAATATGATGAAAAATCCAGTCCAATCGATAAACGTTTTAACTGTTTAGCAGATCCACTAGCAATAGTAGGGTATGGAAGTTTAGCCACAACGTCGTCAACATCAATATCATAGAAATTTTCATCTTCTCTCGTAAACTTGTCACTTAAAGTTTGTGTTTTCAAATATTGGATCTTAGACATTGGACATTTGTTGGACAAATCTCTGCGACTAAATGTATAATAGTCTTTTTACTTTTATTTTTAACAAGTATAAAATTTCCTTTTTCCAAATCATATTTTTAAATTGTTACTGGTCATCGACATAACTCACATTTATTAGACGAATCAACGTCACTTTCTCCTAAAGAAATTTCGGTGTTAGTATCAGAATCTGAACTGTCATTAGAATAATTTTCTTTTTATTTACCACTTTTTTTGGAAGGAGATTACTTGTATATGGTGTCTTACGTTTAGGGTTGTGCTTTCTTTTTTTTTCACCTTCAATAATTAGGGTTTCAGAAATATCTGTCAGGATACGAGGTTTTCCTTTAGGCCGGCCCCTATTTGACTTTTTCCTTACCAGCGCTTTTCGATGAGGTCTTACAACTTCAAGTGGAACGATAAGGGGTGATAGGTTTGAACTGCTACACTGAAGATTGATAAAGTCAGTTTGAACTTATTCATTTATTATTTTTTAAATTCTTTGAACAATTGAAGCAACCAATATTAAGTATTTTTTAAAAATATGTAGCAGAAGAACCATAAAAGTTGAGTTATGAAAAAATTTCTCAGGTGTGTTGTACCTTTGACCTGGTCAAAGGAACAACAACTAGTCGTGGTCAGAGGTACAACACCCTGGTAGTGCAAATTAAAAAGCATGCTAAAACTTTTAGGGTTAAGATAAATCAATTTCAAAAGCTACATCATGTTTCTTATTTAAATAGCTATTTTGTCAAATGATTTCCATCTAAAAAGACTGAATACAAAAAATATTATGAGGCAAAACGTCATCAATAAATAACTTACATTTTTATGGTAGAAATGGATAAGTATTTTTTGCAAGAATCCTCTTTGACTTGAATAATCCAAAGTAGGTTACACAAGCCCTCTAGTGAAGGAGCTAAACACTAATTACACCAAAATTTATAAAATGTTGTTACATGCCGCACAGCCTTGGTGGTCAAAGGTACAATATGGCCAGAGGTACAACACCTTCCCCTATATATATATATAAAACAAAAATTACGGCTGTAGTCGCAAATTGGTCGAGAGTAAACCCTCCCCCCTCCTAATGTACCGATTTAGTTTATTTTTACAACACAGTTTTGTATTAAGATTATCACAAAAAATACAGAGTGATGTTCTATAAACGTTTACTGAGCACAGATTCTATGGACTGAGTCCACTTCCCATTTTGTTGCGATATTGATTGATGGATTGAAATCGTTTTCCCTTTATATCTAAAAAGACAAAGTTAAAATATATTAACTTCTTTACAAGAAAAAAGAAAATCGAAAAAGTTACAAGACTAGTCACGTGGGTCTGGCAGACCCCTGAATATCAACGCCCTGTTATAAGGACCTCTAATTCAATATATACATATGTATATGTATAAGAACAAAAAAAAAAAAAAAATTAGTCCCAGAACAGGCCACGAGGGCCCTGAGGGGCAGATACTATAGAGGTATCTGATTCACGATCAGCGGCACACTAGGGAGATAGTATGGTCAGTACTATGCTCCGGCCACCAGATTTTCCCCTTGACCGCTGCGACTGCTGGAGTCATTAGCACTCAAGGTACCCATTATTAAATTAATTAAAGGCTGGGTTGGCCTAGGGATGGTCAGGGAGGCCGAATTCAACCCATGAACGAAGACACTAGAAGAAAAAATCTTTAGTGCTTGGTCGGGATTTGAACTCAGGTCCTCCAACTTATTATCCTGTGCTCTACCACTGAGCTAACCTCGCCCGATATACATATATACATACATATACATATATACATACATATACATATATACATATGTATATGTATATATTATATAATTTCCTTCAATAATATTTATAATTCATAAAAAAATAGAGAATATTAAATGCAATCACATAAAGAAAAAAACTGTGACACGACAGGTTGCATGGGCCTGACAAACCCGAACATGAAAACTCAACAAAGAAGGCCACATACAGACAGTTGAGTATCACCTCAACATGTGCAGAAGGATTCTGCTTGGAAAAGAGGGTAGGGGAGAGAGGTCCACCGGACGTCAGATAGGTAACTGCTCATGAACGATTCTCATAAGAGCAACTCTGTGTCTAATTTCATCATTCATTTTTTGTTGATCACTTTTTTAAATTAAAAAATTATTGCTGTGTGAACAACAATGATTCTACCCAGTGAAGAATCCTTAAAAAGAATATATATATAAAATCATAACCGTAATCAGCCACGAGGACCCAACCCGGCCTGTAGAGGTATCTGATTCTTGATGCAGTACGGTCAAGAATCAGATATTACGTGATGAACCAAGAATAAGTTTAGACGTGTAAGCATTATACTTATTGACGTTACTAATTTATGATAATTACTAATAAAAAATACTTACAGTCTGTTAGACTTGAAATGCCAGCCAATGTAGTTATTGGCACACTCGGGATTTCACCGTTCATTATTAGGTCACTGAATACATTTCTCCCTTATCTTCAAACTTGTTACTTCATAAATCTGTGACACATAAAGAAAAACAATTTGGAATTAAAGATAAAAAGTTAAATCAACTATCGAAAAACATTAATTTAATGATATTTTACTAAGGTAATGAAATAGATTTGACTTCATTAGAATAAGAAGAGATATAATATAGTGTGATTTGGACGAGGACACGTACTGTAGCTGCAACACATTTAAATACTTGGGGGGGGGAGTAGTAACGAAAAACAATAACCAGGTTATTGTTCCATTTTTTTATGTTTATCTTGTTTTGTTTTTTTTACGGCGCATCACCTAGATTTCGATGCGCCGTAAAAAAAAATTAAATAAATAAATTTAAAAAATAAATAACCAGGAAGTGGAGGTTAAGGGCAGAATGGCTGTTGGTAACAGATGTTTCTATGCCCTGCAAAAAGCTTTCTGATACAAAAGTCTCTCCTGGAAAGCAAAGATTTTATCATATAAAACTGTAATTAGACCAGTTTTTGTGTACGGCAGCGAAACATGGACTCTGACCAAAGAAATGAGGAGAGTCCTGCTGGTCTCGGAAAGAAGAGTCCTGAGAAAGATTTTTGGAGCCGTAAGAGAGCAGCATAGGTGGAGGGTCAGAAGCAGTGCCGAACTATAGGAATAGTATGGCTAGCCTGACATACTCTATGTCATTAAGAAAGGTAGGCTACGGTGACTAGGGCATGTGGAGAGAACGGAACCCTGTGGACTACCTAAATTGATGCTGAATGGTGCACCTGGGGCCAAAAGAAAGAGAGGCAGACCAAGACAGAGGTGGCTTGACGACCTGTAGGACTTGTGGACGCTAGGAATCCGAAATTGGAGGAACCTAGCAGCAAACCGCGTGGAATGGAGCAGGATGGTGACAGAGGCCTAGTTCCTACAAGGACTGTAGCGCACAACAGTGAGTGATAACATAGGGTATAATTATTGCTTTTTATATTTCATTAATTTTAAATAACCTAAAACAATTAAAGAGTCCTTTGTTGAAGTTTAGCCATTGTGCCACTGTTTATTTCTTTAGAGCTAAGTAGCAATTCAAAAATATAACATATTGTAAATGCAGGGGGAAAATACAGCATACATTTAGTTGTAAATGGAAATATTAAGAAATGTTCCAAATAAAGTATTAATATATTTTTAAAAGGAAAAATCCATCAAAATATAATACAATAGTATAAAAATGCTAGGGGATACATCAAAAGGCAAGCTGTATATATCTTTTCCAACTTACTCTGAATATGTATTTAATTTCACTCAAGCACAAATAACCATAAAAAAAATTGTTAGTTGGCTAAAAACAGTGAAAATTGAGTATAAAGAGTGGTGGTAGTGTAAGGAGACAGCAAGGAACAAGACTTATACATTATATACAGCTGACTCAGCAGCTATTGTTAGTTTCGGCCATGCACGCATGGTTTCTGTATTAAGAAACAAAATGGACAAAAATCATGATATATTGTGGATAAAAACAATAGTAATAATCCTTTGTTGTAAATTCTCAGATCTACAAATAAGCCATCTTATTTTTTTTATTTTTAGTGTTGTAGAACTAAATAACAATTTTATATTTTCCAATATTTATATAGTGCTCTTTTTGATTTTGAAAGGGTTTCCCATAAAATAGTAGAAGATTAATATTTTAAATGAAACATTTTATAATTCTTAATTTATTTTCATTTTTTTATCTAAATTTAAGCTGAAATGTCTTATCACTTAATAATGTTCTATAATCAACGGAGCTGGATGATGCTTAACACTTTCAAGACCGATGGCTTTGAACAAAATTTCCATCAGGGTCCAAGTCTTGCTTTTGTGTAGTTATTTAGGCAAACATATAAAAACAATACATAAGTGAAAAAACTTTTGAAATTATGTACTTTTAGTGGATTAATTACAATTTAGTAAAGTGTAAATAAAGCCATGACAGCGGGCCCGCTGAAGAAATTTTTCGGGCGGATTCAGTATCGTACGATACCAGGCCCTCAAACCTAACCGAGAATAATGTAATGAGGTCCCAAACCAAATACTAAGGGCATAGGACAAGGCCTGGAGTAGTGGGGATAGAAAGAAAGCCAAGCTATCTGCCAAACGTGTTAAGTGCCAAAAGTGCTAAGCAAATAAACATTTGGTACAAAGATAACACTCTTAAAGTCACACTTTCAATTTTCTATTCGCCATCAGTAATTAAAAAGTCCGACTCACAAGAACTATGTCTTCTTAGCACGGTTCCGTTCAGATGCCTAGTCCCATTAGTAAAGGAATAGAAGTTATTGATCATTCATGAAAAATATAAAATAAAATCTCAAAGAGAAGTAATATAAGATTCTAAGAATCACAACAGGAAACTGATTGTATCCTAAGTGTAAATTACTCCATCCTCATTGTCATTGTTCACTCTTGGAAACACTATAAAATTGTATCCCATTTTCTTCCCTTCTTTTACTAAAATACTCATTTTACTGTTAAATGCAATTAAAAAAACAAAAAAAAAAAAACACAACCACTTAAAAAGTTAGGTCGAGACAAAAGGATGTTGATAAGAACAATACTAATTCTAAGCAACTAAAATTTAACCGTTAGGCTGCTTAATACACGTAGGGCTAGATGGTACTGTGGTGTGGGATAGCCTAGGGCCCGGAGTGCCCCGTGTGCTGAATACTTTCCAACACAATGTTTCCTCGGAAGATTCTCTCCTCCCTCTTATTTTGTACTTTGCATTCCACTTGTTCCAGGTGTTTCTCCAACAGAAACTTTTTGAGATACATTATAAGAACACACGTCGTCAACTGAAGAAAACTCCGCTTCAGTTTGGATAACACCCATCAAAAGTTCAAACAATTCTTGTCCAGAATAAATTTTCTTAAAAATATTTACACAAACAATTGTTCACTTGAAAAGCTCAAAATATACCAGAGAAATATGCAGAGTAAATCCCAGGAAAAGCGATTTTCGGCAGTAAAAAAAGGAGAGGTAGCACCTCCCCTGTACAAGTAGGCTAAGTAGTTGGAAGCTAAAGTGACAAAAGTGAAATCCTATGCCCCCTATCGGCTTTGAAGGACACTGCAGCTTCTATAAACAGCCTACAGATGGCAATATTAGAAGGACTGATATAGCTCGTAGCAGCCAAGCGCAAAAGAAGCCGGACTAATATATTAGTAGCACCCGGGGCACTGCTCCCTCTAGACTGATATAATAGTCCGTAGCACACGGGGCACTGCAAACACCAGACTGATATATCAGTCCGTAGCAGCCTAAGGGTTAAATATCTTAAATTAAATGAATGCCTAACACCTGGAAGAAGTTTCAACTGAATCAATCATTTTATAATACCGAAACTGAAAATTGGTTTTGTAAAGTAGTTGTATCAATGTTTCTCGTAAACAGTTACAGATATTGCTTTTAAAGTGGTTTCTTTCCTTTTCCTATGTCAAGAAACCTATAAAATGAGTACATGCAAGCATATGAGCCCAAATACGTAAGCGTTATGATTTTTTCACGTGAATATCACTCCAAAACCTATGTTCAGATGGACACAACTTGGCCTTTTAACCCTTTCTGGACAGTGGGCTTCTCCAGCAGCCATCACAAAGCCGTGACTAGCTGACGGTGAGCTTCTCTAGCAGCCAGCACAAAGCCGTGACCGACTGACGGTGGGCTTCTACAGAAACCATCTCACTCAATATCGTATAAGGACGGTCGCTTCTTTTCTTTTGTTGTATTTGGTTCTATAAGTTTGTATTTTTAAATAAATCTGTATTTGTTGTACTTTAAAAAGAGCAAATCGCCATCGTTGCGAAGCACAAAAATTAAATTAAAAACAATAAAGGGCGGTAGGCTTCCACAGTTCTTTTAGACTATTAGTGAGATTTCTTAGTCGACGTGTTTGAGACTTCTCGGAAGATGAAACATCGCCGCCCGGTCCTTCCTCAGCTCCAGGAAGTAATATTGAAGAGCATTCTAGGATTTCGACGAAGGTGATGGGCTTTTTCCGAAGCGTAAACAATATAATTGGCTGAGGAAGCATCGCAGTTCCCAGGGATATAAGTTTTCTTTCAGTAGTACAAAGGTTTTATGTGGAAAGGGTTCTCCACTGATTAAAGAAAAAATATATATATATCTAATACGAGAACAGAAATCTAAAAAAAAAAAAACAAGGCAACTGTCGGGCACGCGTGGAAGGGAGTAGCTAGGAGCCGTCAGGAGGGACAGGCAAGTATCGGGAGGGTCCCGTCACCAGGTACCTTCTGTCATACCACTCCCGCCGTCTCCATAGAGTTAAATTAGACAAAACATTTTTGTACCAAAGGGTCTCACCATGTTTCCATATGAAATCTGCATTGGCGTCTTTCTTGACATTGATGTATTTATTTGATTTCTAGTTCCTAGAAATAATTTTTCGTCAATTATCAAACCTCTAATTGTACTCGTTTTGAGGGAACAAGGGTTGAAACCCCTAACTTCAAAGTCGTTTTTCTTTGAAACTATACAAAATTTAAATGAAACCAACATGAATTGAAGCTATTAATTAGGTGTACCTTGCGTATTTTTTTCATAATTTTCAGACCACTTATAAGATAAGAAAAAAAATTGTGAAGATTTCAAGGGCGGTTTTCCCTAATTACCCCTCAAAGCACATCTACCAAAAAAAACAAAAAAAAAACACGTAAAATCAGTAATTTCTCAACTATTATCCGTAAAAGTTTCATAGATGTGTGAAAGGTGCATCATACATGAAATTACAAAAATCTTATATTGATAGCAAAACACTAAAAACCAGATGTATCACAAATATCTCAAGTTACCCTTCGGACGTTTTTTTTATTCGAATATGAACCCTCAGATTGCTCAGTGCATAATCTGTATTATACAGATCGAAAAACTATTGTCATATTGCAAGCGACTAAAATAATAAATACTAAAAATCTTCATTTTCTACAAAAGATAATTAATATTAATCACTATTTTCCTCAATAGTTTTGGTAAGATGAGATGAAACTGAAACAAATGTTATCTCGCTGTTCTATTAGACGACAATAAAAACGATATTCATGTTGAGTAGGTACTTATAAGAAAATGGCAACATATTAAGGATTAAAGTTCGTTATCAGCACTTCGAGACCAAGAAATATCAAATGTTTCATTGAATACAATTTTTTTACATTTTTTTAATATTTATTTATGAAACAGTTATTGCATATATACATCAGCTACAATATTACATATACAGGGTGTTCAAAACTCGATTGACACCCCCCTTTTTTCCCACAATTTTTGAAATTTAAAAACAAAACTTGGTGGGTCTTAACGTTGTCGAATGAACTTTCATTGGACCTAATGCACCTTTCATTGGACCTTAAATCCAAAATTAGGTGGAGCAAAAATAGTTTAGAAAATGTTTATTAAGTTTTACGGAAGTATAGATCACGTTGATAATAAAATTTTCTGAAAACGTCCAAAACAAAAGTGTGTTTTGCTCCATTCCTATTGACATTTTAGGCATTTAAAGGTACGTTTTGGAAAGTAAATTTAATCCTCTACAACGTTTATCAACTACTTTTTCATTACGGGCATACTTTCTACGTTATTGGCAGAAAAGTGACAAAAAGCAAGGGTTTTATCGGTTTTTGGCAATTTGTTACTCACTGGTACGCTTTAGCGAAAAAATGACAGATATAAAATTCAATTCTCTACAATAATCCGTCATAAAAATAACCCCTTTCCATTAAAGATTCCAGAGTTGGGGTCTCTGGAGAAGAACTGGAGAAAGTTGAGGGGTCGTGCATTAGGTCCAATGAAAGTTCATTCGACCATGTTAAGACCCACCAAGTTTCGTTTTTAAATTTCGAAAATTGTGGGAAAAAGGGGAGTGTCAATCGAGTTTTGAACACCCTGTATACATCTATAAACAAATGGTATTATTCGTATACATCTGGTTGATCAAATAGTTATAAATAGGATTACATAATGTTACATATTCGTTCATTACTTATTTTTCGTTCTTTACAGTTTACCAAGTTACACAATACCTTCGTTTTGTTTTGTATTGTACCTGTTTGAATATAATAAAGACATGGGATGTTTTAGTTTTTTTTTAATACAATTACAAGGACATAAAAAGATACACGTGTGATTACGCTAATGGAAATAGGAACATAGGTTGCTGTTTACATGTAGCCTCGATAACTTATTTCTTATCACTTGGTCGTTTCTAATAAAAAAAAATTAAACCCGCAGAAATATTAACACATTTATTCGAAGTTACAATTGATACCAAAACTATTGAGGAAAATAGTGATTAATATTAATTATCTTTTGTAGAAAATGAAGATTTTTAGTATTTATTATTTTAGTCACTTGCAATATGACAATAGTTTTTCGATCTGTATAATACAGATTATGCACTGAGCAATGTGAGGGTTCATATTTAAAAATCAAAAACGCCCTAAGAGTAACTAGAGATATTTGCGATACATCTGGTTTTTAGTATTTTGTTATCGATATAAGATTTTTGTTATTTCATGTGTGATACACCTTTCAAACATCTATGAAACTTTTACGGATAATAGTTGAGAAATTACTGCTTTTACGTGATTTTTTTGGTAGGTGTGCTTTGAGGGGTAGTTAGGAAAAACCGCCCTTCAAATCTTCACAATTTTTTTTCTTACCTTATAAGTGGTCCGAAAATTATAAAAAAAATACGCAAGGTACACCTAATTAACAGCTTCAATTCATGTTGGTTTCATTTAAATATCTTGTATAGTTTCAAAGAAAAACGACTTTGAATTTAGTAGTTTCAACTCTTATTCCCTCAAAACGAGTACAGTTAGAGGTTTGATAATTAACGAAAAATTATTTCTAGGAACTAGAAATAAAATAAATACATCAAAGTCAAGAAAGACGCCAGTACAGATTTCATATGGAAACACGGTGAGACCCTTTCATCAATATCAGCCCTTTACTAAGCCAGTGAGAGAGCGAACAGGCAAAAGTATAAAGTATATGTGTGTGTATATATATATATATATATATATATATATATATATATATATATATATATATATATAGACACACACACATAGACTCCTTAATCCAGCATTGTCAGGATTGGGGTACGGTCAGATTAGAGAATTCAGTTAGATGCGGTCACTTATGTATTTGAAAAACCTTATTATTGGAGGATATAATAATAGTACCATTATTATTATTATTATTTTTTTTTTTCGGCGTTTCGACAACTAGTCCATTAGTGCCGACATCAAGGGTGCAACGAGGAATTTTCCCGAGCCGTGGGATGAGAACATTCCTGCCGTCGGTGGGGATCGAACCTATCATCTCTCGCTTATGAATCTAAGGCACTGGCCACTAGACCATGGGAGATACCAGTACCATTTTTAATATTGCATATTTAAAATATAAATTATTAAAATTAATTTTACAACTTGCACTCCACTCGTGATGAATGTTTGAACTGTAGAAACACAAGTTCCTGCCTCTAAAACGAAACATATATGCCTTATTTTACTTCCATTCAATAAAATACCACAAAACAAATGTTGGGCTAGCTAGAATGGGAAGGCTTCTAGAAAGCCTAGAGCCAGTCTAGCTCCGAGATCCGTCACTCATTCCTCTCGGAGACAGCCGGATTTGAGAGAGCGACGGATAAGAGAACGCCGAATAAGGGAGAGAGAGTCTACTGTGTGTGTGTATATATATTTATGCACACGCACATATATATATATATATATATTTACACAAATTCCAACCACCGTTATGTTTGTGATCTATCGGATCTGAAACGTGAAATTTTCTAGTTGGCACTTCTTCATTGCACCATGAAGTCTACCTCATTAGCGAGTTTCCTCCCTATGGAGGAAGGGAGGAACCGCGCTAGAAGGCTGAACAAATTGGCAAATTCACAGATTTTTTGAACAGTCTTCATTAGAAACTTATTCCTAAAAGGGCTCTTCACAGATTGTTACTTATTTTTTTTTAATGTCCTTTGAATAAAATACACCTGCACAAATGTTTCAAGAGTTGACATCAATGATCTCAAGGTTTTCACATAATTTCATTCAAAATACCAATATATGGCAAGTAGAACATTTCCAGAATAAACATTGGGACTTTTTGATCTTCTATTCATTATAGTTATGACAGTAAGTAAATGGAAATTAACATGTAAATGACTGGAAGCCCCAGAGTTGACACAAACTAGAGCACATAGAAGAGAGGGAAGGAGCAGCACACACTATTAAAAGTTCTATGACACTTACTATATTTAAAGTTTTTTACTATGTAGTGGAGCTTTCCTTTTATCATGAGGTGTACGCAATGTATATAATAAACAAATATTTCCCTTTTGCCATACATAATGTCTTGATTTTTATCTTCCAATGTGTCACAGGTTCTTCTAAACAGAAATAATGACCTATTATGAAGTGCCCCCTTTCAAGATTTTGCATCAAATAATGTTATAAGTAAACACAATTTGTAGAGCAGAAGCTAATTTAAAAAGAAATTTTAAAGTAAACACTATCTAACGTTACTTGATCTTAACTGATATATTTTGCTCAAAAGTAACCGATTTATATAAATTACAAACAAATACATCTTTTTTTTATAATGAATAAAAATTATTCATTTTAAAGATTTTTATACTTTTTATTTGCATCAAAAATTGGAATAAAATGCTAGCATATATTCAGATATAAATAAATTTTGGTTCGATATCTAACTTCTTCAGTAGAGACATCATGTATGATGTCCTGAGGGCACTCTACTGGTTTCATGGCTGGTAGGACATAGGCAAATATTTACATTATGAGATGGCAAAAAGTCAGTTTAACTCTGGATTCTTTTTATTAACCTATCTGAACTAGATTACAGAGTACGAGCTTTCATACAGAATAATTCATACATGATTAATTTGTTCATCAGTCAGCCTCTTAAGGAATTGTAGGCACTTTTATGAAGCTTATTGGCAATTAAACTATCATTTTGTTTTCGTTAATTTTGGAAACGGGCAAATGTTCTATATGAATTTATTATATGGGTTATTCTAAATACTTTGGGAGTACATAGTTTATCCTTATCCTGGCATGCTAGCCACCCTGGTTTATGACTCTACTTGTTTGTTTAGAAAATATGGGGCGAAAAACCTCACGGTCGTCAGCGCCCTACTATGTCATTGCAACGCACAACCACTCATCCCTTGTTCCCGGAACCTTAGGGAGTCAGGTTTTTTTTTTTTTTTTTTTTTTAACAAATTAGACCTTGTACTTTGTATATATTTTTTGGCCCATTCTTTTTTTTCTTCCTCACTTTCTGTGTTTAGGGGATTTTTTTTTTCTTTTTCCTTTTTTTCCTTTTTCTCTCCTTTTTCCTGTCTTTCCCCCCTTTTTTTTCTTTTTCTTTTCCTCCTTTTTTTTTTTTTTTTTTTTTTTTTTTTTTTTTTTTTTTTTTTTTTTTTTTTTTTTTTTTTTTTTTTTTTTTTCCCTGACATACTCCCCGATATAGCTATTGTCAAAGTGCAGACAATTTTATTTTAAAAATACAGGTATCACTAAACATATACATATGTCAATATATTAAACGAATAACAATATTAAATTAAAACTAGAAACTATGAGATTTAAAAAAAAAAAAAAATAAAAAAAAATAAAAAAAAAAAAAAAAAAAAAAATAAATGGTATCACAAATTATCACAGCTTGCTAACTTAAGGAAACACTAAATAAATGACTCTACTTGACTTGATTTATGACAGCCCCTTTTAATCTACTGCTGCCTACCCTCAGTAGGTTGTTTAAATTCTCGCCCCTTCCCTCTCCTCCTCCACCTTACTCCGATCTATCACACTACAAATTCAGAAATGATTGAAAACCATGAGGTTCAGTTCTCCGTCTTCTCAATGGTAGATTATTTATAATCTTAGGCAGCCCTATATTATTTATAATATAGGGCAGTACCTATTTGTGTGTTTACCTACCCTAAGTTTTAAATCTGTGTTCATCTGTCTTTAATTTCATCTTTAACTGTAACACATTACCATCTGTAGGCATTAACCTTCTTCTATATTTATTTTTTTCCCTTTGATTACTTTTGTATATAAAATTGATAATTGAGAAGATTTAATAGACCGATGATATCGTCGATACAAATGCAAAGTATCGAATGTGAAAAAATGCATCTTCCATTTTCAATCTTTACTAATTTCTGCTGGACTTATGCACGGCAAACTCTTGAATCTTAGTTCACTCTATGAAAGGGAAAGTATTCTGTTAACCCTTTCCGTACCGTGGACTGCTCCAGCAGTCGAGAGCGGTCGGAACCCACATACCGTGGACTTGTGTAGAAGTCGAAGGAAGATGGGACCCACGTACCGTGGACTTGTACAGCAGTCGAGAGCTCGGCGTGTCTCTCGCATTCTTTATCTTCTCATTTCTCGACTTTAGAGCTATCTAGCGTTACCGTATTGTACTTCTAGTATTCCTGCCTATTACTAGATGGCATTCGAATGAAGTTTTTGGTCGTTTTTAGTCTAATTAGAACTCTTCTCCGCCCAGTTACCCTGTCAACCCTAGTCAAATTACCTTTTGTTTTTATAATTCTGTACATTCCTAACAGCATTTATTTGCAAAATCAGTTAACTTTTAGTCCTGAAGTTAAGTTCTTATATTTGTGTTTCCTCCATTTTTCAAAAAAATATTTAATATTTACTTAAAACATTTAATATATTACATAATTCATTGAATTAACTGTAAATATTTATAATTATGCTTTTGTTTTTGTAACTAAATTTTATACATAAAAAAAAAAAATTTAACTCCGCCGGTGTACAAAGTCACGGATCAAAAATGAAGATGGAAAATTTATTTGCCGTAGTTATTGAGTATTTAATTCCCTTGCTTATTATTCATAAAAGAAAGGGCAAATCGTAACTGAAAAAAAAACCTTCTATTTTTTAGTCGTATATATAATATAGCTTTTTTAGTAATTATTTTTAAAGAAAGTTATTCAACTTAAAATAATTATTTAAATGCCAAACTTATTCGGCATAAATAAAAATTAATAATCATTGTAAGCAAAATAAAATGAAAATGATAAAAGACGAGTTTTACTATGGCGAGGAGATCGCTGAAAGTCGAGGCGCTGTGACCGAGAGTGGGAAAAGTATCCCGTACAGAGGGACTGAAGCCGGGTGCGAGTATCCCGTACAGGAGAACACATCTCCTTGCGGCTCTTTGCGTACGGAAAGGGTTAAAAGGTCAAATCTGCCGAATATTTGACTGTCCAAAAAAAAAAGTTATGAATAAACGCTTTTCCACTCTGAAAAGTGGTGATTTTCACATTTGATACTTTGCATTTGTAACGACGATATATAGAAGGTGCTGATCATCAGGGTTCGGTCTTTTGATTGAATAAAAACTATATTTTAACTATAAAATGTAGTTTTTATTCTATCAAAAGACCTAACTCCGATGATCAACATCTTAAACATTATATATTCTGATTCTTAACCTTACGACACACTAGGGAGAGATTGCAGTCAAACATTTCACCATTTCCGGGTTCCTCAAGTATACCTTGGGACTGTGTGGACCTCTGATTCCGACTCTCAAACGGCAACACCAGAAGATAAAATCTTTCAACACACAACCCAGTTTGGGACTTAGATCCGCGACAACAGAGTGCCAAAATTCTCTCTCTCTCTCTCTCTCTCTCTCTCTCTCTCTATATATATATATATATATATATATATATATATATATATATATATATACAAGGTATTCATAACTCGGTTGACACCCCCCTTTTTTTCCACAATTTTTGAAATTTAAAAAAGGAAACTTGGTGGGTCCTAACCTGGTCGAATGTACATTCATTGGACCTAATGCACGACCCCTCAACTTTCTCCAGTTCTTCTCCAGAGACCCTAACTCTGGAATCTCCAATGGAAAGGGGTTATTTTTATGACGGATTATTGCAGAGAATTGAATTTGATGTCGATTTTATATCTGTCATTTTTTCACTAAATCGCACCAATGAGAAACAAATCGCCAAAAACCGAGAAAACCCTTGTTTTTCGACACTTTTCTGCCAATAACATGGAAAGTATGCCCGTAATGAAAAAATTAGTCAATATAAACGTTGTAGAGGATTAAATTTGCTTCCGAAAAAGTACCTAGAAATGCCTAAAATGTTAATAGGAATGGAGCAAAACACACTTTTGTTTCCAGAAAAGTGTATTATCAGCGTGATCCACGCTTCATTAAAACTTAATAAACATTTCCTAAACCAGCTTTGCTCCACCTAGTTTTGGATTTAAGAACGTTTGCAGAAAAAAATCAAATTGAATTACTTTATAAAGGGATCAAAAAAATAAAATATTAAATTTAAATGAATAGAACTCACCTAATGATTAGAATTTTGTAGTAACTATTTTTGTATTGGACGATTTTTTTTATTTTATTTATTTATTTTTTTTACGGTGCCTTGACATCTTGGCCATTAGTGCCAACATCAAGGGTGCAGCGAGGAATTTTCCCAACGAGCCGTGAGATAAGAAAATTCCTGCTGCCGCACAGTGGGGCCAAACTACTTTTCGAGTTTCAAAAAAGGGCTACAGCCTCCAAATCTTAACCGATATGAATGCATTTTTAAAAAAAAAAATGAAAGCTAATAAAATTTAGGACAACTTTTTCAGACCAGATTTTTGTTTTCCCTGTTTATTAAATTACGTGTAAATAATACACAAACTTTTACAATCAAATATAAAATAATATTTTATTTTTCATTTAACTTAATAGCAGCACTGATGTCGTTCAAATTAAACATTCAAACCCCACTGTACGGCGGCAGGAATTTTCTTATCTCACGGCTCGTTGGGAACATTCCTCGCTGCACCCTGGATGTCGGCACTAATGGCCTAGATGTCAAGGCGCCGTAAAAAGAAATCGTCCAACACGAAAATAATTACTACAAAATTCTAATCATTAGGTGAGTTCTATTCATTTAAATTTAATACTTTATTTTTTTTAATCCCTTTATAAAGTAATTGAATTTGATTTTTTCAGCAAACGGTCTTAATTCCAAAACTAGGCGGAGAAAATGGTTTAGGAAATGTTTATTAAGTTTTAATGAAGCGTAGATCACGTTGATAATACACTTTTCTGAAAATAAAAGTGTATTTTGCTCCATTCCTATTAACATTTTAGGCATTTCAAGGTACTTTTTCGGAAGCAAATTTAATCTTCTACAACGTTTATATTGACTAATTTTTTCATTACGGGCATACTTTCTACGTTATTGGCAGAAAAGTGTCGAAAAACAAGGGTTTTCTCAGTTTTTGGCAATTTGTTTCTCATTGGTGCGATTTAGTGAAAAAATGACAGATATAAAATCGACATCAAATTCAATTCTCTGCAATAATCCGTCATAAAAATAACCCCTTTCCATTGGAGATTCCAGAGTTAGGGTCTCTGGAGAAGAACTGGAGAAAGTTGAGGGGTCGTGCATTAGGTCCAACGAATGTACATTCGACCAGGTTAAGACCCACCAAGTTTCGTTTTTAAATTTCAAAAATTGTAAAAAAAAGGGGGGTGTCAATCGAGTTTTGAACACCCTGTATATATATATATATATATATATATATATATATATATATATATATATATATATATAAGTATATATTCTCAGCACTGGAATTCTACTAGTTAATTATTAGATTGATAAGAATAATAAAGCTCTGCTTAATTAATAAATTAATTTTTCATTTACATTTAAGAAATGATCTATGTGATTGAGAGGCTGTTTTAGGGAAACCTGCCTGTAATCTACCTATCAAATTGAGGAGCAAACTTATTGCATTTTCTTTCAAACCTTTATTTTTAATGACAAAATTATCCCAACCTATTGCATATCTCTCTCTAATTAATTAATTAATCTCTATCCCATTCCGAAAATTTACTAAAATATAGAAAAATATAAATATAAAAAAACTACTTATTACTTAGAAGGGATATTTAATATTTACACTAACTTATACTATTTTTATTCAAATGGGGCACATATTCTTTTTACTATGTGGGGGTTTCATCAGATTTGGTTGCAGATCATTAATCTTCCAAAATATATTTAAAAAATCTATTTAATTCAAATATACATATTTTCAAGCCAGGAAAAAGACAAATTTAATTTACATTTAACAAAACAAAATAGTGAGTATAAATGTTAAAAAAAAAAAAAAAAAAAAAAAAAAATGCCAAGTATTAATTCTCAACAAAGCTTCATTTCTTTGGTTCTTTCTTTGCCCCAAAAGAGTTTCACCATGCATAAATACTAGATATAACACCTGGACATTTTTGAAGAAAAGAGGATAGAGTAATCACGAAGTTTAGGGGCCTGCTCACCAATCATTTCTCTAGCTGTTGCATGAGGTATTTTGACACACCAAACACGAATCCGTTATAAAAAAAATTCCTCTCAACTAGGAAAAAAGTTATTAAGCACTAAAGTTCACTGTTATGAAGGGTGGGAAAATTGGGAAATATAGAATTATCATTGAAAATGTTGATAAATTATTTATTGAAAAATAATTGTAAATTCTAAGGGCCTCCTCACACGCTAACCTGTTGCATTAGTGGCATACGTGCTATAGGTTTCTGCTCGCTTAAGAAGATATCTAAATTCTAGTCGATCCAACTCGCAACAATTAATAGAATTCTATTAATTTAAGAGAGTTTCATTGTCTAGAGTTCTGATATATTCTTGAGTGAGCGAAGCGAGTGGAAACCCATAACACATATACCCATGATGCGAAATAAGTATAAAATATAAATACTTAAAACAAAAATATAAATACTTCATTCTTCTTTAGCCTATCTCCTAGATATCCCCAGAAGCAATGATAGGTTAATAAAAATCCGCAATTACACCGAAAAATGTCTTTAAGTGGTCTTCATATTTATGAATACGTTTGAAGAGAAATTTGACTAAATAATTTGTTTTCAACTAAAAAAACTAATAATTCTTCTCTCCTGTGAATAATTGCTATACATTGGTGCAACTTCATTGTTATTATTAGCAAACTTATCTGACTTTTGCAATTACCAGAGCATGTGAATTATAAAGGCATATATATATATATATATATATATATATATATATATATATATATATATATATATATATATATATATACAAAATTGAACCACCGATATTTTCGTTATCTATAGGATCTAAAACAAGAAATTTTCTAGTCAGCACTTCTGGATTGCGTTATGAGGTCAACCTTATAAGCGGAAATCCTCTCTATGGAGCGAAGCAGGAACCATGCTAAAAGGGGAAAACATAACACTAAATCAAATATGTAAAATTAACTGTTTGTAATATGGTTTGACAGTTGAAATACTTGTTTTCCTTTTTCTGCACCTAATTTCAAAATTAACTTAACTTTTTTCTTAAATTATCTGTTAAATCAACATTTAATTATTGTATTTTTTTAATTAAGTTTAATAAATTGCTCATATTTTCTGTTTATAGTTTAACTTAAAATTTCACATACATAATAGTAGAAACAATATAATTACTGTCTTTCAATAGTTTACGCAATAACAATATACCATGTATATGGGGGAAGAGTTAGGCATGCCTCTAGTGATCAAGGCAAAACTTCGACCTCAAGGGGTGTAAACCTATTTAAAAAAAGAGATAGTATTTAAAACTAAAAACAAATAATATGTCTTTAAGTAAAACAACAATTTAGAAATAGAGCGTTATTACATTAAAAAATGTACGACAATCAATACAATGTAAAAAATAAATTGTAGAGTAAGATAAGTCCTATGAGTTACATAATTATCAAGTTATAATTGATTCTTATTTGTTTTGTGAAACTATTTTCAATGAAACACAAATGAACCTTCTACCTCTTACTGCTAATGACAATAATTCAAAAATTCTTGGGGAAGTTTGTAACACTTGTCATCTTATTGAAACACTAATATCTGAGGGAAATGTATAAATTTCAATGATTTGTTAATATGAGCCACAAAAATGCTAAAATAAATGTTGGAAAGTAATACAAAGCAAAATGTTAACTACTTGTTTCTATACCTAGCACAAAAATTAAGTACTTTAAGGATTTCATAAAATACATAAAGCAGCAAATAAATGAGCTTATAACTGCAAGGTTGCCTAATAATAATTCATATAGTGATAATAATGAACATTGACAAGATGCCACCAAAGATTTTTTTTTTTTTTTATGTTTAAACGCAAATTTGCACAAATGTCGGCGGTATATGAAATCAGAATAGAAAGACTTCTGAGGGGATAACATAAATTTGAAAAATACATCAATTAATGTTTCTCAGTTTCAGAGCAAAGACTAACTTCCACAGGAAATAAATACAATCCGCCATCATATGAATAATATTTCAAGCATGCATTAAAAAATTGGGACATAATAAAAACCTGATTTGCAATTCGAAAATGGAGTAAAAATATTAGTCAAAAGTGGGCCGTAACACAAAGTAAATGTGCTTAAAATAAGAATAAACAGAATCTAATAAATCGACAATAAAACGCCCTAATTAGTATTTTTATGTTATACAATTAATAAATAGGCAGATAAGGGAAACAATGATTAGTATCCATAGAATTAGGGAGAACGGAGGGATTTACATTTTTTAGTAGTACTATTACTTTTGATAATATACAAAAAAGTGACATTTGAAAAGTAAGCAAAAATGTAGTCCGAGGAACATATTAAGCTTTGTAGCTTACTAAAACCACTAATAACGAATATATGTTATTCACTGGTATGACTACAAAAACAGTAATAAGCCATTTATTAAAAGTTAGAAAACTAGAAACTAAGTACTTACATTAGTTGAAACCACTGGTTTTGCATTATAATTTCAGCAGATTCTCTTGAAAAACTAGAAAGCTGTTTTGAAAATATTCTCAAGATTTCTTGAATGTTTCTTACTTCTACTCCTTTCATTGCTAAGTTTTCAATTGACAAAACTTGTAAACTGAAAACATAAAACGTTTTCACACTTCAATATTATCAATAAAGACACAATTTGTGCACATAATACTAAAAATCTTTAAGCAATTCGTTTAAAAGACTTCTAAAAGCCCAAGTGCGAAATAAACAAACTGGAGAGGGAATATAAACAATCATTGTTTTGGCGATATAAATTACAAAATTATTCATTTTGTATACGTAAATTTACAGAAGTACGTAAAAGACTAAAGAAAACCAGTTAAAAAAAGCAATATTTGCTCTACCAACGTTTCTTTAAGAAGTAACTTTTGGGGTCATAAACTA
Source organism: Gonocerus acuteangulatus (assembly GCA_946811695.1). Taxonomy (NCBI): domain Eukaryota; kingdom Metazoa; phylum Arthropoda; class Insecta; order Hemiptera; family Coreidae; genus Gonocerus; species Gonocerus acuteangulatus. The sequence goes on from OX328132.1 coordinate 19,806,872, forward strand.
ACCTGCATAAGTACTAAATCGTGAAAATCGGTCAAGATATTGTTATGCTCTGTAGTAAGGAATCAGTCCTCAGGCAGATCCGGATAGGCATTTCGTAGAACAAACAATATATTTTCAAATATCACTGATCACTAAATGAAAATAAGCACAGAAATAATTAATCCACAACTACGAAAATAAGCCTTTCGAGGAGATGAGCTCACGGTGACTTGTAGACAATACTCTATGTAGCTGAATGGTGTTTCATTAGTATAAACTATTTTCATTATTTGCTGCGATATTTAAGAATAATTATTTCATCGGCAGCATTTAATCGCATGACAGACACTCGTAGATAGTCAATTCAACAACAAACAGAATAACAAACGCTCAAACAAGTATGGCGGAAAAAGAATTTCACTACGTTAAACAGTTTTCTTCTGAGGGTGGAATTTTATGACCAAAAAACGCCAATACACACAGTAAATAATGTATAAAGATTTAAGTTTTTGATTTGAGAAAATGTAATCAGTGAAAAAGTATATATATATATTCATTTAGAAATAGGCATATGAACATTTCGATACATTAAAAGATGTCAACGAAATTTTTAAGATTATTTCAAATTTCAACCCCCCCAAAAGCTAGATAACAGCTGCAATTTTGTATTTATTATCTATTTTATTTAAAAATATAAATAATAATTGAGTTATTTACTTTATACGAAGTTTATGTATCTCTTTGTTTAGCAGATATATACGTAGTTGTGCTCACGTATTTGTCTAACTTTGAATATAATTGAGTTGAGTTTTCATTAAACAATCTCGCTTCTCCCAATTGAATGGCCAATTAATTTGTAAATACATTAGTATTGCGATTAAATGTATTCTCTTCTCTTGTTAGATTTCAATAAATTGCATAATAACAATGGATATAATTGGTTTAAGTACAATTCCAAAATAGAGCGTTTCCGTAGGATTGAAGAAATAATATTTGTCCAGAGGACACCAAAGATGACTCTCCCAATCCCCTATTGGTAGAAAGATAATGGACGTGCTAACAATGAAAGACAGCAAAAGTGATTCTTAAATCTCTAACATTTTTATCCGAACTCCAACTATACTTCCCTGATCTCAAGTTATCTATTGTATTTCGATTCAGATGATGCCCGTCCAAATAACTTCACGGTCCCATTAACTTTCTATATATATATTAACATTTAATGGAATTATTTAAAAATATAATTTCTCTGAAATTAAAATTAAATAAATTCGTACTTGAACAAAGTGAAAAATGGACATGTACATTACATAACAATAATAGATAATATACTGTCATAAAGTCAAAAATGGAAGGTAGATATGAGTCAACCATTTCCAAAAGCACCCCTCCACAAAATAACGAAAATGAGATTTTGGAACCACCGGATTAACCTATTCCCGTTCTTTCTAGCGAATAACAAATTAATGTGCCATAAAGAGCATTATCTTATGAAAAACAGTTTGGAAAATAATGAATAGAAACAAAACACACCATTTCCTTTAGGCGAATTACAACATGGCCTACCGTTGCTTCTTGTGTTGAAACAGAAACAAAGAGCTTCTTGTCTTATGTTGTAAGCACCATTGATATAGCAGGGGGTGGAGCCAGGGTAATGTAAATCCTCTGAAGTCTTATATAAACAAACGGCCTTCATCTTGAAATTGATTCATCATGAAATTGATTCTAATGGCGTTTCTTCCATTGGTCTCAGTTTTAACCTAATAATGTGCATTAAATAAGTTTACAGTGCATTTTGGATGAGAAACGTGTCTGTAGAGAACTCAGTAAGTTTCCTGATAGTCACCTTCCACTCACCACGATTTTCCATCCATTTTCCAGATATTTTGGAAAATATACTATTATCAGAAAATTGTTATGTGTATAAATAAATGTTTTTTCTAATACTTCCTTAACTCCTGACGAGACTAACATTTAAATATATTAGATTAGAGGAATGCCTGCCAAATGTGTGGAACAAGTTTTAACTGAAACAATCAGTTGTTGGCATTCACTGGAACTATTTGTGGCATCGATTCAAGATATGATAAGAGTGTACATATTTTCTAGAAGTTACAAATTTCTTTATGAATCCACCAAAGACAGATACATCGGCTAGTCCTGGATAAAATGTCTTTTGATGCAACTTTCTTGAGGGCTTATTTTAATTTTTAACACTCTCAAGATGAACAAAAAGAAGGAAATTCTGTCAGGAATTTTCTCATCTCATGGCTCGTTGAAATTCCTCACTGCACCCTGGATGTCGGCGCTAATGACCTAGATGTCAAAGTGCCGTAAAAAAAACAAAAACAAAAAAAAACAAAAAAAAAAAAAAAAAACTATCAATTAATATTAAAGACGAAAAACGATTCTTTGTTTTCAGGGCATATGCCCTACACAAGTGGAGTGTGTAACGAAAACGCATATACATTAATTACAAAATGTATACATGGATTAATAAATAAAAACTATGTAACATATAAATTAATAAATAACAATACCATTTATGGGGGGTTAATGGGTGGGCCAATGGGTTGCTGGAGCGGACATGCGGAAATGAGAGCCGTCTGACTTCTTATTGGAATTCTCCTAAGCTATAGTGCCTTACTCGACTGTTCAGCATCACCAAGCATACCTGATTCGTTTCAACGCCTACTGCTAACCTCCCCGTGGTACTCTCTGGGAACGGTCTTGTATTCTACAAGGGTGGCGAACTAGCAGAGGCAGGGATCTGTGTTGATGTAGGGTCACCTTCCCTGTAGAGCGGGTCCTCTCCTTCGGGAGGAACTGTGTCAGTCTATCGACCTACGTTGCAGCCCCACCAATAGACGCCGTGACGAGGATTAGGAGTCTGAGTCACTTAAAAAACATTTTCCTACGAGTACAATAACGGAAAAAGCCGGACTCTCCTTTTTGGATAACTCAGTTGGTAAGGATGCACCTACATAGGACCCGTATTTCTGCCGATCCAATCCGATTTCGTTTGACCGACAACGGCCAACAGCTACCGACGTGAGTGCGTACATCGGCCCCGACACGATCCGATCCGATCTAGTCACAGCTCGTCAGTAATGACCTCGTAGTGAAGTAGAAGTGAGTGATTAATCTAAGAAATACCACCTAATAAGTACAGAAACCTTCGATTAGGTTGAATGTTGGAGGTATGAAGGAGGAGTTGAGAGGCCAATCAATTATCCGGACGTATATCAGTCCCGAAAAAATAAATGTTAGTGTAACAGTTTATTTTTTACTGTTACACTACGATAAGAGAAGCATTAGTATTGATATTTTAAAATAATTTATAAGTAAGGTAGCTAGAAGGTTATGAGCATTGGAAGGTTATAAACATTGGATGGTTATAAACATCTTTCCACGTAATTTAATAAACAAGGGAAATAAGAAACAAAAATGTGAATTGACAGAGTTGTTCTAAATTTTATTAGCTTTCAATTAAAAAAAAATGAATTGAAATTGGTAAAGATGTAGAGGCTGTAGACCATTTTGAAACACAATATGTTTGGTGCCATTTTGCGTCGTCGGTCCGAAATCGGTCTAGGAACAAACAAGTTTGAACGGCCGAGAATCGGTGGCCATCGGATTGGGTTGGGACCAATGTAGGCACCTCCATTGAGATTCATGTGTTTGTTTTTCTTCCGACAGTCGGTGGCTATCATGGGCGTATATAGAAAATAATTTCGGAGGGGACTGGGAAAATTTCGGAGGGGGGGGGGCTGAGACCATTTCCGGGGTATGGAATACTAACAATTTAGGTCTTGGAAGAATTTTAGCCAACTTAAACGCTATTACACCCAAAATAGAATATGTTTTATGAACTAAATGATCTTATTTAATTTCTTTTTAAGGGTTTTATGAAATTTTTACTGATCAAATAAAAATTTCGGGAGGGGGGGGGCTGCTGTAGGTGCCCCCTAAGCAGGCCCTGAGAGACCTTGGCATTGCAATGGACCTAAATCAACTAGAAAATTAACCCAGGAAATAACGAGGGTTGTACAGGGAATAGTGTTTTATCAAATACCACCTTTCCTTCTCGGTATGCTTTGGAGACATACTCAACGGCAAAAAAAGGCTCCCGAGAAGAAGAGGTAAAAAACGATGAGGGGAAAAAACGAGCCATAATGAATTTTCTAATTTAAAAACCCAGAAGTTCGAGAAATTTATTTTAGCGGGACAGAAGAAAACTGTTTCAAAAACCATGACCCTTGCTAATGAGAACAATCTAATACGACGACTCATCCGCTAGGCCATCAGGAGAGAGGAAGTGCACATCTTACCCCAAACGGGCGGCCCTCAGCGCCCCGGACGGAAAGCGGCAGAATTAAATAAGGAATACTACAACCCTATTGGTCTACAGATCACCAATCCCATTGGCTCGCGTACTCTGAGAAGTAGAACTATAAAATGGGGGATAAAACTAATGAGATAGTTCGGGGTACAGGGAGAGGACACCCAAAATGACTGTCCTAATCTCTTACTGGTAGAAAGATAGTGAATATGATAATGTGCTAATAATGAAAGACAGCATTATAACATTTTATCCGAACTACTACAACGCTATTTGTACCAAACAATTAATTGGAATTATTTAAAAGTGACATTTCTCTACATACATTTCTGTAAATACATTTGTAATGGAACAAAGTGGAAAATGGTAGGTACATAATTTTGTTATTTCAAATTATAATGGGAGTAAAAAAGTCCGACTTGCAGGAACTGCGTCATCTTAGCTTGGCGCCGGTCTTATCCCTAGTGCCATTTGGACTGAATGAAATAGAAACAGTTATTATTATGATTCCACCTTTCGTGAAATACATTTATGGCCCATGATACGTCTCAAAGGGCCAGCGTACCTTAACCTGGTAGGGTCGGGCAGCCACCATAATCCAAAGAAAATACTTATATCAAAGTTCAATACATTGAAAATATCAAAACGTTTCCTATTTTCTTGTCTTCTTCTACTATAATACTAATTCTACAAATAAATGCAATTTAAAAATAAATAAATAAATAACTGATTAAAACGTGAGCTAAACAACTACAAAAACCCAATCAAAAGAACAAAATTAACACATTTGAAGTTTATTTTGCTGATTGACAACGCCTAATCGAAAATTGCTTCAGAATCTTTTTTGTAGAAAATGTGATAAGCTTTTGAATGATTACCTTCCACTTACTACGATTTTCCGACCGTTTTCAAGATATTAATTCTAAGTACCCAAACCAAAAACTTGATTCAACAACTATTTTCCATTTTTCTCTAAAACGGTTCAAGCTATCGCCTTAAAATGGCTTCATTCGTTTTCCTAGGCCAAGAAGCCTATAAAACTAGTACTTGCAAGCGTAAGATGTAAGCGTAAAGATTTTTTTTTTCGCGTGATTTTGGCGTTTTTGGAGCCAAAATTTTCCAGTAGACGGATTTTGCTGGTTAACGAACTGGACTTTTCCAATAAGGCGAAAGATTTCTGTACCAAATTTCATCATAATGGGTCCATTTTTGTAGCAGCTACAGCGCGAATAGATAATATATATACACACACACACACACACACAAATTTGAACCACCGTTGTTTTTGTTCTCTAGGGGTTCTGAAACGTAAATATTTCTAGTCTGCACTTCCGGACTGCAACCCCCCTTATATACGCCCATGGCGCTAAAAGAACTCAGGGCTCCCCTGAGACCACTTGCCGCAGACCAATTGTCCTCGTTGACCCTCCCCCTATGACGGCCCTGCTCAGATGTAATAAATAGTCATATCCCTGAAAAAAAAACTTATCAAACACATGAAACAATAACGAATAATACACTGAAATAATGTCACATATGGGAAGTAGATATGAGGCAACCATTTCCAAAAGGACTCGTGTTACAAAATTTCGAAAATTAGATTTTGGAACCACAGGATTATGCTTTTCCCGTCTTTCTAATGAATAACATATCAATTCATCAAAAATACTATTATCTTATGAAAAAACATTTTTGAAAATAATGAAAAGAAACAAAACGCACCATTTCCTTTAGTGAATTACAACATGGGCGACCGTGGCTTGGTATGATTAAACAGGAACAAAGAGCTTCTTGTTCTATGTTGTAAGCACCATTGATATAGTAAACGGTGGAGGGAGATTAATCGAAATCCCCTGAAGCCTTGAACAAACAATCGGCGGCCTTCTTGCCAAGGGGCCAATATAGGAAATAATTACCGGGGGGGGGGGGGTTCTTTCTGAGAGCACCAGAGGATTTTGGGGATATGGAACACTAAAAACCTAGAACATGGAGTAGTTAGCACCTTAAATGCTATTACACCCAATATAAATTATTTTTTCTGAACTAAGCGATCTTATTTAGGTTTTTATGACACATTTTTACCAATGAAATCAAAATTTCGGAGTGGGGGGGATGCTGCAGGCCCCTCAATCCTCCCTTATATACACCCATTGGGATTGATTCTAATGGCATTTCTTTCCTAGTTCTCAGTTTTCTCTTAATAAAGTGTATTAAATACATTTAAAGTTTATTTTAGATGAGAGCCTTATTTGTATAGAATTAAGTAAGCTTTCTAATAGTTACCTTCCACTTACCACGATTTTCCATCCGTTTTCGAAATATTTTAGAAAATATTCGAAGATCAGAAAACTTTTCATGTCTATTAATACATAGGACCTTGGCAGTCGGAGCACCTATAACTAATAAATTAATATTAATAATTAATACATTTTTTTTGCAATACTTCCTTAACTCTAAACGACACCAACATTTAAATATCTTAGATTAGATGAACGTCAAATGTTGGGAATAAGATTCAACTGAATCAGTCGTTTTTAAATACCCCAACTGAAAAGCAGTTGTATCAATTTTTCTCGTAAATGGTTACAGCCAAAAAAAAAGTCCAACTCGCAGGAACTGCGTCATTCCGTTCATATCCCTAGTGCTATTAGTAAACGAATAGTAGCATGGGCGTATATAAGGGGGGGGGGCTGAGGGGGCTTCAGCCCCCCCCCCCTGGAATTTTTCATTTGATGGTAAAAATGTGTCATAAAAACCTTAAAAATAAATTAAATAAGATCGCTTAGTTCATACAAAATAGTTTATTTTAGGTGAAATAGCGTTTTAGTTGCCTAAAACTATTTTAAATTCTATTTTTTTCATATTTCATGCCCCGGAAATGTTCTCGGCCCCCCCCCCCGAAATTTTCCCAGCCCCTCCCGAAATTATTTCCTATATACGCCCATGAATAGTAGCAGTTATTGGGGGGGGGGGGTTGATCTTTCGTGAGAAATATAAAATAAAATCTCGAAGAGAAAATAGATTTAAGGCGCCACAAGAGGAAACTGACAGTATCATTAGCGACTCCCCCCGCCTTCGCAACGTTCGCTCTTGGAAACACTAAAACACTGTTTCACATTTTCTACATCATAAGCTACTCCCCTATTACCTGGACTAACGGGCTCAAGAGCACGATTCCAGTGGGGTGAAAAAATATAAAATAAAATCTTAGAGAAAAGCAATAAAAGATTTTAAGCACAACAGGAAAGTGATTGTATCCTAGGTTAAGTTATTCCATCCTCTTTCTCAACGTTAACTCTTGGAAACACTATAACTGTTTCACATTTTCTTACCTTATTTTATTAAAATACTCATTTTACTATTAAATGCAATTAAAACCCCAATAACAAATTAAAACGTTTCCAGGTAAAAAGGGAAAAAACCCCGTTGAAAAGAATAATAATATCAATTTTGAAGTTTTAAGCACTTGTTTCTTGGATTGAAATCGCCCAATCGAAAATGAAATCTGGACCTTCTTTGTAGGGAATTTAGTAAGCTTCCGAATGTTCAATCTCCACATACCACGATTTCCCAACCGTTTTCGAGATATTTTAGAAAATATACTAAGATCCGAAAACTTTTTGTCCATTATTAAATTTTTTTTCTAATACGTCCTTACCTCCAAACGCAACCAAAATTTAAATATGTATCTGTAAATTAAATATATCAAGAAAATGTCGAACATCTGGAACATGTTCCAACTGAAACAATCGTTTACCCAAACTTACAATTAGTTGGGAAAAGTTGAGATTTGTGTGGACATAGTTTGTGTTTTTAGTTACATAATTACATAATATAATGTTCTAATAATATTTTTACTTTTATAAAAATGTAAAATACTGCGCTATATGGGAGGAAATTGGTCAAATTAAAGCATTCCGTCTTTCCCATTAACAAGATGGCGGATCTCTAGTTAGCCCTGCTTCACTTTTTCCCGGGAAAACCAGCGGAGTTAGGCTACGTTCATGGTGAAGATTCATTCTGCCATGCTATCTTAGCTACTCCGATGAGCGCTGCCCATATGGAAAACAAACACATGTATTAAGGTGGGAGTGTTCATAGTAAGGATCCTTACTTGCGATGCTATCTTCGCACCCTCGCAGTCACATCGGGGAAGAACAAATATTTTGTTTTATCCTCGCAGTCAGGAGGGAAGCCGCGATGTGGGCTTGTCTGTGATTGGCTCCCCCCAGTCAACCCTACGCTCATGCGCAAGTTACCTACCGTACCCTCTCTTTACTTCCTCAGAATTTATTGTGATTCCGTTGCGGTTATATGACAAAACATCTGACTCGATATATAGACACACACACACAGAAATAAAAGTTTAGATAAGAAAACGTCATTTTTTCGTTGTTCATGCATTTATGCATATGAATAACATGAACAATGTTTTTGTGAATATTTAGAGTAGACTTTGAAGAAATATATTTTGAATTAGGAAGATTTTTGTCTTCTTCTATCCATTAATTATCAATTTTAACTTGATTCAGAATTTAATATTATTTAAAAAAGTCATATTTTTTAATGAATGTATAAAAACATAATTACAAATAAAGAAAAAAAAATTAAAATCTTAAAAAACACCATATTTGAGAATTTTAATTATTTATTCAGTTATATAATATTCGTAATGGGTAAAAAAAAGTAAATATTAAAATAGATACGAATTTTAAAAATCCCTTTTCTTTTTAGCGTTTGTTTTATTCATGGGCGTATATAGAAAATGATTTCGGGGGGGAGGGGCTGGGAGCATTTCTGGGGTATGGAATACTAACAATCAAGAACTTGGAATAGTTAGCCAACTAAAACGCTATTACATCCAAAAAAATAATATTTTTTCTGAACTAAATAATCTTATTTAATTTATTTTTAAGGTTTTTACCGACTAAATCGAAATTTCGGGGGAGGGGCCCATTATATACCATGGGCGTATATAGAAAATAATTTCGGAGGGGGCTGGAAAAATGTCCGGGGGGGGGGGCTGAGACCATTTCCGGTGTATGAAATACTAACGATTTAGATCTTGGAAGAGTTTTAGCCAACTTAAACAATATTACACCCAAAATAGAATATGTTTTATGAACTAAATTATCTTATTTAATTTATTTTTAAGGGTTTTATGAAATTTTTACCGATCAAATCAAAATTTCGGGGGGGGGGGGCTGCTGCCCCCTCAGCCCCCCTTATATACGCCCTTGACTTCACTCGCGATGAATGTTCGAACTTGACTGCTTATGATCATGAGATCTAACTGCGTCTACCTTAGGAGAAACATTTATTTTGTTAGTAGAAAAACAAGTTCCTGCCTCTGAAAGGAAACATATTTGCCTTCATTGAGCTCCATTCAGTGAAATTCACGAAACATATGTTAATCTGTCTAGGAAGGGAAGGTTTTCTAGAAACCCTCCAGCCGGTCTAGCTCCAATGAGTTCCGAGTTCGGTCACGCATTTCTCCTAGAGACGGCAGGATAATAACGGAGAGTCTACATTATATGAAATATATTTTATACGCACAAGATGTGCAAAAATGGCAAGCGTTGTGCTGAAAAATAAACTCACTTGCCATATGGATATTATGGTAAGGGGGGAAAAAAGAATGATAAAAATACACACATTTTTGAAAATTTCAGGGGGCTGCACCCCCTCCCCCATATGCGCCCATGGTTTTATTGGGGTGTTGAGAGCACCCCACGTACCTACTTACGTAGGGAGGTGGTTAGAGTAAACCACCTTCCTACTTGAAGGTTAAAAGGAGAAGGGAGAACATCGATGATGAGTCAGCATGAGCACCCTTCATCTATGTAGAATACATCGAGGTAAATCGCGAGGAAGCGCTCATCGAGGCAGCTAAGATAGCATCTTCACCATGAACGTAGCCTTAGTCGTCTACTCCTTTCTATATCTATGATTATCTCACATCAAAGCAATAGACCATTTGAACGGCGAGGACTATTTAAAACTCTACCATTATGTTAAAGAGGTCATGACTTTTAATTTAAAAGATAATGTTTTTTTTTTGTTTTTTTATTATTTAATTTCTTATGTTGTTATTTTATTTTAGTATATATAAAATTATGTGATTTCGCTTGGCAGAAGGATTGTATCTAGCTTACGTACATTTATTGTAAATATTTCAAGCACCTATTGTTTTTATATGTTCATAATAAAATTTACTTTACTATGACTACACTTGAAAACATAATTTTATGTTTTAACGATTTAATTTAATTTGCACTGAATTTCAAGGCATTTTCTTGTTGAAAAGTCATTCAGTGCAAATAGTTGATAATTAGGCCTGGTTAACACTTTCGAAAAATAGTTTCATCAGGGCCCAAGTCTTCCTTTTGTATAGTTATTTCGACAAACGTATAAACAAAAAAAAGTGAAGAAACTTTTGAAATGATGTACTGGATAATTTCAAATGTTTCACAATGTAGTGGTTTAATTACATTTTAGTTGTCACATAAGCCACCTCAGCGGGTCCGCTGAATGAAGTTTTCATTCAGGTTCAGGTTCAGGTTTCGTATGATACTTCATACGATACCAGGCCCACAAACCTAACCGTGAATAACGTAATGAGGCCCCAAATCAAATACTTCATACGATACCAGGCCCACAAACCTAACCGTGAATAACGTAATGAGGTCCCAAATCAAATACGAAGGGTTAAGGACAAGACGTGGAGTAGTGGTAATAGAAAGAAAGGTAAGCTATCTGCTGACGCGCACACCACAATGCCGGGCCCGCGGAACACATCTCTCGGACGCATATGCCACGACGCAAGTCCCGCCCTTGTTAATATTCCAAATATATGAAGCAATTTTCCAATAGAAAACCAACTTTTCTAAACTCTGTAGTGAAAAAATGAAGTTTTACCCTAGAAATTAGGACTAATAAAACATTGAGAGTGTTTAAAAATGAATGAAATATTTTTATAATCATGATTTTGTGAGCCCAGGAATAATTTATTTTGTTAAAGATATAATAGTCGTTATAATTAAGTTCCAAAGGTGAAATCGCAAAAAGCTATTTTTAACCCAGGCTAAACCTGCATGTTTGTTATTTAGAGTAAACTAGTTTTCGATGTATTTCTTCATGAATGTTGAAATACTTCCACATTGTGACATCACAAGAGTCACAGCACTGTTCTCCAACTTGTTTGTTTATGCAAGCGTTCCTACTTGCTTCTGACTTTTGACATCAGATAAGTGCTCTTCACAATGAAGTTGTTTTAATCTGTTCCTTGTCATTCGCAAGTCACTGTTCGAATTTCATTTGGCTGCTGTTACTTCTAGAATCCATTTCGCCTTCAACGTCCACTTCGCTTCCCAGGATGGTACTCCCTAAAGTAAAAGTCTATGTTGTTGGAGTTGGTATGACCAAGGTAATTAATTATATAATAGATTATATATATATGAATATAAAGGAATTATTTTTTTTAAATAACTATTTTATTAGCCTTTATTTAAGCGAAACTATATTATTTATGCTAAAAGAACTATAATTTCTATTATTTCGGGGTTTTATACATATGTATGTTTTTAAATATATAAATGTTGTCATGTTTTTGAATGCCTTTTTATTATTTATTATTACTTTAGCAATTCAAAAAGTCTATATATTACCCATGTAATATAAATTACAATAAATTCTCATTATTCTCTTTTCTTATAATACATGGATAAATACATTTTTTTTTTAATATATCGATAAATTGTATAATAATTTTTCCAGTTAATTCCATTAATGTCTTATTGCTAATTAGTTACTCATTCAGTATGTCATTTTGTTACATTACAATTGAATATTTGTCTAGATAATTTACCGGTAAAGTGAACAGGACTAACTCACCATTCATTATTTTTTTTTGTAATATTTATTTTGAAGTACTGATTATTAACCTGCTGGCTTTCTTGAAAGTTGGACTTTTGGATATAACTTATTATCCTCATCAAAACTAAATGTATTAAATTAAAATAATTAAGACACAAGAGAGAATGTACTAATTTGAATTTGTTTCGAGGAGGATTTATTGAAAATACCATAGCACTGAGACTTTTAATGGAATGGTATGATTTTTTTTTTTTTTTTTTTTTTTTTTTTTTACCAATTGAAAGTAAGTGGATGTAAAATTTAAAAGGAGTCGGAAGCATCTGATTTTTTTTTTATTATTTGTATATAATTTTATGAAACTACATTTGTCTAAAAACAAATATTCAAAGGAATATGCTCGATTCTTGAGTGTAATACTTCTAAAAGCATTTATACTACTATAGATCATTTAGACCTTTAGTGTGGCTTGAGGATGATATTTCACTCTTGCAGACATGGGTTTGATATTTAGCTGTATTGAGTGATAAGGTTTCAAATAGGTAAATTGTGTATGTTATTTTTTATAAAGAAAGAAGCACGATTCTTCATCTATGTTGACCTTCATTCCCATGATTTGGCACTTTTCAACGTGTTGGAAATTACATTTGGGTTGAAGTTTACAAATAATTTTAAATAAATATCTTCTAATGTATAAAAAATAATAATTAATATTTTAATACTTAAACATTTCAGATTGGAATAATAAACATTGGAAATGACATTGTAGACTTGTAATAATGCGAAGAAGAGCTATTAGCTCTTAATCTGTAAAACAATATAGAATATATTTTGAGTGGGATATTTGATTTTTGTTGTATTGTTTTCATCTCTTGCTTGAGAAAAAAATAGTCTTGTTTTGTATGAGATTTGGTCACAAAATGTTTAAAAAAAATGATTTGTTTTGTTATATTTAGAACATTATTTGATAATTATTTATTTCCTATAAAATAACTTTTAAAGATAACAAGATCAAGTCAACAATTTTAAGAAGTGTTTTCTTTTGTAGTTCTATAAACCTGGTAAAGCTGATAAGGATTACCCAGAATTGGCTACCGAAGCTGTATCCAAGGCCTTGGATGATGCACACCTCAATATCAATGCTGTTAAAAGTGCATGTGTTGGCTATGTCTATGGTAAATTCTTCTCTTCTGTTATATTTATTTTATTAACTAAATGTTTACTTCCTGCGCCCAATTTATTTTTTCTAATCAAAATCAAGAGATTTAATTTATTTTATAGACAGTATCTCAAGGAGACGACAGTACTCAAGGGCGAGAAACTAGACCATAAATGTAGTTAACCCTTAGGCTGCGTAATACTCGTAGGGCTAGATAGTATGGTGGTGCGGGATAGCCTAGCGCATGGAGCACCCCGTGTGCTGAATACTTTCGTCCCACGATGTTTCATCGGAAGATATTTCTCTTGTACTTTGCATTCCTGGTGTATCTCCAACAGAAACATTTTGGGATACATTATCAGAACCCTCATCGTCATCCGAAGAAAACTCTGCTTCACTTTCACTCAAAAATTCTAACAATTCTTGTTCAGAATAAATTTTCTTTGAAATATTTACTCACACAATTGTTCTCTTAAAAAGCACTAAATATACTGGAGAAATATGCAGGATAAATTCCAGGTAAAGAGAAACGGTTACGTTTCATGTTAAGTATAAAAGGAAGCATTAGAAAAAAATCATTATTAAGAGACACAAAAAGTTTTGGGAACTTCATATATTTCTCCTTAATATCTCGAAAACGGTTTGGAAATGGTGGTAAGTAGAATGTGACCATTTGAAAGCTTACTAATTTCTCTACAAAAAAGGTTCTGAAGTAATATTTTATGGGAGGGTTACATTTGGAGAAATAAGTGCTTAAAGTAGTTAATTTCTTTTATAGCACCATTGGTATGACCCATTTCTCAGACCTTAATATATCATTTATTTACATAATCATTTTACAAAGTTTCGGCTTTCAGGCCATTTTCAAATTCTAGACGAAAAATAAAGTAAGTGTTACAATAAAAATAACCCTCTTATTAAATAATTTATATTAATTTAATCCTATGTCAATATTAGAGAGAAATCATTTTTTATTAATGAAATGCTGCCCATTTCCAATGGGTTGCTACGACACAGCCTGCTTATCACTCCTAGTAGGAGATTCATCCGTTTTCAAAAAAAAGATTCCCAATATTTGTTATTTAAAAAAAAGAAAGAAAAAGACAGATCGGTAATTCCGAGAGTATCTTCTCCTCTGACGGTCCTTCATGTTTATTCTCCTTTAGCTTAATTGTACAAATGGTGATAAAGATTTCCCAACAAGTCTACAATGATGGACTCAGCAAATTTGTGCAAATGTTCCAATTCGATGTTGCACTCTTTGAAGAATGCCGCTGTACTCCTACGAATAGCACCTCTTGCCCCGAACCAAAGCCCTCTTACCTCGAAAGCAAGTACTGGTTTTATAGGCTTCTTGGCCAAAGAAAACGAATGAAACCATTTTTAAGGTGATAGCTTTAACTGTTTTCGAGAAAATTGGAAAAATAGTTGTTGAATAATGTTTTTGGTTTGGGTACTTAGAATCATGGGATTCAGTTGAAACATTTTCTTCGTGTTCGGATTTCATCAAAACTAATATGTTAAACTTTTGGTTACGTTTGGAGTTAAGGAAGGGTTAGAATAAAATATTATATTAACAGACATGAAAAGTTTTGGTAACTTTGTATACTTTCCTTAATATCTCGAAAACGGTTGAGAATTTTGGTAAGCAGAAGGAATACTTGTTTAATTGGTTGTATTTTTTTTTTAATACATTGATCAATGAAATGAGTATTCCAGTTTTATATTGACTTATAGAACCTTCATTAAAAATGAGGGAGAAGGTGAAGAAGAGTAATTACTGCTGCTGTGTATTCTGGCTACTGTCAATTTCCTGTACCTTGTGACACTAAAAATATTGCTTTTATTCAAGATAGATTTTTCACGAAATATCAAAACAACCATTAGCTGTTTCTATTTCT
Organism: Gonocerus acuteangulatus; assembly: GCA_946811695.1. Classification (NCBI taxonomy): domain Eukaryota; kingdom Metazoa; phylum Arthropoda; class Insecta; order Hemiptera; family Coreidae; genus Gonocerus; species Gonocerus acuteangulatus. The sequence goes on from OX328132.1 coordinate 19,822,125, forward strand.
TTACAAAAGTCGCTGGGATAAGAAAGGAAACACACAATGGTGATGCTGTTCCTGTGAGACAGACTTTTTTTATCATATAAATAATCATTCTACAAGTTTTCATGCCTGAGGAAATTATCAGAAAAAAAAGAAAGATTTTAAACATCTTCTGAATACGCCCATACCTCTATCATACACCAGCTGACTTTCCATTGGGCCATTAGGAATGCATTAGCAATAGATGTTATCACAAGTCGTGCCTCAGGAAATTATTTGGTAAAATGCAACACTACCTCCTGGACTATATGGATTTTGAAACATTGTGATTTCAGGGCCTCCAGAATGTGTCATCAGTTCAACTTCATAACATAGTTTCCATTCCATAGGGGGGGAAGGGGGTGCGTAAACTAAAATTGGTGAAAATAGAGTAAAATACCATACCAGTATGAATAAGAATTATTTTTTCTACTAATTTAATAGGAAAAATTTAGTTGGCTATACAGTGGAACCTCTCATATCTGACCTTCCCATAACCGACTCCTCCCGATATCCGACATAGTGCCCGACCATCTGTGATTTACACGCGCCCCGTTGGCGAGCCTGCTCAGACTTGAAAAAATGAGTCATCTACACTATGCTCTGTTTTCCTGTCAAACTGTTTTCCTGTCAAACTGTTTTCCTGTCAGTTCTGCCGCGATTGTTGATGTGAAAATACATCGAGCAAGATCCAAATGCAACCCCAATGGATGTTTTGAGGCCAAAAAAGTGGAGGGACACTTCCTCAAAGTCAAGATCCATAACTGAAGTCTTTAAATGAAGTATGTTTAAATTTTGTTCATCGTTTTGAAAGAGTAAATGTGTGAATTGTACAATTACAATAAAGTTGTATTACAGTATGTACTGTATTATAGCTGTTTTTATAACTTTGAAAGGCGTTTTTTTTCCTCCTCCCGATATACGACCATTTGGCCGTACCGACCTTGGCCCAGTCCCGTCATAGCCGGATATGAGAGGTTCTACTGTATTTTAGTTCAAACCCTAATGTATTTTATCTAATGTTTGTATTGAGAATATTTTCTGTCTAAACCCACCACAATTATGTTTAATAGAAATGACTGTAAGTCTTATATTCTCAGATATTATAAATTGAGTAGATGTTTTCTTTTTATCTTGATATTGGTTTGTTTTAATTAAATTGTTTAATTTTAGGAGATTCAACTTGTGGGCAAAGAGCATTATATGAAGTAGGAATGACAGGCATTCCTATATATAATGTGAACAACAATTGTTCTACTGGTTCTACTGCTTTAATGATGGCAAAACAAATAGTTGAAACTGGTAATGCAGATTGTGTATTGGCCCTAGGCTTTGAAAAAATGGAGAGGGGTTCATTATCATCCAAGGTATGAATTTATTATGGCTTGCTATTTATTTATCTGTCTTTTTAATGTAAATCATCTAGTCAATATTATAACTAAGCACTGTATGAGTATATCTTATATCACACAAAACCTTTTTATATGCTTTTTTGCCCTCAATTCTAGATGAATATAATTTATCAAAGGATAGTTGCACCCTAGAATAGAGTTTTAAAAAAGAAAACAGGCTTTTCAAAATCCAGTATTTATTTTCAAAATATTAACCAATTATGGGATCTACCTTTATTATAATGAAATTGTCTATTTCATTAAAGGAATCCAGCCCCCCCCCCCTGGAATTAAAGGACATTCATTACAGAATATGGTCACATAATTTAGTCTTTTAGCAGCCTTTTTGCTTCTCTTATATTTTTTTTTCTATTTTTATTGTGCATCTGCATCTAGGCCATTCGCATCGGTTTCTCATAGTTATTCTCAATTTGAGGGAGTAGTTTTTTTTGTTGTTTTTTTACTTACTGCGTTCTCAGTTTTTGTATATACGAGTATGTTCCATGGTTGCCAACTTCTAATTGACTTGAATGGCATGACTCCAGGGTCATGTATGTTGAAAACAGAGTTATAACAAATTTTTAAGCCGAAATATATTTGAGGGGTTACAGATACGAAAGGCAAACTCAACAGCCGGTCAATTTTTTTTCCATGCCACCCAAATGTAGACGCTTCAGAGAATCTACAGGTATATTTTTCATGTGGATTTTGCCATTTATTCTCAAAATACACAGGAATTGAAAAAAAAAATGAAAAGCTGGCTGGAAACAGCCATAGGAAGTGGATACAAAAAGGCAAACTCAACACTCCACTACTGGTCTGCTGGATGATGATATAAATAAAATACTCTTTTTGTTAAAAGTGAAGTTCACACTAATTCCTGGTAAATTACTATATGAATTGAACAATGAGACATCCCACTACAAAAACTGTTTTGAATATATTCTAGTGGAGTTTGCCCTTATGGAAAAAATTTTCAATCACATTTTCCTCAAAACTACCTTCGTTGAATTCACTGTTCATATCCGCAATGCCTCATATTATCTCACATAAATATTGAAACTATACCAATTAAATTTCAACTTGTAGGAATTTCTCACCTGCTATACCCCTTGTACATGGAGAAAACAGATGAATATATCCCTGGAGACTTGTTCACTGATTATGTGTTAAATAATTATACTTATACTCTCTGATGTCCATAAATTAATTATAGTTTTTATTTATCCTTTTTTTCTACTTTGTTTTAGTTCCTTGACAGAACTAATCCAATGGATAAACATGTAACTGCTATGGCAGAACTTGTTGACATTGAAGCAAGTCCTATAACTGCTCAACTTTTTGGTAATGCAGGAAAAGAACACATGAAGAAATATGGAAGCAAGCCCGAGCATCTTGCAAAAATAGCGTATAAGAATCACAAGCATTCCAAGAATAACCCGTTTGTATACTTATTAATTTTTTTTAAAAATAATATGAGTAATATTCTGGGGTGATAGAAAAGGGTAAAACATACCAGACAAACAAAGAATCGTTTTTCGTCTTTAATATTAATTAATAGTTTTTTTTTTTTTTTTATTTTTTTTTTTTTTTTTTATTACGCCGCTCTGACAACTAGGCCATTAGCGCCGACATACAGGTTGCAAGGAGAGTCCAGTACCTTTTTTAATATTAGACCCCATGAAATTGTGTTGTTTGAAATATTTAAAAAAAAAAAAAAAAAAAAAAAAATCAGTCCCGTAACAGGCCACAAGGGCCTTTTTAGGAAACCCTCCTATGAGGTTGACCTTACGATTTCATTAATATACTTACAGGTACACCTTTTAAAGGTTTTCTAATGTAAGAAAACAAATGTAACCATTTTCAAAGCGATATCTGTAACTGTTTATAAGAAAATCTGATACAACTAGTTTTCCTAACTAATTTTTGGTTTGGATATTCAGAAACAATTAATTCTGTTGAAAATGATGAACCTAACCTAGAATTGTGAAATACATGTTTTTGATATATTTTTGAGGTTATGAAAAATAAGGGAAAAATAGTTTCAATTCTAAATATAGTAATTTAGAGCTAGTTTAAAATTGTGTTGGATTTACATGAATATTGTTTCTATTATGGAAAATGTCATTGATTGAAATTTTTTAGGTTTGTGTATTTAATGCTACATACATGAATTTAAGCCCATGAACTTGTAAAGGCATACACTTTTCTGCTTAATTATTTTACTTCAACATTAAACTATACTAGCACGAACTATATTTATTTGCTAGAATGTTTTTGAAATCAATGATTACACATCACAAGTTTTTAGGCTATGAGATCCACTTTTCCTACTGAGCAGAAAGGTGAGCGAAATGTGATCGAATAGCTGACTGAAAACTTACTTTTGCAAGTAATCGGGTTTCTAATGCCTGACTACCACAGTCTCTTGAAAGATTTCCAAAAAACACATCTCCTGACCTCACTCTTCTCCCACGGTCCCTCGCTACCACATGATGTTTCCTAACTTCATCCACTCATTCTAATTATTCTAATTGGGAGTCTTCATCCTTACTCTCGGACGTCTTCCCTTTTAACTTCTATACCTGTCTTAATTTTTTTTTCTTGCATTTAGCTCTTGGCCACTTAATGCATACTTTGGTCTCTCCACTTCCTGGCATTTACTATTATATTAAAAAATATTGTTATTTTTCTTTGTTTTGTCAACTCTTACTTTAAATGATCTCTTAATTTACTATTGAAGAATACTGCCAAAGAGCCGGTCGAAACATCCAATGTAGATTCTGCTAGAAATGTGAGTTTTTTCTTTAGCTGAATCCCAACTAGAGTAAGGCCGCTGAGTCGTGCTAACGGGTGGTGGGGGAACTACCTCGTCCAGGCATCCCCCACCCTGCGTCCCTGACGGAGGGTAAATGTTCCCTCTCTCTTTTAATACACTCTTCACTGTTCTAGTTTTGTTTAATATGTATTTCCTTTATTTCTCTATTGATTAAATAAATGTTTCTAATTAAGGTAAAAAATGTATTAGTTACAAAAACAAACAGTTATTACAACAATCATTTTTATTTTTATTTAGTTAGTTATTCTAACCTCTTTTTTTTTTTAATTCTGGTCATCGCCAGGGAGGGGAAACCAACCCATCTCTCCTGAATTATGAGGCGACAGCGGTAATTCTACCATAATCCAAATGGTCCCATTTATCTTCTGAAGAATTATCTGAATTCGATGAACTAGAATTACTTGAGGAGGAACTTCGAATCATTTTTTCTATATTCTCTTCACGCAGTGCTTCTTTCCAACAAGCTTCTTCAATTGCTTCCTTTCTATGCCTTACTGGTTCATTCCATTTTTCTGGAAAATCAGCGTCACATTCCTCTTTTGTCAGTCACTCTACATTGGTGATGTTAAAGGCTGTATTTTCCTTGGCAACTTTCCCTTTTATTTGTGCACAAATTAGTTCAATAGGAGTGAACTGGCAATGACATGGAGGTAGTCTGATGACTTGGTCTCCATTTCTGCTAGCCAGTTAATCCAATTCATATACATTTTCTGGGCCTATTTTCTTGTACAATACTCAATAATTGGGGTCTCAACAGATTGGGGGACCAATTAATATTATTGAAAGTTAGCCATTCCTGAATATCAAGTTTTCTCCACCTGGTATATAATCCCAGATTTTTTTTTTTTTTTACCTGAATAATAACATACTGTTGGGTATGAAACTGTTCCTGCTACCTGCATGGGCCACGCACGATAAGGCGTCAACCCTTCCCAGTAGTTTTTGGGAAGCCCGAACTGAGTTATCCGTCCAGGATTTGCTAATCGTGTTTCCAGCATTTATCCATCTCATCCAGAAATACCACTTCTTCTAAATTGCAGTCTCTGATTTGACATAAAAATAAACATCTGGCAGTGACGATATCCCTTCGTTCCATTAAAAATTTCCTGTTTTTTATTTTCTTCTATTTAAAATTTAATTTGTGAAGAATAAATGACAAGGATGTTTTTCCTACCGTAAATAATCCAGCTTCTTTGATAGGAAGCAGAATGAGAGTGAAGGAGTCGGAGTTGGAAGTCCAGGGTGGAGGTTATCCCGTGTAGCACCACTCAACGACCCTACTATAAACATTGCTTCATATCACTCTGAATCCTAACTTTGTACAACTCAATATTATTATTATAATTTTTTAATTTATATTCCATCAAATAAACATAAATAATTTAATATTTTCACTGCTGAAATTTATTTGGCTGATAAGGAACACAGGTATCAATCTTATAAACCCTTCACATTGCTTTTAAGTGCCTGGCAACTGTCATTAGTAGAATGACAATATGTGCTGCAAGTTCTCTAAATGTGTTATTTCCTTACATATTTCCTTTAAAAGTTCTTCTTATTTCTTTTATTAATATTGATACATCATTGGGGTTGGATTTCAAATGTTGCAACTAATGAAGAAAACTTCCTAAAGAAATGGCATTTTGTGCTTCAATTTGAAATTCCTCCAAAAACTCGAATAATATTCAGCAAAGCTCATGTGATGAAATCGTAAATTAAGCATACATTAAAAAAATAATCCTGCGAATCACCCAATCCCATTATTACATCTATTTATAAAGAAAAATAAATTATTAGTAAACAGAGTGTTATTAATGATTATAAAATGTTATTATTGTTAATACTAATGAACTTGTTTAAGCATTTTTTCTTTCACATGTAATGTTGTGTTCCTGTTTGGTAGTGATATAAGTATTGCATTTGTCCTGATGCATGAACAAAACTTTCAAAGCCCAAGTCCAAGTCGTTGATTTTTTTATTTTTTATTTTTACAGATATTCTCAATTTCAAGAAGAATACAGCTTAGAAGAAATCATAAATTCACCTCAGGTTTTTGGTCCACTAACTAAACTACAATGTTGCCCAACATCTGGTAAGTTTTCCTGTTATTTTCAGCACAATGATTGTTTAGAGGGAATTATTGTCTTGTGGGAGAATTACTTTTTCTATGCTTGTGATAAATATTTCTTCCATAAGATTTTATTTGTGAAAAATAATACATCCATAAATTTTACCTCAGGGAAGTGAAAAGGATGCTGTCATACTGTAAAAAGAAACATTGACATTTTGATATATTAGTTCAAATTACCAAGTTTTTGAGAATATATGTGAGTACTGTTTGCCTGTTACTTCACTTGGAAAAAGGTTTCCTAGTGAGGAAACATATAAATAGGTATTTTTTTACTTTTTAGATATTTTTAACTGTGTGTGGTATGTTTAAAACATTTGTCCTTGAACAATAGCGCATCACATTCTCGGCAGAAATTTACTGCTCTTTTCTGAAGATTGAAGGTTTCTGGACAAATAACACCCTTTCGTGAGTTGTATTTCCTTCAGGACAAGGGATTTTTCGAATAAAATTCCCATGTCGATTTTCTTCCCACAGTCCTCACATCATGAAATTTATCATTTCATCGATCAAGTAGATAAATTCCCGGAAACCCTCTCTGTGATCAAATACGTACTTGTTGCCAGTCCAGTTTATATCTTTCGAATGAAGCAGTATAATAATAACAGTGAGCTATTTTATTTTAGTAATTTTACATTAAATATGTACAAGTCTTACAGTCTACATTTCGTTTAATTTTCTCCTCTATCCATTTTTTCGGCATTCATCCAATAATCTGGAATATTTGTTAATAAAGGAAGCTTAATGTATATCTAATCTCAATAATAGTTTAAAAAACAAAACAATGAAAAACCAATTTTGTTTGGCTGGCTCATTTGAAATTCCCGGTGAAGCCACTAAAATAAAACATATTTCCCCGAAATTGCAATGCTCCCATTGTAAATTTAATTTTTTTTGCTTCGGAAAAGCCTAAAGGCCTTCTTTAGACTCTGTATCACACACTTCCACAACACTTGGAGCTGATGAAGAACAATACACCGATATATCTTGTTCTCCTGAAGGAAAGTCATCCATGTGACTCTCGCTAAAGAAAATAATCGGGTGCCTGTACTGTATCTGCCTCTCTGGGTTTGTTATGGGACACATAGATTACATTAGTCAAGAAACTCATTGTTTTAAGGCCTTCTGAATATAATCCTGTCGATTTAGTAATAAATGACTTTTTACCAAACATTCTGCTAGTTTTAGTCTTTACTAATAATGAAGATTAGTTTCAGTCAGGGTCAAGTTGGAGCCCTTTTCAGATTTCTGATTGAGAGATCTTACCAGTGCTTTTGGGTACCATGTAGCCAATCAGATTCTGTCCGTTCCCTGGAATGACTGATGTCCATCATTTACACAACCTTTATCCTTAGAAAGTCGTGCACCAGAGGCACATCTGCCCACAGTTGTATCTCTTGATTGCAAGCCCCTCTTTAGCCTTTAGCGTGGACAGAGTGCTCTAGCAGGAATGGGAGAGAATTTCTGGTTTAACCCTTAACTGGTAACATTCAAATTTTGAAAGTTATACAAAACATGCGTCTGTGAGACGTGTGCGGTAAAAATGTTCTTGGGGGCATTTTTGTCAATTTAAACTATAAAAAATAAAAGAATAGCTTATTATAATAATTAATCAAACAATTTTCATTGCTAGATCTAAAAACAGAAGTTGTAAATAAGTAAACTGAAAAGTGAAAAACTAATTCATTACTCTTGGAGCACAAGAACTCCATACTTCCATTGAACACTCTACATGGGTACATTTTATGCAATTGTAATTTGTTTTTGTCATTGAAGGTCCAAAGCCCTCATAAAAAAGGTTTGAAACATTGGTCAAAAGGCTTGAACAGAAAGTCTAAGTAAAAAGAAAGATCTCCCCCAGGAGAGGGAGTTTGGTCCACCTGTGGAGGGAGTAGGCAGCGGGCGCTCTCTGCCTTCAGGGACATTAATCTGTCCAGCCTGCATTGCATCGATAATGTTAAAGAGTTTGATAAAACAATATTTCTGGTCAAGGCATCAAACACACAAGAGAGAAAGCATTCAACAAGCCATCGAGTATCAAAACATCCCTAGAACTTAAATTGAGAAGATCAATATAAGTTAGGCAACTTATGGATAAGGGGAAGTTTCGCTCGGTGGTACAGCACTCTGGGGAGCACTCTGGAGTTCTCTTTTATTGTAAGGTAAAAAATCAGCTACCTTTATAGCTTCTTCTCCTCTAGGCTCTTACAACCTCTTATGGGATTAAAATTATGGACACCTGTCATTCCACAAAAACATTGAGTAAAATAGATCATGAAAGTCTACAATAACTAACAAAATTCACGTGTAATTTTACACGTGAAAATTATTCAATTGTTATCAATTGAATAATTTTTTTTATCTATATTGTATTTTATGATAATTAACGTGTAAATGCTAGAACCCGTTCAAAAAACCTGCTACTCTGCTATTTTTTGGGCCTCATTATGGGAATATGCCTCTTCCCCAATCTTGACGAACTGTCTACCCCTTGGCCTAAATACAAAATTTCACGTTCTTTGTCTACATGTTAAACATTAGATATATTTTATTTCATGTCATCTTGAACATGATGACATGAAATATTCTTATAATCATCACTAATGGCTAAGACTTCAAATCCCCGCCTGCCAAATAATTTTCATTCAAGTTTAATAATTTGTCCATCCCTTTAAATTATGCTTATTATTTATGAATTAGTTGAACAAAGTTCCATCCATTTAATATGAAATGCTCTTTTATCTAGATGGTGCTGCTGCTGCTATTTTAGCTAGTGAAGAATTTGTCTTGAGGCATGGACTACAGGATAAGGCAGTTGAGATTCTTGGTATGGAAATGGTTACTGACCTTCCGTCAACATTTGAGGATAAAAGCTGCATTAAAATTGTTAGTAGTTTTATACTATACCTTATTTCTGTGGGTTTAATTTTATATTATATAAAAGCATAGATTCCCCTAAATTGAGGTGTTTTTAGTAGCATTTTTAATGTGTTTTCTCCCTCATTAGGAGGGAATTTGGCGCAAATATACTTTTTAGCGCGGTTCCTCCCTCCCTTCATAGGGAGGAACCCCGCTTATAAGGTTGATCTCATAAAACAATCCAGAAGTGCCGACTAGAAAATTTTGTGTTTCAGAACCCCTAGAGACCGAAAATAACAGTGGTTCAAATTTGTATATATATATATATATTTGTCTGTTCGTGGTTTTCCGGCCCCCCTAATGGTCCAATTTTGATGAAATTTGGTACAAAAATCTTTCGTCTAATTTGAAAGGTCGAGTTCGTTAACCAGCAGAATCCGCCCACCGGAACATGGTTTTTGGAGCGAAATTCGCGCGGAAAAAATAAGTACTCATTTTATAGGCTTTTTGGCCTAGGAAAACGAATGAAACCATTTTTAAGGCAATAGCATTAATCATTTTCGAGAAAATTGGAAAAATAGTTGCTGAATAACGTTATTGGTTTTGGTATTTAAAATCATGGGATTCAGTTGAAACATTTTCTGCATGTTCGGATTTCATCAAAACTAATATGTTAAACTTTTGGTTACGTTTGGAGTTAAGGAAGGGTTAGAATAAAATATTTTATGAATAGACATGAAAAGTTTTGGGAACTTCGTATACTTTCATTAATATCACGAACACGGTTGGGAAATCGTGGTAAGTGGAAGCTTTCTAAATTCTCTACAAAAAAGATTCTGAATCTATTTTTGATTAGGTTATGTCAATCGGAGAAATAAGTGCTTAAAACTTCAAATACGTCTGTTTTGTTCTTATGAACAGGTTTTTGTCGTTCTTTTTGTAATTTTTGTCTCTTTCCCTTAGTTTTTTATTGCTTTTTATTTTTGTAATTCTTATATTAGGAAAATGTATTTGTGTTTAAAACAGGATAGTTAAGATGAGAACCAATTTTCTGTTGTTAGAAATAGATGAGTTTGAAAAATATGAGTACCTTTGCATAAATTCCTAGCAACCTGAAAATTTGCATGAAAGTTAGGGACAACATTATAAGGGAATTGGGAAAAGCCCTATCGATCCCATGAACAATTTTATTTGAGGTCAAAGTTCGCAAAAAAAGGTTTTTAGGATTTTTCAGCGAAACGTTTAGATTTATGATAAAAATAGTTCAGACAAAAATTGCAGATCGTGCAATTATGTACAAAACATGTCCTCACACTTGTTTTCATTAGATTAACCATTTCTTAGAAAAGCCGATTCCAGAATTTCCTTTACTTGTATTATTTATTTAAATTTTAACGTCCATTTTACTTGTATTAAACATATTACGCCGGTGACTTGCCGAGGGGTCCATAGCTGTATACCTGCTTCTCTTTCTAAGGTCCTAATACCGTTAGAGTCATAGAGCTCGCAAAATGACTCGCTTGACATTTGATAATATTAGACTCAAACAAGCTCATGAAGTAGTTCCTCTTTTTTTCTCTCGGTTTACCTCAGTTATTAATTTTTTGTTATGTTGTATGCCTTATTTTTTAATTGGTTGCTGTTATTTTGATTGGATTTTATTTTCAATAAAACAAGGCTAGTTAATGAGATCCTAGGAGGCTAAAGAGATCTTGGCCACGTCATCAACTTCGTACTTAAAGGACAAATAAAAGCGGTTAACTAGGAAGTGACAATTATGATTGACTCCTTCCAAATTTGTATTAAAATTATATTTTATCATTTTATTTATTATTTTTTCTAATATTATTTTTATTAATATTACTTTTTATTTTTATTTTCCTTTTAGCTATGATTTTTATTTATTTAATTTTTTTTTGTAATTAATTTAAGTATGTACTATTTTTTTCTGTAATCTCATTATTTGAAATCATAAAAATGTCATTATTTATCACAATTAACCAATTTACTATATTATTTGTGCAAATGTTAATAAACGCTTTATTATAAAAAAAAAAAGTGAATGAGAAGCATGTTCAGGTGTATATAGAATATGATTTCCGGGGGCGGGGCTGAGAGGATTTTGGGGTTTCCCTGACGCCTTAATATCACTTTTATTCGAGATGTTCGAGAGGATTTTGACAATTTTCACGAGATATATAAAAAAAATAAGTTTATTTATTTTCTAAGCTTTTCAAATGACACTAGGGATATGAACAGAACCTCGCTAAGATGATGCAGTTCTTGCGAGTCGGACTTTTTCCAAATCACATTTTTCAAATTGTTACTGGTCATCGACATAACTCACGACATTTATCGTACGAATCAACGTCACTTCCTCCTGAAGAAATTTTGGTGTCAGTATCAGAATCTGAACTGTCATTAGAATAATTTTCTATTTATTTGCCACTTTTTTTGGAAGGAGTTTATTTGTATGTCGTGTCTTACGTTTAGGGTGGTGCTTTCGTTTTTGTTTTTTTTCGCCTTCAATAATTAGCTTTTCAGGAATATCTGTCAGGATACGAGGCCGTTCCTTTTAGGCCGGCCCCTATTTGACATTTTCCTTGCATGAGCTTTTCGATGAGGTCTTACAACTTCAAGTGGAACGATAAGGGGCGATAGGTTAGAACTGCTACACTGAGGATTGATAAAGTCAGTTTGAACATATTTCATTTATTATTTTTTAAATTCTTTGAACAATTGAAGCAACCAATATTAAGTATTTTTTAAAAATATGTAGCAGAAGAACATAAAAGTTGAGTTATGAAAAAATTACTCAGGTGTGTTGTACCTTTGACCTGGTCAAAGGAACAACAACTAGTCGTGGTCAGAAGTACAACACCCTGGTAGTGCAAATTAAAAAGCATGCTAAAACTTTTAGGGTTAAGATAAATCAATTTCAGAAGCTACATCATGTTTCTTATTGAAATAGCTACTTTGTCAAATGATTTTCATCTAAAAAGACATAATACAAAAAATATTATGAGGCAAAATGTCATCAATAAATAACTTACATTTTTATGATAGAAATGAATAAGTATTTTTTGCAAGACTCCTCTATGACTTGAATAATCCGAAGTAGGTTACACAAGCCCTCTAGTGAACGAGCTAAACACTAATTACACCAAAATTTATAAAATGTTGCTACATGCGAATTCTGATTCAAGACTAATTTATTCCGAGACATGACTATTCTGTAAAAAATGATAGCTGATTAAATTTAGCTCATTATAGCTCAATTATTTCTTAGTTTTTCGAGATATCTTTAGTTTTTGAAATATCCGCTCTTGAAAGTCTGTAATTTTGCGGAAAAACAGTTTTGCCGCATATTGTTTCCCCTGTTTTGACGGTATTACTCTTCAACGATGAATCAAAAAAAAAAAATAACGGTTATAGGGTTGTAGAATATTGCATTCCCTTCAATAATATATATTACTTTGCTATTTTATGTATTTTCCTTCAAACGTAAAAATAATTTCAGTGTTCATCGTGAAATCAGAAATTTAGCGACAATAGTCCAGGAAACTAAGATTTATAGATGGAAATGTTTGGAACACAATTTTTAATTTTATACCTTTGTTTCGGCTAGTTAGGAGGTCAACACATCAAAAGTCAAGGTCAAAGGCCCGTAGCCTTTGTGCTGGAGGGGAGGGGGGGGGGTTTAGAAGGTCCCATTTTTTGGGTTATCATTTATATCTTGGAAACCCTGCGACCTAGCGACATGACCATTCTATAACAAATGAAAGCTGATTAAATTTCGTACAAGTTCTATTCAATAAAGTTTTTCAAGATATCTTTAGTTTTCGAAATATCCGCACTTGAAAGTCTGTCATTTTGGGAAAAAACACACTTTTTTCAATTCTTGACGATCTCTTCAACGATGAACCCAAAAAATAAATGTTGGCTATAGGGTTGTAGAGCATTCCATTCCCTTCAATAATATATATTACTTTACTATTTTATGTATTTTCTTTCAAACGTTATATACCCACTCACATGGTCTTAGCAAAACCATTGCCAATATAATGGACAAGATCTTATCTAATTGTGTGTGAATAACTAGTCAGTGGGCCCAAAATTACATATTTTGTGCTATTTATACGTCCAGTTCTCACTATATTTACATAATAGAGAATATTTCGGACAATACATTGACTGGAAATGGTGAGAAATTGAAAGGTTCATTGGTCGACAGTTGTCACCAGGTATCACGATGAACACAAACTGTTTTCACGTTTGAAGGAAAATACATAAAATAGTAAAGTTATTTATATTCTTGAAGGGAATGTAATGCTCTACAACCCTATAAATGGCATTTATTTTTTGGGTTTATCGTTAAAGAGTTATCCGGTCAAAAAGCAAAAAGTGTGTTTTTTTCCGAAAATGACTGACCTTCAAGAGCGGATATTTCGAAAACTAAAGATATCTCGAAAAACTTTAATAAATAGAACTTGTAGGAAATTTGTTCAGCGTTCATTGGTTATAGAATGGTCATGTCGCTAGGACGCAGGGTTTCCGAGATATAAGTGAAAACCCAACTGGACTATTAGTCGTTAAATTTCTGATTTCACGGTGAACACTGAAATTATTTTTATGTTTGAAGAAAAATACATAAAATAGCAAAGTAATATATATTATTGAAGGGAATGCAATACCGTTATTTATTTTTTGGGTTCATCGTTGAAGAGTTATCCTGTCAAAACGGGGGAAAAATATGCGTCAAAAGTGTTTTTCTGCAAAATTCAGGAAATTGTAGGAAATTTAATCAGCTTTCATTTGTTATAGAATAGTCATGTCGCTAGGACACAGGGTTTCCGAGATATAAGTGAAAACCCGAAAAATGGGATCTTCTAAACCCCCCTCCCTCCCGGCACAAAGGCTACGGGCAAGGACTTTTGATATGTTCGCCTCTTAGCCAGCCGAAACAAAGTTACGAAGTCCAAAAATTTCCATCCATGGCTGTTTTTAAGCATTCGTTGCCTGGACTGCATTGAAAAATTAAATAAGTAAATATAAAAATGAAAACTTGTTTTCTCTCTTGTTTTGCAATTTTCTCCCAAACAAAGCAAAAACGAGCAAATCTCTAAAGGCCTTTTTGTCTTAGTTTTTTGGTCCCCTACACGCTTCTGAAATTTTCCCAATTAAAATCGGGACACCCTGTGTAGGATGATAAAGCATCCAAAAAAATACTTTTCAATTCTTCGAAAAAAAAATAATGGCGGCGCTGTTTCTGACAAACAGAAATCCTCTTTTATCATGGGTGATAGTCTGCAGGTGGCAATTTTTAATCTAGAACGAAAAACTAAAATTATTTCGAAAGAAGAAGGTTAAGTCTAGTGATGTACGTAGGATTTTTAAGAAAAATTTATTGTATTATTAAGAAATATTTATTGCCCATTTAAAAACATTTTCTTTACATAAACACTTTTGTATATCATTTTGATTAGTTAAGGAAAAATTTTAGCCCATAAAAAAAATTGTAAAAAAAAAAAGTTACAAGGTATTATTGCCCCTTAAGGAAGCAGTTAAGCAAATAAAGAAATAAAGTAAAAAATGTACATGGTACTATTACCCCCTAACATACAAGCAAGAGTTAATTATGTCATTTGAGAAATTGTTATGTGAATTTATTTTAAAACAATATTGTAAAGAAATATTAAATTGTTATAGGTCGGCTATGACATGACAAAAACAGCAGCTGAAAAATTATTTAGAAACACTGGATATTCCCCCAGTGATGTTGATGTAGTTGAACTTCATGACTGTTTCTCAGCTAATGAGCTTATTACTTATGAGGCTTTAGGACTTTGTCCTCCTGGAAAAGCCAGTGAATTCATTGATTCAGGAAACAATACTTATGGTGGACGGCATGTAATTAATCCTAGTGGGGGGTTGATATCCAAAGGCCATCCTCTAGGAGCCACAGGTGTGTTCAAGGATTTTACTGATTACATATGATTTAATTTATCTTATAATTTTTGTTTTTTCTGAAAACTGACTGATTATTTTTGGATTTAATCATCGTAGATCAGTCCTGCTTTTTTACATGGTTGTATGGTTAGCACAGTGTTAAAAACAAGAAAAATACTTATTAGACCAATCGTAAGAAGAGTCAAAAGTGAAACATTGAAACAGTGTACATTGAATTTACACCCGACATTTCTGCCTGGGCCGGGAGAGAAACCCGACCTTGGCCAGCCACACAGGGTATAGTGCTGGGGATACCACATCCATCAGCTATTTAAGGGTTACTTCCTCCAAGACTTACTAAGCTGTTGCTGAAATTATGGTATTTGGAATGTGTCCATTGTTCGAGATAGTAATAGCGTTTGCTCTTGTCATTCCAATGGCCAAATCACAACAGGTTTGGTTTTTATTGGAATATCATTTCTCTATATTCTCATAAAGAAAGCAGTAATATCGATTTTATAGCTGTCTTCTTTTGTCTGTCAATGATAAGTACAGATTATAATCTCTTTTATTGAAATTGTAACTTTTTTCAGGCATCGCTCAGTGTGCAGAATTATGTTGGCAGTTGCGAGGAGAATCTGGAGCACGGCAAGTGAACGGTGCAAAGTTAGCTCTGCAACATAATATTGGACTTGGTGGTGCTGTTGTTGTTGCATTGTATAAACTTGGGTTTGATTCTACTCAAAAGTGAGTTTTCAGTTTATTCTTCTATTATTTCTATATAAAATTCATTCATTTATTTCTTATTTCAACAAAGCAGTTTAGATATCTGTGACAATGCAGGTTTATCAGGTGCAGTAGAACCTCTCATATCCGACCATGACGGGACTGGGCCATGGTCGAAACAACCAAAAGGTCGGATATTGGGAGGAGGGAAAAAAACGCCTTCGAAATTTATAAAACCAGCTATAATGTACCATACATACTGCAATGAAACTTTATTGTATTGTAATTGTAAAACTGTTGCTATATACATTCCAAAAACATTTACTCTTTTGAAAATATGAACAAATTTAAGCATACTTTATTTAAAGAATTCAGTTACGGATTTTTGTTTTAATTTTTTTAATCTTGACTTTGCTGAAGTGTCCCTCCACTTTTTTTGCCAACAATACCTCCATTGGGGTTGCGTTTGGATGTTGCTCCATGTATTTCATCGCTACATAGAAGGAGTTCATAGCAGCAGAATGACACTAGATGGTCACTGGTGGTTTCGTCTTCATCCGAGTCGATTTATTCGTCCACGGCTTTGTTCTGCACAACAGCAATGATTGACAAGGGGAGTATACAGCGATGGGGTCACCGATTTGGACCAATTTTTTTCTGGTGATTCTAAATCGAAAAATAGTCGAAATGTGTCCAAGCATTCCGTCCAATGAGCCTTAGGAGCCGAGAAATAAAATAAAATAGGTTGAAAGTGCTTTATTTTTTATATCGAGTTTAGAAAATGATATCGACATGATTCTTTCACCAATTCATTTGTTTTATAGAGTAGATTAAAAGAAAAATATAATCGTTAAAAAATAATTTATATTTCCTCAAATATATTCAAAAATATGCTATCGTTTTCAGGTAAACTAGTATTATACATTTTTTTACACCAAAAATAATAGCAGATTTAAAATCAGCACCCCAAGAAACCCTAATATATTGAATATCATTGAAAATAAAAAATAATGATTTTTCCTAGTCTGGTAGAGACTAAAAATTTGTAAGCGAAAAGGTAGTGTAACGTTTTGAAATTCAATATCTCCCCTTGAGATAATCCAATTTTTACATCATTGAAATCCTTCGAAAGAAGAAAGACTCCTTTTTCTAACCAAAAATAAATAAATAAATAAATCGACTAATTCAAAAATTAACTTAAGTTATTAACTTAAAAATTATTTTTTAATTTATTTTCTAGTAATTTATTCAATTTTTGTTTTCTTGACTATTCATTTTTGTTTTCAATTTCAATTTTTGTTTTCTTGACTATTCATACCTCAATACTTGCCTAATTGTCTGAGCTAATAGTTTGGAGTGGCATCGTTTAATCCAGCGCCTACATCAGCTTACTACAAGGTATTGAATGCTCTTCGCTTTAGATGCGGAGCATTATCTATCAATAAATAATGGTTTTCAAAATAAAAATATAATGTAAACTTTTTTGCATATAACGTCAATTCCATAGCAGTAGATGCACCAAACAAAAAAAAAAAAAAAAAAAAAAAAAAAAAAAAAAAAAAAAAACGTCAATTCCAGAACACGTAGAAACACCCCGATTGGACGGAAATGTGTCACATTATGGCCTTTATTGACCCTCCAAGTTTGGTTTGGATCGGGTAAATATTCTTTGAAATATGGCCGTAGTCTTGAATCTTTAACAAAATCTTAAGGGTCCCCCCTTAACAAAATTTAAAATAAATTTTTTTTTAATTTTTGTAATATTCCCAAAATTTGAATTTAGGGGTTTTTCAATGTGCTAAAAACGAATCTGACATCCGTTTTTAAATAAAAAAATGTTTTACATACTCGACTCTGTAGAAGTCATTATTATGCCCAAATATTCCATAAACCTACATTTAAAAAGTTATCGATTATGAGACAGTTTTTGATTTAAAAACGGATGTCAGATTCGTTTTTAGCACATTGAAAAGCACCTAAATTCAAATTTTGGTAATATTACAAAAATAAAAAAAAATGTATTTTAAATTTCGCTAAGGGGGGACCCTTAAGATTTTGTTAAAGATTCAAGAATCCGGCCATATTTCAAAGAATATTTACCCGATCCAAACCAAACTTGGAGGGTCAATAAAGGCCATAATGTGACACATTTCCGTCCAATCGGGGTGTTTCTACGTGTTCTGGAATTGACGTTATATGCAAAATATTTTTTGTTTTCAATGATATTCAGTATATTAGGGTTTCTTGGGGTGCTGATTTTAAATCTGCTATTATTGTTGGTGTAAAAAAATGTATAATACTAGTTTACCTGAAAACGAAAGCATATTTTTGAATATATTTGAGGAAATATAAATTATTTTTTAACGATTATATTTTTCATTTAATTTACTCTATAAAAAAAATTAATTGGTGAAAGAATCATGTCGATATCATTTTCTAAACTCTATATAAAAAATAAAGCACTTTCAACCTATTTTATTTTATTTCTCGGCTCCTAAGGCGCATTGGACGGAACGCTCGGACACGTGTCGACTATTTTTCGATGTAGAATCACCAGAAAAAAATTGGTCCAAATCGGTGACCCCATCGCTGTATACTCCCCTTGTGAGTCATCGTTGAGATCTTCATCGCTAACTTCTGAAACATCAGCTTCAACAAGTCACTCTTCTACATCTGTCATCTGGAGATCATGATGGTACAGTTGTAGATTTTTTAATTCTTCTGTTGTATCTGTTTCAACTTCTCCTTCTGTCTATGTCGGTTCATGTTCAGTCTCAGCTTCGTCTTGCTTCAATAATGGTCAAATATTTTTTCAAGCCTTCTGGAGGGTGGTTTGACTGATTCCGTCCCAACCTGCAGCAACTAGCACTAGGTCGGATATCGGGAGGAGTCGGATATGGGAAGGTCGGCTATGAGAGGTTCTACTGTATATGAAATAGAAGGAATTTTTTTTAACCAAATTTTTATTATGAAAATTTAAACTTGTGTATTCAAACATTCCAAAATATTTTATATAATAAAATATTAAACAATATATATTAATATAAAATAATGTGTATATAATATATAAAGAAATCTCACCTATTGTCCAAAAGTACTAAAATACAAATATAAACTATGTCAAGTATAGAAATTATTTCCAAACACGGCTATCCTACAAAAATTATCCGAATACACTTAAAAAAAGAAGTTGATAATTGCACATATAAAATTGTTTACAATACAAATATGATAATACACTCATATTTAAAACTATTGGTCCTCCAAAAATAATTGGGAAGGATGCTTAGAAATGTGCTTTCTACTTACAGACTCCTGTCGGCTCTTCACAGTAAAGGCAGAGTACCAGCTAGTTCTTATGTATCAAATCAGCATTTCCAACCCTCAGAAGTCAGAGGGTAGCATAGTAGTTACGATTGATGACAATCAAACTTCTTGGATCGATAAACATAAATCAAACAAGTTTTTAATTAGTTGGACTCAGTGTTTGTATTAGATATACAAAAAATATTAGGTTACCATCCTCCATTCCATAATGTGTAAACTGTTTTTAGGATTTTAAACATAGATAGGATTACGTTTTTAAGTACATTTTTTGTTGTTTCTCAAAATATCTGAAATGGAAAAGCATAAATTTGTCAAAAACAAAGAAGTAATAAATAATCATTTTGTAATCAATTAAACTCACCTTTTACATACAAAAAAACTTCGCAATCATAATTTAAAAACATATTTCACTGTTTGAAGTCTAAGAGAATACAAAACACAACTGTCTTAGGTTGTGTTTTGTTGATAGGTGGGAACAACTATCTCTACTTTATACAAGCCATTTGAATCTATGAGGAGATGAAATGCAAGTGGTTTTATCTGAAGTCCTCCTGTAAGTCCAGTAAGAACTATAAGTACTGAGGGTCACCCACATTGGATGTAGTAAATGTGAATAAAACTGACATTTTTTTCCTCTATAGCTTACTCATTTTAGTATATATTATTTATTGGATATTTTTGCTTTCAGGTCATATTTGAGCTTAGAGCCTGTTAACTTCGTCCAAGATCCATCAATTTTTAAAGTAGCACCTCTGTTCAAGATTTTAGAAAATGCGATGAAGGAAGATAAAGACAACCTAATAGAGAAGGTTCGAGGTATTTACTGTTTCAAAGTAAAAAATACTCAAGGCAAAGAAGGAATGTGGATAATTAATGCAAAAACAGGAAAAGGAAGTGTGACATATAATGGGACAGGTATTGACCTAAATATGGCTTAGTAATTGTATCATTTTAAAATTTGACTAATACATTTAATTGCCATCCCTTTCAAAACTTTTAAATATAGAATAAACATGACGAGAATTTCAAAATAATCTCTTTTTTTGATCTACTAAATGAAGATAATGAGGAAGTAGCGATGATAGACTTTGTTGGTTAAAGATTTAAGAAGATAAGTCTGTTTTTATGCCAAAAATTGAAATATGATTTTTGTTTTCTGTTCATTAATCAATAGAACAATTTTTAATGATACTTCTTTAGTTGATAATTGTTGTTCATTACATTCTCTGGTAATTAGTATCAGAAACAAAGAAGAGAAAAAAAGTTAGATTATTTTGAAGTGATTGTATTAACCCTTTAAGGCGCAATCATCGGAAAACCAATTTAAAAAACAAGTCATGCAAAAAAATGACACCTTTTGTTTGCTAAAACACACCTCATAGCCCATTTATTGCAAAATCAAACTTTTTCATTTTTTTTTTAAACAGCCTGAGCCGGTTGTGCGCTTTAAGGGTCTATGTAACATGTACTTGAATGGCAACCCGCATTACTCAGGTTTAGGCATTTCCCATGTTGTGGCCGCGATCTTTCAGACTTATAATGGCATTTCTTGCCTTTGTTAGTTGCCTTGTCCTCTGGATTCTTTGCTTACTTATTTTCTGAATTTCTATTAAATTTGATCATTAGCCCGTTTACTCAAATTAAAATTTGCGAAGAAATATTTTTACTCTTTGAGACATTTATAATTACATAAAGCAGTAAGGAAATAAAAAAAAAAATCAGTCCCGTAACAGGCCACAAGGGCCCTGAGGGGCAGATACTATAGAGGTATCTGATTCATGATCATACGGCACACTAGGGAGATAGTGTAGTCAGTACTATGGTCCGGCCGCCTGATTTTCCCCTTGGCTGCTTCGACTGCTAGAGTCATTAGCACCAACCAAGGTACCCATTATTAAATTAATTAAAGGCTGGGTTGGCCTAGGGATGGTCAGGGAGGCCGAATTCAACCGGTGAACAAAGACACTAGAAGAAAAAATCTTTAGTGCTTGCTCGGGATTTGAACTCAGGCCTCCAGCTTATTAGTCCAGTGCTCTACCACTGAGCTACCCTCGCCCCCTTAAAATTTATTCCGGTACCGGGAATCGAACCCGGTAAGGAAATAAACTGTGATAAAAACAATCCATTCTCCTAGGCCTAAATTAGGATTTGGTTTCTCGCTCTTCCCGGTGAAGGTTCATAGGACGATTAAAACAGTATGTTGTTCGCCCTTTAATTCATTCCATTCCATTCCATTCTTCCCGGTGTAAATATCCATATTTAATGCATATTCTGTCTCACTACTGCAAAAAACCATACTTTCGTCTAAAAAATTATTAATAACATCCTAGCAACATATTCTAGAAAGATAAAGTAACAAGGAATAGTATTTCATATAGATATACGAATTTGTTACGTACATTGTTGAAGGTAGATGTGCTTCTATGGAAGGAAATCACTGATAATCCTCCAGAGGGTGAGGCGAGTTTGTGTATGCTAGGTGCGGTAAGACGACAAAGGCTGTTAAAGTATGGTGCTGCCAAGGGGCTGGAAGGGTTGTAAATAGTTTTAACAGTCCTAGGTTATCAATTAGAGCAACAAGCTATTGGAATCGGTGCTGCGAACAAATTTTTGAACTTACGACGGCTTAGGCTGTCTCTGCCCTATATATATAAATATATATATATACTGCAGAAATTAGCATCATCATCATCTAAAACAACCATTGAAAGATTTTATTGTATTATATTGTCATAATTAAGAGAAAAATTCAAGGAATGAAAAAGAAAACTGGAATCAAACAATACTGACATTTGTAAACCCAGTACTACTCCCATGTTCACTTGCCTCTGATACTTTCAACAGGCTTGGTGGCTTGTATCAATAATACTGAAAAAACATATAATCTCTGAAAGCAATCACCTCATATCAATAAAGCTATCTCAAACCAACAGTTGGGATGTTCAATTGGCAAGGTGATGAGCATGCCAGATTGTCACAAAGGAGAGGCCGCTCAAATTCACCCTGAAGTGAATTTATGTTTTTCAGTGATGAAAAAAATAATCATTCACCTCATTGAAGTTAGTCCCTTCTTCTCCTGCATGTTTAGAAAGAACAGCAAGCATTTTAATCCATTAAAAAAATAATAATAAAAAAAGAAAGTTTCCCTCTTTTGTTCTGCAATATTATACATTTTGCAGAATTGATGCACATAATGGAGTAGTTATTTGCTATTATGATTTCATTTTTTTTTTCTAAAGTAAAAGTGAATTTATATTAAAAAAATGTGCTTATTATTTGACCAGAATGGCTGCTTCTTAAAGGTTTTATAATATAAGTTAACTGGTATGGTCCATGTAGTTGTTTGCAGTGTAATAACACTACTTTTTGTTATTCTTTTACAATGAAAGTTTAATGAATACTTTAAATTTTGCCTTAAGGTGCGTTGCTTGCCCTATTCCTCACTACTCCTGGTTGCATTTTTCTCCACATAATTTATATAAAAAAAAAAGTAAAGCATTAAAATATTTATTTAGTATCTTATCTGTATTTAATTCTTTTTTTATCTTCCAGATAAACCTGATGTGACATTTAACATGAATGATGAAGATGTAGTTGATTTGATATCTGGAAAACTTAACCCTCAAAAAGCTTTTTTCCAAGGAAAAATAAAAATTCAAGGAAACATGGGTTTAGCCTTAAAACTCACTGAATTGCAGAAGCGTGCCGGAAATAAAATTGATGAATTAAGATCAAAGTTGTGATACTGTTATTATTTGAGATTAATACATTTTATGGTGTTTCTGGATATTTACATTACTGTAATTTATAGATGCACAAAAATTCCAAGATTTGTGTTTCTATAAATCCCATTTTTATGTTTATATTTTTGCAATAAATTATCAATTTTGTATTCTATTGATCAGTGTAAGGTACGTTGTGATATTCCTTTGCACAGGGCAAATTTTTATTATTTTTAATGTTAACAACTCATTTTTTTATTTTTATTTTTTTCTACTTAATTTTAAGGTGATAATGATACAATTGTAGTTAATTAATTGCACTTTGGCTGGCCAAATATTGTTATCTTTATTGGTTTGTATCTTAGTGATTAAATAATATAAGGGAGAGGCACCAAGGAGAAGGGAGAAAATTACTCTTTAGGATTTCTTATCATGTGGGTAATATTTGTGATAAACTATTGATTCTTAATACTTAAATTAACAATAAATATTGTGTATTGAGTTGTTTCAAATTATTTATTTCTCATATTTTATTTATTCACTTTTTTAGGTGATGACCTGAAACCGGTTAGGGTAAAATAAATAATGTAGTTTTCATCTTGTCCTAAACTAGCTAGAATACACACACACACAGACATATATATAAACTCCCTGCCAAAAAAATCGCAACGCCTTATTTGTTTTTATTTTTAGGAGAACAGCAGGTTTAAATTTTTACAAAAAGCCTCATACATTTAGATCAAACTACTTTATTGAACGGAATATTAAAATTGTATATGTTTTTAATGCCTAAAAATAGCTTTAGAAAAATAAAAGAACAAGAAAATATCATATTTTTGATTTTTAATAAAATTTAAACATTATTGTCTTTAATGGTGCTTAATAAGGAGTATTGCTTTCTCTGACTTTAATTATTGCTTCCATCCTTTTTGGCATACTCATTAATAGCTTTTTAATAAAATCTTGCTTTCTTCAGCATTTCAAGTGTAGTAGGAGGTGAATACTGTGACCAAACCTTATTTTTATGTTTGTTCCACTCATGTTCAATTGGATTAAGGTCTGGACTTCTCACAGGCCACTCTAGGTAATGTACATCTGCTTTCAAGTACTCAGAAGCACAAGCTGAAATAAGCATTCGGGCATTATCATGCATAAACAATGCTTCTGTAACAATGAGAGGCATATAAAGCGCTACATGATCTTGTTATGTTGTTTCCACTTATCTTAAACCATTCAAGAACATGATAGAGCCACCTCCAAATGCCACAGTTTCTGGTACACAGAACTTATAGTACCTTTATCCAGGCCAGCTCCATACCTTTCATGCCCATCTAGACTGTTAAGGCCTACTGTCCTCTCATCAGTGAAGAGGAGATTTCTTGATTCTTCTGCAGTCAAAGATTGGTGTTCCCTTGCAAATCTTAAGGCTAGTACACACTGAGACTCAAAGTTGCGCAACATTGTTGCAGGACACTGGGAGCTGTCCTGCAACAATGTTGCGCGTCAGTTTCGGGGCTGTCCCGCAACAATGAATCGCGTCCACACTAGATCGCCTGTTCCCTGAAACATTTCTCAGAAGCTGGCCTCTCAGGTGTTTATCTATCGTTGTTACTGTTAATTAAAAATTGAAATATGAAAAAACCAAGAAGGTGGTGCTGTTGAAAATTGTTCAGAACCAACAATAAAGCGTGCAAACACATTGAGACTTGAAGATAGAATGGGATTTGTCAACTTTATAAGAATTAGGCCTCAAGATTTTGAGAATCTTTTGCAAATCGTTGGAACAAGGGTGTTTAAAAAATATACAAACTTTAGAAATTCAATTTCTCCTACCGTAAAACGTGCTACTACTTTAGGGTTCCTTGCAAGTGAAGAATTGTTTAAAAGTCTTTTCCAAGCAAAGTTTATTTGTATTTCTTCTGTGAGGCAATAATCATCGTTTTGAAAACACACATTAAAGTAACAAAAACTTATTGTTTATTAACATAATAGGCATGGGCGTTTATAGGTAATAATTTCGGGGGCGGCTGGGAGCACCAACAATGTAGAACTTGGAATAGTTAACCAACTAAAACCCTATTACACCCAATGAACATTATTTTTTCTAAATTAAGTGATCTTATTTAATTTATTTTCAAGGTTTTTATAACAGCCCCCCTTATGTACACCCATGATAATATGTACAAATAAAAATATATTTTGAGTGTTGTCTTTCTTTTATTTTTTAATAATAACTAAAATATATACTATTTTGGTTTAAAGTTGGATACATATGGTGTTAAATTATAATCAGGGCAACATGTGCATTTGTAAGTCCTTTATTAACTTTATTGTCAATTCAGTCGTCTACATATTGAGTGAAATTGAACTACAAGTCCGTAAGGTGGAACTGCCGGGGGCTGTATCTAGACATGGGGCTGCTCCAGAACACGTCCACACTCGTAATGTTGCGCAACAATGTATCCTTGAGTCCCAAACCAGCAGGACTCAGATTCTTGTATCACCTAGACCCGCAATACACTCCTGATACTCGGGGACATGTTGTGCGGCAGAATCGCAACAATCCAGATTCAACCGAGATTCAGCTCTGCAACAATGAGGCGCAACATTGTATTCCAGTGTGTACTAGCCTTTAGCCTCTGTCTACAATGTTCTGCAGTAAGAAAGGGCTCTTTCACAGACCACATTGTGCTAAGGCGTGACTCTCTCAGTCTTCTCCTAACGTTTGACTTTGAGATTGATATACCACGAGCTCCAGTAACCAAGTTTCCAATGCCTAAACCAGTAAAATGGTTATTCCCGAGAGCTTACAACTTAATGGAACGGTGGTCAATGGGATCGGTGACTTTTGAACGTCCTGAATTAGATCACCTTGAGTGTCTTACATTGTCTCTGTACCTTTTTAAGGCCTTCAAAAATTGAAGAGTAATGAAAATTATGGCGATTAGTAATGTAACAGAAAGATTTTCCTTCTCCGTAAAGAGTAATTATCATTAGCGAATTATTGCGGCTCGAACCCCTCATTATTACAAGAATACACAAAATAATAACAAATTAAGTAAGAATTTTATATATATATATATATACACATACATACATACATAAATATATGTATACATACATACAAACATAAATATATATTTGAACAAACAGTATTTTTGTTTATATTCCTTTTTAAGACATATGGAGGTACATTATTGGATAGACGTCACAAACAAACATTTAATCCCTTGTGGAAGAGGAAAGGCACCAAAAAAAAAAAAAGCCAAGCAACAATAAAATTAAATTTAGGATTATACGTAAAGCTAATGCGATTATGATATTTTTGTTTCATTTCTTCTCTAATCCCCAGTTAAGTACTGTCGATTTAAAAACTGATCTACTTGTCACTTCTAGGGCCGATGAACACCTAAATAAAAAAAAAGCTTTTTTGCAAATTAAAGCTTATCTGCTCCCAACTTGATGAAATATTTTCATTTTGGGGGGGGGGGGCAGCCTTTACTCCTGTGGGCATGATTTTTCTCAGCAGTTCTATAGTTCATTCATAAAATTCTATAGTTCGTTTTCCCATAACATTTTTTTATCTGGTCTTTGGAATTTCAGGGAACATTTGTAAATAGTCTTGCACATCTAGTCCTCCGTTACAGAAGCAGACTCAAATATACAAAATAATATGTAATAATAGAGGTAATAATAATATCATCCATGAAGTAATAGAGTTTAGACAATTTTATAAAAAAAAAAAAAAAAAAAAAAAAAAAAAAAAAAAAAAAAAAAAAAAAAAAAAAAATGAAATTTCCTCTTCAAATTAAATAATATCAAATTTACAAGCACATAATTTGAAGATTATAATGTATATATAAAAAAAAATGCAAAATCATACAGACAATTGGGTTGAAAATGGCTCATAGCCAAAACGTTTCCACAACAAAAATTTAATATAAAATACAAAACTATTGAAGACTTAATAAGCTGTTACCAACTACCTAGAACATCTTAGTTTTCAACTTAGGATCTGCAACATATAAATACTATAAAGTTTACATATATATTCATTTTTTTACTTAACCCTTTCTGGGCTGAGCTACACTATTCACTCCCTCAGACAGGCCTACTGTTACTCTGTCTCTCTCCCCAGACATTTTTTGCACATAGAACAGTCTCTTACCTGCTGTCCATCCATTTTTTGGGTGAAAGTGCTATCCTTCATGCTATTTTAGTGGATCTTCTGATGATTTATTCACTGATATGGATTTTTAGCAATATGAAATTTACTTAACATTTCCCGAAGAAGTTCCGCAGTATTATTTCTCAAAAGTTATATTTTGTTTAATTGAACTTGAAAACTGGTTAGCTATTAGCAAGAAGTATTTCTGTTAACCCAGAGTATTAAACAGAAACAGAGCATTGAGGTAAAAATAGGCTACTGTAGGTAAACAAGGGACTCAAGAGTGGAGGTCACAAATTGCTCACTAAGAGCACTTGTAGAAGCCAGAATATTGGACTTGAGCAGCAAGATGGAAAAGAGGCAAAACCTGTATAGGATCCTGAAGCACTGTGAGCACAGGGACCTCAATACTTGCTTTGAGCACACAGTGCTTGCTTGCTTAGAGGCCTCTATACTGTCTTGGGGATGTATTAGGGTTAACCAAGTGACACAATTGAATAAGGTGAATTTAGCGATCCTGTTTTTGTTATTTTCTTAACGACCTAATGTATCGTCTAACCATATTTGATTCAAGAGAATAAATAATTGAATTGGCAGAAGGAAAGCTACAAATGCAGCCTTCTGTAACATCTTCGAATGTTTCAGTGGGAAAGATATGTGGTGAAGTGGATTTGAGTGTCTGTAATATTGTTTGTCCAAAAGTATGGCCTAATTTTGGTAATACAAAAATTATATTCCATGCCAAAAGCTATGGCTAAAGGAAATGAGTCATTACATGTTCAATTTATGAAGCATTGGTACTCATAATAAAAAAAAAAAAAAAAAAGTCAATGAAATTGTTAAAGTAGTTGGTAATCTGGATATATATATTTTTTTTTTTTTTTTTTTTTTTTGTGGCACATTGACTTCTAGGCCATTAGCACAGACATCCAAGGGGCAGGGAGGCATTTTCTCAACGAGCTTTAAGATGAGAAAATTCATGCTGCCGGTGGGAATTTAACCCACCATCTCCCGCATGAGAAACTAAGGTGTTAGCCACTAGACCATGGAGAGACCCGGGTAATCTGGAATCTAACACAACTTCAAACCTGTATTATCTGAACACATAACTGGGTGAATATACTAACTAATTAAACAATTGGGCATGCGGAGGACATTTTTTTTTTCAGCCTTGTCAGGTTTCGTTGTTTATACATGGCCTAACCATATCATTCTGCCTTTCTATAGTCCAAAGGATGTCGGATTTGCCATACAATCCCATTAGTCCACTGTTACTCCAGACCGTCCTGTTTTGTTCCTTAATAGGGCCAAATATCTTTCTCAAGACTATTCTCCCCAAACTAGAAGTTCTTTTCTATTTTCCTTGCTCAAAGCCCACTGTGATATCACTGTTATACATTAACACTGGTGTTATTGCTGTCATATATATCACCAGTTTGGCCTTTCTGGAGAGGTTCTTGAATTGGAGAGTCTTTTGTAGACCATAGAAGCATTTGTTTCCTGCTACCATTCTGGTCTTAATGTCTGTTCCTATGTTATTTGAGATGAAAAGTTTTGGGATCTTTGTATATGTTCATAAATATCTCGAAAACAGTTTGAAAATTGTGATAAGTAGACAGTAACCATTTGAAATCTTACTAAATTCTCTACAAAAAAAGATTCTGAAGCAATTTTCGATGAGCTGATGCCAATCGGGGCATAAGTGCTTAAAACTTCGAAAGTGCTCGGTAACCTAATACTTTTTTTTGTTGTAATATTCCCAAAATTTGAATTTAGGGGGTTTTCAATGTGCTAAAAACGAATTTGACATCCGTTTTTAAACCAATTTTTTTTTATAATGGATAACTTTTTAAATGTAGGTATATGGAATATTTTGGCAGAATAATAACTTCTATAGAGTCGAGTATGTAAAACAATTTTTTATTTAAAAACTGATGTCAGATTCGTTTTTAGCACATTGAAAAACCTCTAAATTCAAATTTTGGTAATATTACAAAATTAAAAAAAAATGTCTATTAAATTTCGCTAAGGGGGGGCCCTCAAAACCAAACTTGGAGGGTCGATAAAGCCCCTAATGTGACACATTTCCTTCCAATCGGGGGTGTTTCTATGTGTTCTGGAATTGAGGTTATATGCAAAAAAGTTTACATTTTATTTTTATTTTGAGAACCATTTTTTGCAAGTAACTTTTGAGATAATACAATAGTCATTTATATGGTTAGAAAAAGGAGTCTTTTGAATGATTTCAATGACGTGAAAATTGGATTATCTCAAGCAGAGATATTGAATTTCAAAACGTCATGTTACTTTTTCGCAGTCTCTTCCAGACTGGGAAAAATCATTATTTTTTGTTTTCAATGATATTCACCACATTAGGGTTTCTTGGGATGGTGATTTTAAATCTGCTATTATTTTTTGTGTAAAAAAATGTATAATACTCGTTTACTTGAAAGCACATCCAACCTATTTTATTTTATTTCTCGGCTCCTAAGGCGCATTGGATGGAACGCTCGGACACATGTTGACTATTTTTTGGTGTAGAATCACCAGAAAAAAATGGTCCAAATCAGTGACCCCACCACTGTATACTCCCCTTGTCAGTACACCAATTCTGATTCGTCCTATATAAAGCGAGAAAAGTGAAAAATGGAAAAAGAAAACAAAATTAAAATATTTATTAACATTCAAGTATCTGGTGGCAATAATAATTTTGTGCACAGTGACAATGGTTTGACTGTTTTAAAAGATAATACACAGACTAGAGTTGGCACTTATGCACAAAAACCTTAACATCATATATAAGGCACTCAGTACATTTTTCAATTTGTTACAATGGGTTCAATAGCACAAGAAAATACTTCATTAAAGTATTTCAATCAAATTTAAGGACAGTCAAATTGAAGAAAACTAAAAATAAATGTTGATTACAATAGATAAACAAATGATAATCAATTGAATATGGTACTTGTTTTTATGTATTGACAGTTACAGTCTTATTTGACAGTACCTTAATTGTTTTAAATCAAGAGAAGCTCATGTTCTTTATACTGCATAAGAAATATGAATTTTTATATAAGAATATGCACATTTTTTGGAGAAGCTAAACATTTTATAACAATGGTTGTGTTCGCTTCTTTATTTTTTAAAAAATAAGAAAATTCATTTTAATATAAATTACTAACACATCCTTCTAATCGATTCCTTACAAGCTTAGGTAAAACAAAGTAACTGTTTAGATATTGTAGACAACAATGTTAAAACATAATAATTAATGCTTTTATTTCATAAGTATTTATAACAAGGGCTGACTCTCACACAAGAACTTGAAGAAATAAAAAAACTTTATTCAAAATTATTGTAAATAGTCTAGTAATCGTCTATTTAAAGAAAAAGCTGCACTTGCTCCTCAACATAATGAAACAAAAAAAATCATAAAATAAATAAAAAAAACAACACAAACTTTAAAGAAAGTTAGATGAAATAATAATAATAAAAAAAAAGTTCTCATTCAAAAACATAAAAAGTTTTTCCTTAAACCCCCTTTTTCCTTCCTGGCCATGTGAGCTCATTACATTCTTCAGAAAGTTAGTAGCTTCAATAAACATAACATATTTTGATCTTTTACATTAGCTTCAAAAAGTTCCAGAAAATATCTACTTTCACATTTTTTGGTCTTCTAAATACACCAATCTCATTAGTTTTCAATGTTATACTCTATTTTTTTGCAAAGAAATAAATAGTGTGGCGTGCGAGGCACATTCATATCTTTGAGTGGAGTAGAGGTTTATACACACCCCCAGACATTAAGGATCAATTTAATTTGTCTTATTTTGGTAATTTGTTATAGTAACTAAGATAATCTATTATATGCATGTGTGTGTGTTTGTATGTATAAATGCAATTTTTAATACCTAGTAGGATCAATGAAAGGAAGGTTTTGAAAAGTCTTTCGTGAGTGCAATATCATAGCACATTCTGAAGGAATCATCGAATGATTCATTCAGAAAGTGCTATAAAGGTAAAAGTTGAATCAAAGAAGATACAATGCAAATGAAACCCTGAAATGTAGCCTACTTTTAAAATAATGAAGTAATAACGTATTACTTTACTCATTAATGACATCCTGCTAACATGAAGCAAGGGATCAGACCAAAATATACGGGTTTTCATGACCTACGAATAATAAAATTACCAGTTATTCAAATTTCAGTTCATCTATGGCCCACAACAATATTTTTAACTGTTCTTGGGAAAACAAATTAACACAGATGTAATTCCTGTGAGTCAAGCTTGCTGTGCCTCCTTTATCTTAGTAAAGACGCCAGCAGGCAAAGGAGTTCTCCATTGAAATAAAGAAATGAACACAAATATATTTTGAATTTTCCCATGTCGACTTCTCAGGAGGAATAGTAGTAAAGTATATAAGAAACAATTTTCAAAATATCCATTAATTTAAATATATTGAGACCAACACACGCATTCACTTACATACACACACATACACTTTGACACAATTTTAAATATCTATCTATCTATATATATATATATATATATATATATATATATATATATATATATATATATATGTGTATGTATAAAAGTTACTATCTAGTTTAAAACATTGGTAAATTTCAGATCATCCTTTACTTAAAAGTAAAAAAGGTGAGTAAAACAAATTTATAATATTCTAAGCTAAAACGAGCTCATGCAAACATTCGACCATTTACAAAAGATTTTTCTTTAAAATAAGAAAAATAGATTAAATTCATATTTTATTTTTTACAAACGTATCCCCCCTCCTCTTCATGCTTTTCACTTCATTTTTTTTTTTTTTAATAAACCTGCTAACCAGCAAACTCTTGGTTAGATTTTTTCCTTAGAAGTACACATTTGAAAGCACAAATCTTATTTACATATATACAAAAAAAAAAACTTTAGGTAAATGTACACAATTTGGGTACAGATATTTTTTTTTCTCTCTTCAAGTAGAAAGAATCCTGAAGTTCTTATCATCTAGAGAATTTAGGAGTGCCCTTAGAATCCAAGCTGATGATAACCTGCAAAAAAATCCATATAATGTGAAGATACGAATAACATCAAAGAGTCAATGCTTCAAAATAAAATTCAAGTAAAAAAAGTACCCTTCCTACTTAGTTTCAGGATCAAATGATCATCCCTATTTCATACATACCCTAGGTTTCCTTCCTTTTGCATCTTCTTTAATCTTCCACATCATAATTTGCATGCATGCATTGGCATCCTCAAATGAATCGTGTCCACTTTCTACAAAAATATATACACATATACTTGTAAAGAACTGTACATGCCTGATTTAAAGTTTTAAGTAAATGAAACAAATATTTGTTTATAAATCCTTCCAAACATTTCTTTAGAAACAACGGAATAGCACACTTATAAGCATGATAATTTATTGATGATTAATCCAAATTTCACTTGGCAATTTATTTGTCTTGAAATAATTTTACATAATATTATTTCATTGAAAAAAATTCTGATTTTCTTTTTCCGAATTGGAGTAGACAATTTACAATATCCAAATTTACCTAACTAAGCACAAATCAAAAGTTAAAGGCTCAAAGATGGTGGAAAGCTGGCTTTAAATTACGGTTTGAGTAACCATCAAAGTAGGAGATGAGAGCATTGCATACAAAGAAGTAGAGGGATTTTATTCATCGTTATTTGAGGTTGAATACGCAGAGTCTTAAGATGTTGTCAACACGTTATCATTATTACCAATGTGTGACTAGTTTTGAACCCATTAGCAGTATCCATTACGAAAAGATAACAAGGTAAGTGGCATTTTGAAGGGTGCCTTATGTTATTTTTGTTTTTTTAGCGGAATCTATTACTTTTACCATAACATCTGCCTGCAGCACTTTCCTTTATTGTGTGGCACCATCAACTTCAGTAATCATCTAGGCACTGTACATTGAAGACTATCTGCTTTTCAGTTTTTTTTTTCACAATAGGTAGGTTGAGGTTCTTTACATTGTCTATGTATTGCTAAACGTAGAATACAAACACTATGGGTTCAAACTGAGTGATTTCATTATGTAAACGTATTTTACAGGCTTGTACATATGCAAGTTACCATATGGTAATGCTAGGCATCTACACAGCTGCCATTATTGAATCTGTTTCAGGTGAACATTGATTTTTCTTCTATATTGTAGATGGAAAGATATCAATTTAGTTACTACTCATTCTATGGATGTTGGAGCAGTCAGAAGAAGACTTGTAAGGAGATACTAACAATCCGGAAAAATACATAATCGTTTATCAACCTAAAATAATTGCAGCTTATAATAAAGGAATGGGCAGAACAGATATGACGGATCAGGGCATTCTCTGATACAGAATGAATATTGATGTGAAGAAATAGTGGTGGCCAATTTTTATTTTGCCATTACATCTTTCCTGAGTGAATAGGTATCTGTTTACAAAGAACAGGGAATTTCCTCAGCTTTATTTTATGCAGGAATTAGCTAGAAATTATCTGACATTATATGGCATTCAAAGAAAAGGTTTTACTCAGTCTTCAAAGTCAAAAGAAGCTTCTACATCCAGAATCTCCGAATCTATAAGGAATAATGGGCAACATTATACAGAGTATACTGATGTAAAAAAGAGAAATAGATGTACTAGACTAAACTGCCACAAGTCAACCGTCACAGTGTCAAGTAGGACTTTGTATGCCTTGTTTTAAGCCATTTCATGTTAATCAAAAACATTTGTAAGACATTTTTATTCATAGATAAGTATATCATTTATATAAAAAATATCAATACATATATTCAATTGTGCTTCATTTTAGGCTAATTTTCATAGTTCTCTGCTAGCACTGTGTTTGTATATATAAATAGTGCTCAAAGAAAAAATGTCACATAGATCATTTAAAGGTTCTATTATCAATGCAAGTTTTTTAGGGAATAAAACCTTAATAAGCACCTTATATCAGTTTAAGATTTAAAAGCAATAAATAACACCTCAGAGGGGACCCAGCCACTGGGGAAAAAGGTGGGTGGGTACTCAGTCTCTGTGTGTTACGATATCTTAACGTACTGTTTTTCAAAAGTCTTTACAAATCGTATTTAGGGAAACGAAGACAGGTATAGTTGGGATTCAGCTAGGAGAAAAACGTCAGACTTTCAAAAAGAAAGCTGTATTTGGACGTTTTGACTGCACAATGGCAGCCTTCTTCAGCTAAAAAATATATACAACTTATAAGTAAAAAAATATATATGTACAACTAGTAAGTAGACAGGCAGAAATGAGCGGAGTATACAGGGTGTCCCGTAAATGTCTAGTCATATTGTGAGGGGTGATAGAGGACCCTTAGGGGAACAAAAAATGTTCTATGATGATTTCCCGAATTCTCGCCCCTAAGGGAGAAAACGTTGTTTTATTGTTTTTTCGAGACAAACGTGGTTTTTAGAAGAATAATCGTTGTAGCTCCGTCCCAGGTGGTTCTACTAGAAAGGAAGTGAAACCTATCGAAAGCTGAGTAAATTTACTATAAGACTAGTTGGGAGTAAACGTAAAAATGAATGAATGTAAGTATGTATATCTTACCAAAAGAAAGCTATTCTAAATTTCCTGACATTTTATTGATATTTCTTTCCTGCGTTACTCCTCAATGGGCGGGGTCTGTGATTTCCGGGTTTTAGAAAAACTTTCTCATTTAACCAGCTTTCCATTCATGTATCACAACCCTGTGTTATTGAAGTATTTGAACGGTTTAAGAACAAAAGCTTTAAAAAAATCATGGATCTGTGAAAAGAAAATTATATTTTTTTCTTCAGTTTATTCAAAAATCTGAAGAGAAATATTTATTTTTATAAATGTTTACATAAATATTAAGTAAATATTTACTTATAACAATAAAAAAAATTACTTCCACGAATATAAAAAAAATTCCTAAAACAGTAAATAAATAAAATACACATTTATTTTGAATTTATTAATTCAGGTAACTAATACTGGGTCCAGGTGGCGGCCATTAAGGAACACCAACCATACATTAACCTAAAAAATTACTATTTTTACCTAGATCACGCATTTGAACACATTTTTACAGGTATTTATATTTTTTAAAACAAATGCTTTACCTTGAATTGATTGTGGTAATTACAAATTCTATCCCTCATAAATAAGACATACATAGTCCTGTAAAAATGTGTTCAAATGCGTGATCTAGGTAAAAATAATAATTTTTGAGGTTAATGTATGGTTGGTGTTCCTTAATGGCCGCCACCTGGACCCAGTATTAGTTACCT
Organism: Gonocerus acuteangulatus; assembly: GCA_946811695.1. NCBI lineage: Eukaryota > Metazoa > Arthropoda > Insecta > Hemiptera > Coreidae > Gonocerus > Gonocerus acuteangulatus. The sequence goes on from OX328132.1 coordinate 19,857,546, forward strand.
GAATTAATAAATTCAAAATAAATGTGTATTTTATTTATTTACTGTTTTAGGATTTTTTTTATATTCGTAGAAGTAATTTTTTTTATTGTTTTAAGTAAATATTTATTTATAATTATGTAAACATTTACAAAAATAAATATTTCTCTTCAGCTTTTTGAATAAACTGAAGAAAAAAATATAATTTTATTTTCACAGATCCATGTTTTTTAAAAAACTTTTGTTCTTAAACCGTTCAAATACTTCAATAACACAGGGTTGTGATACATGAATGGAAAGCTGGTTAAATGAGGAAGTTTTTCTAAAAGCCGGAAATCACAGATCCTGCCCATTGAGGAGTAACGCTGGAAAGAAATATCAATAAAATGTCACGAAATTTAGAATAGCTTTCTTTTGGTAAGATATACATACTTACATTCATTCATTTTTACGTTTACTTTCAACTAGTCTTATAGTAAATTTACTCAGCTTTCGATAGGTTTCACCCCCTTTCTAGTAGTACCACCTAGGACGGAGCTACGATTATTCTTCTAAAAACCACGTTTGTCTCGAAAAAACAATAAAACGACGTTTCTCCCTTATGGGCGAGAATTCGGGAAATCGTCATAGAACATTTTTTGTTCCCCTAAAGATCCTCTATCACCCCTCACAATATGACTAGACATTTACGGGACACCCTGTATATATCAATACAATAAATTTTAACCAATCTTATTTTTAAAACAATGAAAATACGGTAGTTGGAAAGTAAACAGTATGTAGAAAGTGTTAGTAAAACAGTACAAAAAAAAATTAAACAGTAAAAACAACAAACATTTTTTATGTAGTGAAAAACAAAAACTATTTTATAAGTGAATACAATTTATAACAATTAATATATAGATACATACCACTAGAGAATGCCTATGGGGGAGGGAGGAAGACCTCGAGGACAACTTAGGTAACCATGGTTGGAAGTATGAGGGACAGCAACTACACAGGGGGTCTTTATAGTTATGAAAGGGGGTGGGGATGAGGCGGTAAGTCGGTGAAGATGAAAGAGGTACAATTGCTGGGTTGTAAAAGCGGGTTGTAAAGGGGGTTGTAAAAGGTGTTAAGAGTTTTGGGACACACAAGTAGAAAAATTGTCTGGAGCCTGGGAACAAAGATAAAAAAGGAGGTCAGGACAATTTATGGAAGATGGAGGAGTAAGCAGGGGAGATGTTTTGTTTGTCGGTTTTGTAATTAATATTATTGGGGTTTAAGTTAATGTGGACGCATTCGGAAATCTGTCCTTTTTTGGTGTTTCGTTCAGTGGAAAGTATTTTAGTGTCGTCAAAGTTGAAAGTGTGTTTTTTAGTTATGGCGTGTTTTGCGAGGGCGGATTTGTGGATTTCTTTGTTTTTTATTGTCCGTTTGTGTTGTGTTGTGCGGGACTGAATATAATTTTTGGTTTCACCTATGTATACTGCATTACAGGAGGGGGTTTGGCAGGGTATTTGGTAAACACAGTGGGTGGCACAGTCATAGGGAAGGGGATCTTTGAGTTTGGTGTACAATGTAGTAAGTTTGTTAGTGGTTTTTAACCCAAAGTTTAGTGACGGGAGGGCTTTTTTTAAAATCTTTGTGAGTTTTTCAGTCAGTCCTGGTGTGTATGTCAGGGAACGAAATATCTGGAGGGAGGAGTCAAGGGAGGTATTGGGGGAGGTGGCATTGAAGGATTGGGATTTTATTTGTTTTATAAGCCGGTTTATGAGGTTGGGGGGGAATTGGTTCAGTGTTAATATTTCGGTAGCTCTATTCAAGTTTTCATTGTGGAAGGACTCATGGGATAAGGAGAGGGCGCGGCAAAGAAGGTTCCGAGCTACATTGATTTTCATGTGGTAAGAATGGGAAGAGTGGAAATTGAGTAAACGTCCTTACTCACATCATCCTGATTTGATTTTGATATATATATATATATATATATATATATATATATATATATATACACATATATATATATATATATATATATATATATATATATATATATGTAGTGTCTTCCCTATAGGCACTAAAAAGGCACAAGCTTTTGAAAGTTCAAATACAATTTTACCCCTTTTTTAAGTAGACCAGTCAAAATATAAATCAGCATATTTTAAACGATGTATTGAAAAAAATGCAAGAAATGCTCCTTTCAATTTACATAATTTTGAGAGTTAACTTATCAAATATAAATAATTTTATTGATTTGAATTTTCCTATTTTAAGTTGTCAAAAAAGCTCATCATTTCCAAGTCAATCCAACTTCATAATCCTTTGCTTCAATGAGACTAGGATTAAAAAAAAAAAAAAAAAATGTTTAAGAGGTTACTACCAGCATAGAGGGAGGAAATAAGTTAAAAGTATTCCAAAATAAACCATTTTATAATGATGTTGGTTCAAAAACAAGATTTTGAATAAGGAAATTATGAAAATTGAATTTCAACATTCTTCATACCCAATTATATTAGCAATATAGGTGAAACAAATTTAATCATTTGATAAATTTCATGGCCTGGAGAGGGGGCTAAGAGAATTGAGGCAAATATATGTGAAAAGAAGTGTGATAATTGAAATAATATTATTAAATACAAAAAAATACAATAATAAATGTAAATTAATTTAATACCTTTGTCTTGAATACTGATGTTTAATATATCTTTAACAACCCTCTTTAAGGAATTTTTGTAAGGCAGACCCATTTGATGTGGAAATACTATACTAGTATCCACTAAAGTTTTGTGCAAAACCTAAAATTAAAAAGAAATACTTGAGTATGCTAGTTTGTAAAACATTTTTATCCATTATGAGACTACCAGTTTTTTTAAATCACTTAACCTTTTCGATGCGACGTGGGCTGGCTGCCTATTCCCACGACAGGCGGACCAAGCTCCCTCTCCTAGGGAGTACGGACCCGTATTTTTATTTTTTTCTTAGGCGAACGTTACTAATTATCATTTTCATGTTTATCTTACGTGAACAATTAGTAATCTTCCTGTATTACTTGAAACAATTTATTACCACAATTAAGGTACACAGCAAACCTACAATAACCACCATTTAAAACAAAGTTTACTTATTTTTCTTCCGTATATTTCTCTTTCTACTTCATTCCAAAACCACAGCTTGTTTTTAGACATGATTTTTAAATGTAGCAATGAAAATGTTTTTTATTTATTATTATAATAAGTTAAACTATCCTCATCCTCCATTCTCGGTAACCCTGACCGTTGCATTAAGCGCAAATGGCCTAGAGACCTATTGTAAGCATACCTTGTAAGATAATGTAAATACAAAAAATGTAAATACTGTAAATAATCACCCTCAATGTAACCTAAGATAAAAATCCAAGCAAATAGGTTTTGGCCAATGGGCTTTCTTGGGTCCTTCTTGTCATCTAATCATGAACATAATAATTATAAAAAATACTTTGTGTATAGTATCTTTTCTAGAAAGTTTTCTAAATATCCATGTTGAAGTAGGGACCTCTTTCAATTAATACATGACAAAAAAAGGGCAACCCACTTACTCTAGTACCTTAGTACCAGAGTATATGAGCCTATACACTGAAGCCTTAAAAGGTCCCAGTTTACATTAAAAAAATGTGTTAAGTAAAATTATTTCTTAAAATGAAAACAAAAAATTGTTATAATTTGACATAAGAATTAACCCTTTAACCCTATTGAGATGGCAGGAGTCGTATGTCCGAGGGTACCTGGTGACGGGACCCTCCCGATACCTGCCTGTCTCTCCTGACGGCTACTCCCTTCCAAGGGCACTAGACAATTGTCTTTTTTTTTTCGATTTGTGGTCCCGTATTAGTAATATATATATATATATATATATATATATATATATATATATATTCTTTAATTAGTGCAGAAACCTTTCCACGTAACACCTTTGTACTACTGATAGAAAACTTATATCCCTGGAAACTGAGATGCTTCCTCAGCAAATTACATTGTTTACGCTTCGGAAAAAGCCTATCGTCTTCGTCAAAATCCTAGAATACTGCAAAACGTACAGGGAATGCTGCAAACCCACTGGATGATTTTAATCAGCTCTGGGAACTGTTGAAAATGGTTTTAATTTTTTTGCTATGGTGTATTTCTAATACAAGCTTACTTTTTCTTAGTATAATAAATACTTACTTTTTTAACCCTTAGCTTACTGAGGGTAGTGCGGGCTGACCGACCCTGTAGTACGGCAATCTCTCTACCTGGCTGGGCCCTAGTTACAAAGCTATTCTCGCCCTCCTCTCGACGTGCGTAAAAACGTTCATATAATTTCCTCCCTTAACATTTCTAATCGTAGGAAAACTGCATTTTATTATTCATTTATGTTTACTTTTAGCTCTAAATATTTAGGTTGAATTATATAATTAGATGCTCCAATAAATATTTTGTATGATCTATACTGTTTAGTATGAAAAATATTATTTTTTTTATGATGTAGTTATTAATCAAAGAAGCTAAATAAATAAATAGCCTCTTTTTTATTAAAAACAAGAAAAATACATCATCCTTTTTGATTGGAATCGAGTTGGATCTAACACTGGCGATGTTAATTTTTACGATCCTGACCCATGTATCCATAATCCGGAGCTCTCTCGACACAAATAGTTCATTTTTCCGGCGACCAGTGGTAAAAGAAGTAGCTAAAGCTTCTCTGAATCCTATTTTAACAGCCCCAAGGTCAAACTCCTGGAAAAGTTAGCCGTAGGGAGCTGGTAAGCGAGAGAGAGAAGGGTCGGACTGCTGCACAAGTCCTTTGTTCCAGGGGCACAGCAGCTCTCGACTGCTGTACAAGTCCTTCGTTCCAGGGGCACGGCAAACTTCGACTTCTACAGAAGTCTTTAGTAAGGAAAGGGTTAAATACAATAAATACTTAATTTTACCTATTTTTTTTTACAATTCATAGTTACTAATTCTTTCCTATCCTATTGCATTATTTGGTTTATGACTGTTACTCAATGAGGTAATTTTTAGAGCAAGGGTATGAACACAGAGTCCACACTGGGTACTCTAACACACATATATATAGTAATATCACATTGGGTACTCTTTATGAATGTAGAGTTCAGCAAAACTACATTGAGGTGCCATATCTTATGGCCCAAAAGAATTATTCTTTTCCCTAGTGAGCCAACAGCAAAAACAAAATTTTTGAGCCAAGGTCGAAGTTGTCTTCCAGAGGACAGCAGGAAAACCATATAGAGCCAGAACTCTAGCAGTTCTAAGGGCTTCGTATATTTCAACTTGTACAGCAGTTGTACTCAATAGGGGCACAGTAGCTTTTAACTGCAAAAGCTACTGCTGTATTCCTTTTTTAAGATGTTCTGTGCAAAACGTTTACCTGTGTTATTCCCAGCATGAGTGGAAAGACAATGGGATGTGGTAATAGAACCAAACTCAATAGATGGAAACATTCGGCTTGAGTGACATGAATCAAATCTGCGTGATACGCATTAATGAATTCTTTTTCCACACAAAATTCCCATAAAGCCTATTCTTTCATGTAATTTTATTTTCTGGAAACAAATCATGCCTCAAAGAAAGTCAAGTTGATACCTATTTGTGAGAAAATTTATCTTGATGACTCCATGCACTTAAGGCTGTGAAATATATTAATTAGAATTTCAGATTTAAAGTAAATTAAATTCAAAATTTTCTCGAGTGTTATATTTGGGACAGGCAATGTCCCATTATAAAATATTAAACTAGTTTTGTAGCAAATATTTCTACCAAGAAACCAACATATTACATTGGGACACACAAAATACCTGACCAAACTTCTATTGATGGAAGTTATTCTTATGTGATATCTGAAGTTTTAAAGGAAAACCAAAAACTTAAAATTTGAAGTTGAGTTCTCTTCTGGATTAAAGCCTATTTAAACCCTGATTCCATTAAAATAAACAGAAAATAAATATCCTCTCAGTTGGCTGTATTTGCTGGGTTAAACATCTAAATGGATTAATAATATCTCAGCATGTAGATCCAGAGGCTAAAAGCTTGTTTCCAAACAGGTGTTTCGAATAGGTAACGTAATATTTCTCATCCTTTCATAATGAACATAATGATTATTGAAAATGAGAACATTAAAAAAAAAAAAAAAAAAAAAAAAAAAAAAAAATGATCAAGCATAATTACCCTAAGTGCCTTCAGGTCATTTTCCATGGAATGTCCAACTAATATGGTTTTTTCATTCACCAATTTCAGAAGATCTCGTTGTACATCTTTTAATTTCAGTTTTGCACTTTTCATCATTGCTTCAGTCATTCCACTGAACCTAAAATCCAACAACAATGTATCAGAAGTGAGAAGAATAATTTTAATATATATATATATATATATATATATATATATATATATATATATATATATATATATATATATATATATAGTTTGAGCACGATTAGAGCATGTTATATACACACAAAAATCTTCTTTTGTATTCATAAAGTTCATAAAAATAATAAATTTTGAGAACATACCTTGTGCAGTAATCTAAAATAGGGTCATCAGGCAGGACAATTTTGTCATAAATTGTTTTTCCATTTAAATCTACTAAAGTACATCTAGCTAGAGCAAGCCCTTTGGTAGTATAACACATTTCACAGTCTATAGCATAAATTCCAGCTCTTTCTAAGGAAACATTAGATTTCATAGGGCGTGTTGAAACAAATCCTTCGAGAAAATCATCATTATATAGGTTACAAACATGGTAACGCCCACTGGTACACGGTTCAGAGCCCACTTCAGCACCACAACAAATATAGATCTCAGAATATCCTCCGCAAACTTGAAAAAAAGAGAGAAATGATAATGAATAAATCCTATAAGATGGGTAAAAAAATAAATCCTCACTGAAGAATAGAAACGCTCCCGCTCTTGCATTACATTTCACATTATTACCCTAGTCCTAACTTATTTATTTAGTTTCTCTCTATCATCATTAATTTACAAATTTCAGTTTACTTTAGCTATAAGGAAAAAAAATTTAAAATCAAATAATTTAAACTAAAATTATTAATAAAATAAATTATTATTTATATTTTTTAATTAGTACAAAAACCTTCACATGTAAGTTTCCTGTCATCCTTTTTGACATTCCAATGCGAATCAATGTAGAGTTCAGTGTATAAGTCCGTATTAATACTTAAGTCCAAAACATGAGTAACATGATACAAAAACGTTTACAAGGCACCAACTTCTCAACTAGTAATTTATTACTTGAAAAAATAAATGCATTTCCTGAGGAGTGGCATTTTTCTATTTGAAAGATTGTGTCGTGCAAATAAGGCTCCAAAAGTTTTTTCTTGGTGCAAATTTGTAAAATTGAATATTTTTCTTCGGATATCCATTCACAATAGAAGCATAAAACAAACTTTTGTTAGCCTGCTCATATTTAATTCCCAATAATGTGCTATTGAAAGAAAACTCATTTCCTCCAAAATGTCATTTAGCAATAAAGTTTATTACACAATAATAAACAAAATATTAACACCTGTATGCAGGGCAGATAGAAGTATAGAAGCATATATTTAAAAACAACTTTTTACAATTTAAATGAAAATAAAGATGAATTATAAATTTCCTTACCACGTACTTTCCGAAGTTTCCCCCAATGATAAAAACAATCATTCTCTTCAAGAGGAAAGCCAGAATCATCAACAAAATATGTTTTTGAACAATGTATGCAGATACGCATACTTGAATCTTTTGGCTGAGTGATGCTTGCTCTTCTAGCAGATTTTTCAATGTATGCACAATCTTTACGAGACGCTAATTGAATTGGATAACCATTAGCAATATAATCCTCATCAGTTAATAAGTACTTGGAGAAGCATTTATATAATGACCAACCTGCAAATAAATTTTTAAAAAATCATAGGAATTAATTGGTAAAAATCAAGAAACTGGTATGATAAAATGTTCTCTGATGATTTTACAGAATATAAAAACGTCTATGCCTTAAGTCCTTAGTGAAAAATCGCCGATTTAGCAGCTTACAGTTCGGAAATTTTCAAATTAGTGCCAGCGTTGTCGAAATAGTTTTAAACATCCTCGCTGGATGCCAAGACTTAAAAAATAGAGTGGGGAATCTGAAGCTCATCTTTTACTGAGAAACGGCACCACCGGAGCGGTCTATGTTCATCCCAGGTACCTCACTCAGCTCCCTTCTGTGTCCAACTCTTCATGCATTACCTTGCTTAGAGACTACTCTTCAAGACATTTACTGCTAATAAGATATGTTTCTAATCCTTTATGTATTACTAAAGATATTTTAAGCGGTGAATTACTTATAGGATTTGTTGCATACTTGTTATTAGCCTATTTATCATTAATTGTGCTGGAAATAACTTGCCTTTTTCATTGTAATTGTCTTTTTGGTGGATAATTATTATATTTTTTGTAGTATTGCTTTATTAACAGTTGAATAATTCCATACTTAAATTATTTAATTTAAGATATCTTTTTTATTTAACTATAAAACAATATTGAGTTGATGTTTTGTATTTTGTATGGATTTTTGATAGTTTCTTTTGATTGTAATTAAAAGCCATTTCATGGATTATACTCTTAAAAAGATAAATAAATCATTTTGTTTCTGGTTTTTTTAACCCTCATCTATAAGCGTACGGGTCGTATCTGACCCACTAGGCATAAAACTGTGTATATCTTCTCTACCACGCACTCTAATGACAAAGGGCTTCAGGTACCCTCTCAATCCGTACCGAGGAAGCAACGGATCACGTTTACTTCTGTCAGGTAAGAACAATTTTTTTGTAATTAGCTCAATGTAAATGTTTCCCTAACCAGGGTCGGATACGACCCAGTGTTTATGATAATGTTCTTATCTAAAGATATTATTGTTCTAGACTTTCATTAAAAAAAAAAAAATTATTGTTTCTGGAGAAAATAAATGATTTACTAACATAGAAGACGTTATGGCCGAATTCAGGTGACAAAAGGCGCAATCTGACGCGGAATTAGATGACCAAATTGATGAAATAGATTCAGAGTCTGACGATGCAATTCTCTAAAATTATGACAAAGGAGTCGAGGAGCTCTCAAATCAAGATGATGAAGAAATAGAATACCAATATATAGAAGATTATTTTTTTCAATTCGACCCACATCTGTCCCAGTATGCCAAGTGTGCCCCAATGCCTCTGTGATTCTTTTACCAAAACAGAAATGTGATGTAATGTGCTCCTCAAGTTTTATTGTGATAATCAATGAGTTATTTAGTAAATATATATATATATATATATATATATATATATATATATATATATATATATATATTGTAATGATATAAAAGGGGGGTGCTCTAAAAAGAGTCAGTTTCTGGCATAGCAAAGAGTAGCATTCCTATTCAAAATAAAGGCTAACTTATATTTCATAAGTCCATCACAAATATTATCATTTGTCAATCAATAAAATAAATAAAAGAGTAATAAAAGAGATAGCAATTGGCAGTGCTTAATTTGGCAGTATTTATTTTTTCAAAAAGGCAGTGTTAAGTAAATAGAAGAGTCCAAATATCTCGGCTAGGAGCGATAAGGTATACAAGTTCCCAGGAAGATAACGATAGAGGTGTTTCCAAGTATGAACAGGAAAATCCAGGGAAGGACGAAGAAGTCAGACACCCTTGGTGTGGTGGGAGTACGCCTCTATAAGTAGGGCCTTCCCCCACCACTCATTCTCACTTCGACGCCAGCCAAGGGCGAGAGAGCACCCTTTGCGGAACCAACTGGTCGGCCGACCCCAAGCACTTCACCTGGACATGATGGGGAGACACAACTCCAAGATCTAACAGCCGACCATCCATCTCCTCAACACGACTACAAGCAGCCTGCCTCTTCACTTCAAGAACATCATCCGTAAAACAAGCTGAGTATAACTCACTCACTGCCAATCTTTAATTAAATTCTTAAAGCTATCTAAAATTTCATAATGGCCAATAGTTATATTTTAATATATAGGATAATATTTTAAATATGTTCTAAACATTTCTTAATAACCCAACATTGATACAAATATGTGAGTCAAGCAATATTTTTTATATTCTTTTTATATCACAGCCATGCAAAATCTAAAATTATATCTTTTCTTCAATATAAGTCAATTATTTCCAACTCCCTGAGATTTAAGGAAAATATAATATAAACTTTTCTAAATCAACTTTTCCAATAATAACTTTTTTATTCTTTTCTTCTCCTAATATAATTTAAAATTATCTTCTCTCCCCCCCCCCCACAAAAACACCACATATTGGTGACCCAACGTGGGGCGATCCACTAAACCTGTCTTCGAAATCCTGAACAGGTTGAGTCGCGCAATCATTCCCGTAGCTTTGTATTGCAGCTCGGCAGCCTAGAGAAGAGTTGCAGTAGGCGCGCGCGTGTTTTAAAACCAAAATTAAAAGTTTTATTTTTATGTTTTCAGATTTTAAAATTGAGACCATATATTTAAAAAAGTGTGTTTTAAGGTTCAAAACTTGAATTTTTATTAAAAATCAATTTTTTGAATGATATTAAATTTTTAGAAAATATTTTATTTTTGGCTGTGATATTTATTAAGTTATTTTAAGTTTTTATATATTTGTTTTGTCAGCTTGACAAGTTTGCTACGACTACATAATTGGATCAATGTTGGGAAATGTGATGGCAATTTGAAAGATGCGCTAATGATAGATATAATTCTATATATTTATTTCTGTATCTTTTTATATTTTGTTTATTAATTTTTGGATCGTATTTGTATTTTTTTTATATATTAAAATTACTTTTATTTTAACAATATGGAACATAACGAAGGTAATGGACGTGTCACCCAGGGTAGTAGGGAGGAAATAAATTCGGGGTTCGCGAAGATGCAGTTAATGATGGAACAAATGATGGCCCAAATTTTAAAATCCAGAACCGAATTAACAGAAGAGCTAAAATTAGATTCCGAAAAATATAAAAATGAAATAATGGAAAGTATGAAAACAGAATTCCAAAATACCAAAACCGAATTAAAAGCAGAAATGCAAAAGACCAGAACCGAATTGGGGGAAAAACTTCAATCACTCGGGTCCATAATGACGCTCCGTGAAATCAAACCAACTCCTCTTGTAATCCATAAAATTAAACCTGTTTCTTTAATGATAAATGATCAAACTAGTCATAAAATAACTGCTGTATCCAACGATCTATTTACTTCCGATGAAATTTATATTTTAAATAATTTATTCAAAATAAATAAAAGTACAACAAAATTAAACCATAACATATTCACTTCCGCCGAAAATTATATTTTAAACAAATTATTTAAGAAAAATCAAACAAAAATTTTAAACATAGACTATTTAAAAACTGTTGAAGATTTTATTTTAAACCATTTATTTAAAAACAATATTTTAATAAAAGAAACAGCAAAGGTAAACATACAATTGTCTATTAAATATCCCCTTATTAAGATCGACCTGGGATATAAAAATAAAGCGAATAAAAATGGAATCATTCGGGAAATGTTCCATTCGATTCTCCTTAAATATTATCATGAACCGACCAAAGATGATGAAATAAAAAATTTAACCAGTAAAGTATAACAATAAAACCTCTCTGTTTTGGAGCTCCTCCGGCGTTGGGTACCGGACTTGAGTGGATAGGGACAAATAAATAATAAATTTATTAATATTTAAATTATATTACCTATCAAAATTCTATGGTTTATTGATAAAAACCAATGTTTATAAATTTTTTAACACCATTTTCAAAATTACGAGAGGCAAAACCCATATTTTATTTCATTTTTATTTTATTTTTAAAATCATGTGCACAACCGTACACTAAAAATGAAAAATGTTACGAAAAAGGTCATCATATTATCCTTTTTTAGACGTAGATTCAGTAAAATGATAACCGGTTTTATCCGTTAAAAGCAGTAAAATTATTAATAAAAATAAAAATTTTGCACCAATATAAAATTCTAATGTCATTATTAGTATTAATATCAAAGAGAAATTATCAAGAAGATATAAAAAATTATTTCATTATCGGTCGTGATAAGATTTTAGACACGCAAGTGTAAAAGGTTGGAGAATCCAAAATATGCTTTTATAAGACAAAAACATTCGATAAAAGTCAGGAAATGACCAGTTTCTGTGAAAATCCCTAAAACTATCGAGAAGGCAGAAAGTAGGATTAGTAACTCCCAAAATCTCAAATCCTATAGGCACAAGATAATAAAAGATAAAGCAGGGATATCCAGTCTCTATGAACATCCCTTATCTACTTCGAGGGAAAAAAAGATTTGATAATCCCTAATGTCAACAATGCAGGCTCATGCTAGTTCAAGTTTTTGACACGCGCACCGCGCTAGTGTTCTACATTGCCAAGAAGTTCCTATAATTGCCACAGCCCCGAGCAGCGCTCGCATCACTCTCTTCTCAATATAACTTGAACCTTCCAACTATAGGATGTTTTTAAATGAAAAATATTTTTGAAGCCAATAAGGCTATAATGAATTAATGAAGAGAATAATTAATGGTTAAACTACGTTTTAAATAAAGAATAAAATAAATAAAACTTAATAATTTTTAAATAAATAGAAAGACAGGCATTGACAAGGACAGTTATAAATATTTAAAGGGAAAAAACCTTTTCAAAAGTTAATAATAAATAAATGAAGAAGTAGGAGTAAAGAATAATAATAATTGAAGTAAGGGGAAGGAGAAATAAATAAATCTAATTGAATTTATTTATGAAATATATTGATTGATATATTTGAATTAAATATTTATTTTATATTGAGGGCTCACAGACCCATGAAGAGGCCGGAGTACCTATTATTTGTTTTGTATTAAAGGCTCACGGACCCATGAAGAGGCCGGAGTACCTTATCTACGAATTGGGAAATATTATATTATATTATATTATAATAAAAGGGGGGAAATTTATTAATAATAATTATTGATGTGGAAGGAGTTAGATATTTAATAATTAATGAGAAATGGAAGGAGTTTAATAATTATTGAAGTGGAAGGAGAAAGTTTTTAAATGAAATGTAGTAAGAAGGAGTGACTGACAAACAAGTTGACACCGACAAGGACTGATAGACTTTTGACAAATTATTTTATTACATTAAAATTTAAATTTTTTTAAAATGGGCTAGTGAGGGAACAAACTTTCTTGAACAATCATTAGAGTCATGTCGAATGCATTGGGTAAAATAATTAAATATGAATAAAAACCACAATGAACTTAAAAAGAAAACTTGTTGTACATAAAATATAATTGAAGAATGGATAAATGATAATAAGGCTTGAGATTGAATGAGCCAGGAGGCTCAGCTTTGAGCTATACTTATATTTTTTTTGTCGTAGTAGATATTTTTAATTATCTTATATTGTTCATTTGAAATTAAAATGATTAATTATGGAATTAAGGGTAATGTTAAAAAATTAAAAAAAAAAAATATATATATATATATATATATATATATGTAAATAGATAAAAATAATTTTTTTATTGTTTAAAAAAAAAAAAAAAAAAAAAAAAAATTTTTTATAAGTGACTTAGTAATGGAATAAGAAGTATACAGCCATACAACATGTGTTGTAAATGTAAATGTTATTATTGTATGTAATTTTTTTTTGTTATAAGATATAATTCTGTAGACTTGTTAGTATATTTATAATTTAATGTAGAGCATCTAAAAAACAAATTTAAACTTTTAAAAATGAAACCTGTTAATAGTATCCAGTATTTGAATAGTAATGCTACCCTGAGCCGGAAAACAAAATCTTTAGACCAAATTAAATTAAAAAAAAAAAAAAAAAATTAAAACTTGCTAAGCAGTTTTTTAATTTTTTTTTTTTACACCGGAGCCCACCCGAAATGTAATGATATAAAAGGGGGGTGCTCTAGAAAGAGTCAGTTTCTGGCATAGCAAAGAGTAGCATTCCTATTCAAAATAAAGGCTAACTTATATTTCATAAGTCCATCACAAATATTATCATTTGTCAATCAATAAAATAAATAAAAGAGTAATAAAAGAGATAGCAATTGGCAGTGCTTAATTTGGCAGTATTTATTTTTTCAAAAAGGCAGTGTTAAGTAAATAGAAGAGTCCAAATATCTCGGCTAGGAGCGATAAGGTATACAAGTTCCCAGGAAGATAACGATAGAGGTGTTTCCAAGTATGAACAGGAAAATCCAGGGAAGGACGAAGAAGTCAGACACCCTTGGTGTGGTGGGAGTACGCCTCTATAAGTAGGGCCTTCCCCCACCACTCATTCTCACTTCTACGCCAGCCAAGGGCGAGAGAGCACCCTTTGCGGAACCAACTGGTCAGCCGACCCCAAGCACTTCACCTGGACATGATGGGGAGACACAACTCCAAGATCTAACAGCCGACCATCCATCTCCTCAACACGACTACAAGCAGCCTGCCTCTTCACTTCAAGAACATCATCCGTAAAACAAGCTGAGTATAACTCACTCACTGCCAATCTTTAATTAAATTCTTAAAGCTATCTAAAATTTCATAATGGCCAATAGTTATATTTTAATATATAGGATAATATTTTAAATATGTTCTAAACATTTCTTAATAACCCAACATTGATACAAATATGTGAGTCAAGCAATATTTTTTATATTCTTTTTATATCACAGCCATGCAAAATCTAAAATTATATCTTTTCTTCAATATAAGTCAATTATTTCCAACTCTATTTTATTTATACTGAACCTTTCTCCTGGTATTTAATATGGTCTCAACACATAAAAGGACAGATGGTAAGAAATGATTCTAATCATATATTTCTCATGCTTTTCTTTCAGGAAATTTAGTAAATTAATTTAATTATTCAAATGGTTATTCATAAGTCCGTATGTGGTGAGTTTGGTAATATTTTAAATGAACCCTGAGATTTAAGGAAAATATAATATAACCTTTTCTAAATCAACTTTTCCAATAATAACTTTTTTATTCTTTTCTTCTCCTAATATAATTTAAAATTATCTTCTCTCCCCCCCCCCACAAAAACACCACATATTGGTGACCCAACGTGGGGCGATCCACTAAACCTGTCTTCGAAATCCTGAACAGGTTGAGTCGCGCAATCATTCCCGTAGCTTTGTATTGCAGCTCGGCAGCCTAGAGAAGAGTTGCAGTAGGCGCGCGCGTGTTTTAAAACCAAAATTAAAAGTTTTATTTTTATGTTTTCAGATTTTAAAATTGAGACCATATATTTAAAAAAGTGTGTTTTAAGGTTCAAAACTTGAATTTTTATTAAAAATAAATTTTTTGAATGATATTAAATTTTTAGAAAATATTTTATTTTTGGCTGTGATATTTATTAAGTTATTTTAAGTTTTTATATATTTGTTTTGTCAGCTTGACAAGTTTGCTACGACTACATAATTGGATCAATGTTGGGAAATGTGATGGCAATTTGAAAGATGCGCTAATGATAGATATAATTAATTAATATATATATATATATATATATATATATATATATATTTATATATATTATAGTATTTTATGAAAGTAAATTTTGTACTTTACAACTGCTATTTTGGAAATTACTTCTCAAAAGAAAACATATAATATCACTTCTGTCTTTTAAAAACAGGAACAGTATGAAGAAAAATAAGTAGAATGCCAACACATTTTGACACAAAAATGAAAAAGGTATAAAAATATTGAGTAGGTAACACCTAAGACACGTAAATGTGTTGCGGGTTGCCTACTCCTGCATATGCCTCGAAGAACATACACTATATCGATATGTCACAAAAACTGGAAGCACAATTTTTTTTTTACGGTTCAAACCGTTTTATATACTTAAATAGGCCTCTCATTGTAAGAAATGAGGCAATATAAACATTTTAGAACCAGCAGGGAAATTTGTACATTAAAGGGTTAAAATCATTTTATACCATTTAGAGCCACAGAAAACAAAGTGCGACCTGGTCAAAGGAACAAAAACTATTTGTGGTCAGAGGTACAACACCACGCTTAATATGCTTAAAAATCCAGTCCAATCGATAAACGTTTTAACTGCCAAGCAGATCCACTAGCAATAGTAGGGTATGGAAGTTTAGCCACAATGTCTTCAACATCAATATCATACAAATGTTCATTTTTTCTTGTAAACTTGTCACTTATAGTTTGTTTTTTCAAATATTGGATCTTAGACATTGGACATTTAATACCAGAAATCTCTGCGACTAAATATGTAATAGACTTTTTACTTTTATTTTTAACAAGTGTAAAATTTCCTTTTTCCAAATCATATTTTTCAAATTGTTACTGGTCATCGACATAACTCACGACATTTATCAAACGAATCAACGTCACTTTCTCCTAAAGAAATTTTGGTGTCAGTACCAGAATCTGAACTGTCATTAGAATAATTTTCTATTTATTTACCACTTTTTTTTGGGAGGAGTTTATTTGTATGTCGTGTCTTACGTTTAGGATGGCACTTTCGTTTTTGTTTTTTTTTCACCTTCAATAATTAGCTTTTCAGGAATATCTGTCAGGATACAAGGCCGTTCTCTTTAGGCCGGCCCCTATTTGACATTTTCCTTGCATGAGCTTTTTGATGAGGTCTAACAACTTCAAGTGGAACGATAAGGGGTGATAGGTTAGAACTACTACACTGAGGATTGATAAAGTCAGTTTGAACATATTTCATTTATTATTTTTTAAATTTTTTGAACAATTGAAGCAACCAATATTAAGTATTTTTTAAAAATATGTAGCAGAAGAACATAAAAGGTAAATTATGAAAAAATTACTCAGATGTGTTGTACCTTTTACCTGGTCAAAGGGACAACGCCTAGTCGTGGTCAGAGGCACAACACTCTGGTAGTGCAAATTAAAATGCATACTAAACATTTTAGGGTCAAGATAAATCAATTTCAGAAGCTACACCATGTTTCTTATTGCAATAGCTACTTTGTCAAATGATTTCCATCTAAAAAGACATAATACAAAAAATATTATGAAGCAGAATGTCATCAATAAATAACTTAGATTTTTATGATAGAAATGGATAAGTATTTTTTGCGTGAAGGAGCTAAACACTAATTACACCCAAATTTATAAAATGTTGCTGCAAGCCGCCATAGCCTCAGTGGTCAAAGGAATAATATGGTCAGAGGTACAACACCTTCCCCTATCTGTCGCTCACGCTTCCCTGTCTGTTCGCTCTTTTCTGGCCTCAATAATGTTCTGATTTTGATGAAATTTGGTACAAAAATCTTTCGTATAATTTGAAACCAGCAGTACCCTTTCACAAGGACATGGTTTTTGGAGCAAAATTCGCAAAAAAAAAAAAAACCGTTATGCTTACTTAATATGCTTACAAGTACTCGTTTTATAGGTTTATTCACTATAAACACGAATGAAACCATTTTTAAGGCATTAGCTTTAACCGTTTTTGAGAAAAAGGGGAAAAAATTGTTGAATCAAGTTTTTGAATTGGGTACTTAGAATCATGGGATTCATTTAAAATATTTTCTGTATGTTTAAAATTCATGTAAAGAAATATGTTTTAATTTTGGTTACGTTCGGAGTTAAGGAAGGATTAGAATAAAATATTTTATTTTTAGACATGAAACGTTTTGAGAACTTTGTATACTTTTTTTAATATCTCAAAAACGGTTGGGAATCTTGGTAAGAGAAAGGTAACCATTCAAAAGCTTACTAAATGCTCTACAAAAAAGATTCTGAAGCAATTTTTGATTAGGCGATGTCAATCGGAGAAATAAGCGCTTAATACGTCAAATGTTTTGTTCTTTTAAACGGGTTTTTGAAGTTGTTTAGCTCACTTTTTAATTGGTTGTTTTTTTTTTAATTGGGATTCTTTGCAGAATTAGTATTATAGTAGAAGAGTAAAAGAAAATGTAAACATTTTGATATTTTCAAATTATTGAACAGTAAGATTAGTATCTCTAGGAGTGGATGAAGGGTGCTGCCAGACCCTTTTTCTGTCAGGTAAAGGTGAGGGTCCGGGCGGACCTATATGAGGTCATAAATTATTTCATGAAAGGTATAACCAAAATTATAACTGTTTCTATTTCAACCTTTCCAATTGACAGTAGGATTAAGAACGGAACCGCGCTAAGATGATGCAGTTCATGCGAGGCGGACTTTTTGCATGTTCACCTGGACTCGGAAAAGTAGACAAGAGAACGGAAATGAATTCTATTTAAGGAAGCAATGTAAGCTCATTAACTCCTTTTCTGAACAACTTTATAGCACATGGTGTCTACTACTTTCGTGAAAGCCAATTTTGTGACATTTTCATGACTTGAAATGAAAATTTCGGGCCCATTAAAAAGAAAATAATTTCACTTAAAAAGAGAAAGCCATAAGTTTTAGCTTAAAATTATTTCTAAATAAAACGGATTACCGTGACATCTATAAACTAGCAATTTTACAAACATTTAAAACAATTAATAAAACTGTATAACATGTACATAAAAAATCTTGTTTTTAGATTCGGGACTTTACTCTTGGATTCCGAGTGGTACGGGATGTCGCAACTCTAACCCCTTTATAGAATAGCCTTTAATGCCTTAAATAAAGTATCGAATAAGACAATTTTTGATTATATTATATCGTCAATGGATAAATTATGTTCGTTCCTATTTGTATATTTGTTAGTTTGACATGGTAGGGAAGATATGTTAGTAATTGTGTTTTAGTTTTTTTTGTGTTTTTCTAGGAAACGAGAAAAATGCCAAAGGACTTTTTTCTTTCTATTTTTATCCTGCATCGATTCCCGAAGTTTTGCCGTTTATTTTGGGGACACCCTGTATATAAATAAATAAATATATATATATATATAAATATATATATTTGAACCACCGTTATATTCATGATCTATGAGATCAGAAACATGAAATATTCGTGTTGGCATTTACGGATTGCGTCATGAGGTTAACCTTATAAGCGGGTTTCCTTCCTTTGAAGGGAGGGAGGAACCGCGCTAATGAAAATTTCACATTTCATATCCCATAGATCGCGAATATGACGGTTGTTTATATATATATATATATATATATATATATATATATATTTCTCTGTTCACTCTCCCACCGGCTCAGAAATGGTCCGATTTTGATGAAATTTCGTACAATAATCGTTCGTCTAAATTGAAAGGTCAAGTTCGTTAACCAGCAGAATCCGTCCGCCGGAACATGGTTCTGCACAACTGTGGAATTCCTACCAACTGGAGGATCATCAATAGCATTTTCTATACATAACTTTAAGGCAGGTATCATCGCATGAGCCCTAACTAATACCTGCGAGTTTTCACTCCACCGGATTGTACACAGTTTTAGTGGACAAAGATTAATTCCAGAAACTTCGCTGAATTTAGCTCTTTGATGGGAAATCTTTAAATAAAAAAATTTCGTGACATGGTTTCCAAATTCGTGACTTTTTCGTGATTTTCGTGCCCTATTTTCCATTTCGTGACATTTTCGTGATTTTTTCGTGCAGTAGACATTTAGTAGAAATTGTAAACAAATTTAATATCACGACTAATCAAGAAAAACATATTTTTATATGGCTAGACAGTAATGTGGTAACAATATTCTTAAAATAGCTTACCATAAGTGTAATCAGGAGTGGAGTATGAATGAAGAACGGCATTTTGTTCCTGCACTTTTTGTGGATTTGCTGAAATTAGAAAGAATAATTATGCGTATATCAAACAGAATTTATTACTTACAATTTGAATAAAATAACTTTAAAAAACAAATTATAAATTTGTACAAAAAAGTAATTAAATATAGTTTTTAATAAAAAGTACAATAAAGAAAATAATACTTCATTAGTAAATATTAAGGAAAATAATTAAATAAATAATTTTTTAGAAATAAATATTTTAATATCCTTCTTTTGATGTGAGACAAATCCAGGGTGTCCCAAATTTAAATGGCAAAACTTCAGGTGCGTGTATTGGACCGAATAACTAAGAAAAAAACTCCTTTAAAGATTTGCTCGTTTTTGCTTCTTTTTGGAGGAAATCACAAAACAAGAAACGAAACAAGTTTTCTAGAAACGGTTTCTGCAACGGTAATGCTTTAGAAGCGGTGCGAGAGTATGCACGCCGATTCCCAAATAGAAGAGTGCTTAATCGACGAGTATTTTTGTTAACTTTTAATAGACAACGAGAGCCTGGGTCATTTTATGTATTTACATTTTTTTACGTTATCAATTATTTATGTAGTTATTGCTTAAAATACTGGCTAGACAAATTGCAGCTAAACACTGTTTTGATTATATTTGGTGTACTTAATCTACGAAAGACTAGGTCATTCTTACTTATTAATGAAGGCCACCAAAAACCATCAGAATAGTTTTTAGTTGCAATTTATCAAGTCAGTGCTAGATGTAATGCTCAGATTTTGGCATGAGGGCAACATATTAAGCAATAAATAAATTAAATAGATGATAACATAAAAAAAATGTTTATATAAATATGGCACAGGTCAAATATTTTATCTATATAGGTAATGAGCTTCCCCCTACATACAATGTCTTTGTTATTCATTTCCCTTAACATTTTGTAATTTCTTAACATTTCAAGATCAAGTATTTTATATCTAAAATTTTTAATAACATTAACAAATTTCTTATAACCATAAAACGTTTTGTCAAAAATGTAAAATAAATTTTCTGTTTTATTTCGTATAAATTTTGGAAAAATCTTTGTTTTTTTACAGTTTTAAAAAAAATTGAATTCTACTCTTAATTTTAACATTTTTCTTAATAATATTTATTAGTTTATACAATTCCTTCAATCCGTTCTCGTCAATGTTCATATTCAGAATCTCAAAGTAGAGTTCTTCGTCCCTCCTTTTTTCCACCTTGGAATTATTTATATTCAATTCCACGTATTCCTGACCTTCATTTACGTATATTTATTTATTTTTAAATAAATATGGCACAGGTCAAAGGTTATATAAAAATAAATAAATATACGTAAATAAAGGTCAGGAATACGTGGAATTCAACATAAAAAAAATGTAAATTAATAAAATGACCCAGTATCTCGCACCCCTTCTAAAGCATTACTGTACATGAAAACTATATTAGCATCAGGAGATTGAATTTTAGTAATTGGTATCTTCAAATAATTTGCAATGACAATTTTTTTTCATTGAAAATTTAAATAAGTAAATACAAAAATGAAAACTTGTTTTGTTTCTTGTTTTGTGATTTTCTCCAAAAGAAAGCAAAAACGAGCAGATCTCTAAAGGACTTTTTGTCTTCGTTTTTTGGTCCCGTACACGCTCCTGAAGTTTTGCCATTTAAATTCGGGACACTCTATATAATGAATAAGCATTTTATTTCAGTAAAGCAACTTGACCTTTAAAATAAAAATCTGTAATCTCAGATTAGTTCAATGCAATCTGAGTACTTAGAGAACAGATCAAGATGACGGAAAAATAAAATGAATAAAAGGTATTCATCAGTGTCTCTTAGAATGTTAATAATGAATGCTGTGATTTGAGTGCTAAAGTCTTGTGCCAGAACATCCATTGGGAGTCTAGGCCTTTAGAGAGAGAGCTTTGTCAGTGAAAACTCTCTTCTAAAAAATAAGGACTGCATGCATTCATGTACATGCGTTTGCTTGCTTATGAATAGGGACCGGATTCTTAGGTTTTCAACTATTTTTTCCTTTCTTCTAAACATGAAAATGATCGGTTTTTATATGATTCGCGGCTTGTAGTATCATTCATGCAAATTTGGAAGAACCTAAAAAAAAACCTATTCAGGATGATATCACCTAAATAACGATGGAATGACCTAGACAGACCTAATCTTTGAAATAGAAAATACAATTCAATGAACAAATTTCCTCGATCAAACAAATTATCTTAAAATCATCTTCCCGGGGCCAGACTTCCAGGGAAATTTTATTAGGAGTGTCGCTTCTACCAGAACCCATTTTAACACACTGGGGAAAAAATAAAAACAGTTGTTGACGCTTTGGATATGAATAAAGAAGCTGCCATTTCTAAGGCTTCGATGTTCCTCAAGAGCAACGAGATTTGTGGTGCACTCGCATTCCTAAGAGCACATTTCTCAGATCTTCCAAAATTGGAATTGTCAACACTGGAGCTAAAAGATGAGATGAAATACTTCCCTATGATGTCTTGTGACGTAAACCGTCGAAAACTTGATCACCTATATGGGAGATTACTGTAACAAGGGGTAATACCTATTTTAGTTTCATATTTCCCCTTTTAAATTTGTCCACGATTCAATTATTTTGTTTTTAACATAGTTATGTACCTTTTTGTAGGCAGTGAAATTCTTCCTGATGCTCTTTAGAAGTTGGAACTCTATAGCAGAGAAACTTAAAAATGTCCTTAACATATTTGTTTTAATCGTTTTGTTTTATGTTCTTCTTTATTTTTTTTTTTATTAATGTATGTTTTTTTAAATAATTTAATTTATTTTTCTTTCTTTTTTTTTTAACATTGCTTTATTTCTAAAATGTATTTTATTTAAATAAATTGCATTCACTTTGTTTTTTAAATAAATATTTTGTTGAATATTTGGACTGCTTACTTTTTTTTAAATAATAACACGTATTTTCGTTTTATTTGCTCATCATTTTTTTTTCCTTCTCAAAATACTATTCTATAAAATAACGTTACTTGTTGTTTATTTTTATGTCACGACAAATATATGTGTGTGTATATATATATATATATATATATATATATATATATATATAAATTATAAATTAATCAAAATTATTATTTTTAATGATAAATTATAATAGGTTGAACTTATTTTTGGAACCCACTGAAACATTTTTATCGCCTAAAAAAACCTAAAATGGATTTTTAAATAAAAAACCTAAAAAGACCTATTTTTTGAACCTATTCAGAACATTTTTATCTCCTAAAAAAACTAAAATGGATTTTTAAATAAAAACCTAAAAAGACCTATTATGCCTGTTGCAAAAACCTAATTGGGCGCTTATTTTATCCTAAAAATCCGGTCCCTACTTATGAACAAGCGTATTCTTGTATTAAATATGAATAATAAATAAAAATAAATTGCCCATAAATAAATTAATGTTTATAAATTCCATTGAATTGAAACATATTATTACATGATGTTTTCTGATTTTTTCTTATCCTCAATACTGCTAAAGCAACTGCATTCTGGTATGTTTTTGTAACATGCAACCTTCTGCAAATTTCTAATTCTTCTTCTTGTGCCTGAAAGACAAAAGAAGTTTCAGTAAATAACTCGCTTAAAATAATTAGACCGCGACTCACAGAAACTGTGAAATTTGTGTTATCTTGGTTTGATCCCATCATATAATAAGCAAGATTTATATAAAGAAAGAAATATTGGAATAATTAGTCATGAAGAGTCAAGTTATTGGTGATATTCTTGTTACTGAAAATCTTATTATTTTTTTTTTCTATGTTGAATATGAACTGTATTGAATATGTAATGTCACAATTATCTAAAATATAAATTGATACAATTAATGTATATAGAAAGAGAGGGGGTATTTATTTATATTGGAACAATTAGTCATGAAGAGTCAAGTTATCGGTGATATTCTTGTTACTGAAAATCTTATTATTTTTTTTTTCTATGTTGAATATGAACTGTATTGAATATGTAATGTCACAATTATCTAAAATATAAATTGATACAATTAATGTATATAGAAAGAGAGGGGGTTTTACGTTAACAAGAGAGAAAGACTGAAAGAACACAAACATGTAGAAGTTTGTTCATTGCTTTTTAGTATATTCATTTGAAAAGTTGAACAAATGTCTGGTCAAATTTTGCATAAAATCGTTGTCATCTATCAAAGTAAAAGTGGCTTGAGAGTCATCATATTTAAAGCTCCATTCTCAAATTCCTCCATAAAGAAGTGGGGAATTATTAATTCCTCTAAAATCTGCTAGATAGAACCAAGAATAGAATTTGTCCAAAAGTCATCTGCAATCAACACTATTGTGATTTGAGGAGAAGACATCCGCATCCAGTGTCAATCACACTCTACAAGAAAACCAATCACACTCTAAAGAAGCCATTTCCAATAAGTGGGAGGTGATAGTTTGAAAACTTAATTAACTTCCTAGTGAAGTCTATACATAAATTTTGATAGAACCATCTCAATGCTCAGAGTTTCACAAGTATTGATTTCATTGGACTGGAGGTGTTTATCAGTTTTTCTGTGCGTTTTTTTTTTTTTTTTTTTTTTTTTTTTTTTTTTTTTTTTTAATGCTTTGAGGAGTAAAATGAATTTGTCAATACAACTAGGTACCAAGTAAGAGAAAGATATTATTGAGCTTTTAATATCAACTTTGTTAAGTCAAATAACAGAGAGTCAGTTATTTCATCTACAATCAGCAGTGCCACTTTCTGTACATAAAGGCGACTTGAAGACAGAAAACTTCAAGAGAGCCAGTGGCTAATATATATGTCTGTTCACTCTCTCATAGGCTCAAAAATGATCCATTTTTTATGAAATTTGGGAAAAAATGTTTTCGTTTAATTTTAAAAATCAAATTCATTAATCAGCAGAATCAAGGAACATGCTTTTGGGGCAAAATTCACACGGAAAACATAATGCTTTCATTTTTGAGCTTGTATGCTTGCAGGTATTCGTTTTATAGGTTCTCTTATGTAGGAAAACTAATGAAACCATTTGAAAAGCCATATCTGTAAACATTAATGAGAAAAATTACTTTTCCCAACTAATTTTCAGTTAGGGTATTCAGAAACGATTGATTCAGTTGAAACTTGTTCCAGAAATTTGATATTCATCTAATATAAGATATTTAAATTTTTTTTTGCATTTGGAGTTAATGAGTATTACAAAAACATATTTTATTAACATACATGAAATGAATTTTGGATATATATATATATATATATATATATATATATATATATATATATATATATATATATATATAAATTACGTGTCTGTCTGTTTATATAGGAAATTACAAATCCACACCGTTTGTCCGCTTTGGACCAAACTTGGCACACTGGTAGATCTTGACCCGGGGAGTCTTGAAGGCTAATTCAAAAACGTCTACCAGCTGTCTGTCAGTATGTTTGTTCCTTATACAAATCCACACCGTTCGACTGAAGTTAAGCAAACTTGGGACAGAGGTAGATGTTGATCCAGGGAGTGTTATAGGCTAAGTTAAAAGTTTTGATGGGACCATGTCAATCGGAGTAATAAGGGCTTAAAACCTTGAAATTGTTAGTTTTGTTCTTTTGAAAGAGTTTTTGTCTCTGATAACTTCACTTATTAATTGTTTTTTTTTTGTAGTTGCATTTAACAAAAAAAAAGTCAGACTCGCAGGAACTGCGTCATCTTAGCGCGGTTAAGTACATCTCGAAGAAATGGAATAGATTAGCATCACAAATCACAGGAAACTGACAGTAGCCAACTTACACAGAAGCGGATAATTCTTCATCTGTATAAGTCAATACAATTATGTACTGAAAACGTACTTACACTTCGACTACTGCTGAGAAGGATCTATTCTAAACAACCAAAAATTCGTTGTCATTTTAAGTATCTTGTTTTACTAGCAAATCCGTTTTACTGTTATAATCAACTGTAAATATGTGCTTCATGGCGAATAAAATTTCATACTGTCATGGGTTAAATCTTTCTATAAAATAAGAAATAACGATAACTTCAGTTTGGGGCTGTGAGGAAGGTTATATACATAGGAGAATTCAAAACAAAAATTTATATGCCATCATGATATTAGCCAAAGCCATCTTGATTACCACAGCCACTCCAAACTTATTACCAATACCTTTTATAGTTTCTTAGCTTATTTTACTGCAATACTAATTTTACGGATAAATGCAATTTAAAACAAAAAACAACCAATTAAAAAGTGAGATAAACAAAGAGAAAAACCCTTTCAAAACAAACACTTTTTAAGTTTTAAGCGCTTATATCTCTGATTAATGTTGCTCCATCGAATATTGCTTCAGAACCTTTATTGTAGAGAATTTAGTAAGCATTCGAATGGCCACCTTCCACACCACGATTTCCCAACCGCTATCCAGATATTTACAAAACACTAACGAAAAAAAGTGTGAAGACAAGTTTTGTACATAATTGCACAATCTACAATTTCTGTCTGAACTATTTTTACCATAAAACTAAACGTTTCGCTGAAAATTCCTAAAAACCTTTTTTTACGACCTTTGACCTCAAATAAAATTGTTTGCACTCATGGGATTGATAAGGGCTTTTTCCAATTCCATTATAATGTGCTCCCTAATGTTCATGCAAATTTTCAGGTTGCTAGGAATTAACGCAAAGGTACTCATATTTTTCTAACCCATCTATTTCTAGCAACAGAAAATTGGTCTCATTTTAACTATCCTGTTTTACACACAAATACATTTTTCTAATGTAAGAAATTACAAAAATAAAAAGCAATAAAAAACTAAGGGAAAGAGACACAAATTACAAAAAGAACGACAAAAACCTGTTTATAAGAACAAAACAGACGTATTTGAAGTTTTAAGCACTTATTTCTCAGATTGACATCACCTAATCAAAAATTGTTTCAGAATCTTTTTTGTAGAGAATTTAGAAAGCTTTCAAATAGTTTCTATCCACCTATCACGATTTCCCAACCGTGTTAGAGATATTAATGAAAGTAAACAAAGTTCCCAAAACTTTTCATGTCTGTTAATAAAATATTTTATTCTAACCCTTCTTTAACTTCAAACATAACCAAAATTTCAACATATTAGTTTTGATGAAATTCGAACATGCAAAAAATTTTTCAACTGAATCCCATGATTTTAAGTACCAAAACCAAAAACGTTATTCAGCAACTATTTTTCCAATTTTCTTGAAAACGGTTAAAGCTATCGCCTTAAAAATAGTTTCATTCATTTTCCTAGGCCAAGAAGCCTATAAAACGAGTACTTGCATGCGTATGAAGTAAGCGGAACGATTTTTTTCGCTCGACATTCGCTCCAAAAACCATGTTCCAGTGGGCGGATTCTGCTGGTTAACGAACTTGATCTTTCAAATTAGACAAAAGATTTTTGTACCAAATTTTATCAAAATTGGACCATTATTACGGCCGGAAAAGCGCGAACAGACAAATATATAAATATATATATATATATATATTTATGTATATATATATATATATATATATATATATATATATATATATATATATATTTATGTATATATATATATATATATATATATATATATATGTACAAATTTGAACCACCATTATTTTTGGTCTCTAGGGGTTCTGAAACGCAAAATTTTCTAGTCGACACTTCCGGATTGTTTCATGAGATCAACCTTATAAGCGGGGTTCCTCCCTATGAAGGGAGGGAGGAACCGCGCTAAAATGAGTACTTTAGTAAAAAAAAGGTAAGAAAATTAGAAACATAATTACTGGATTAATGGAATATAAACAAAATAAGCCATCGCATTCATTATAAGTTGAAAATCTTATGATTCTGGACAACCCAGTACATCACCAAAGTGGAGTGAGCATCGAATTTATAATAACTAAAAGTAAATGGCTTAACATCTCACTTACTCTTTTACGAGCTATTTCAGGTCCAAGGAACTCCTGATATTCATCATAGAGATTGTTTAAGCAAGTTTGTCTAATTGGAACAGGAACTTTCAGATTTTCTTCCATTATGATTACAGGATATTTTGCCATAGCCTGTTAAAAGACAGTCAACAATTAAATAATATTCTACATTTAATTGCTGACCAAATGGAAATTAATATTCAATAGTATTTACTTTTACTATTTATTAGTAATGTCAAAATTTATTATTATATTATTATTATTAACATAAGCAGGTAAATATAGTACATATTTCTTAATCATACATGAAACTGTTTAAATTAATTGAGATCGTTGAGTGTTGGGAATGTGATTGGTCCTGGTATCTTAATAAAACATTTTTTATAAGAAAATTAGTTCTATGTTTGCTGATGTTTAGGCTTGGAATTCAAGCTTCCATCAGGGCTGTAAAACAAGGAGGACAGAGATAATCCTAATTTATATAATTGATATTTCTTCTGTATATAAATCAGTATTACCCTGTCCTCCTTCTTTTACACCCCTGATGAAGGCTTGAATTTCAAGCCGAAATGTCAGCAAAAAATAAAACTCATTTTCTTGTAAAAAAAAAAACAAAAAAAACAGTAGTTTTATTAAGATACCACGACCGAACCCTGAATAATACTACCTTCTTAAATCAATAACCTAGAAAATTATAATTATTATTTATGGATTAATTGAGGTTAAATGTTTAAAAAGGGGATCTTTCAGGGAGTTTTTACCATGAACTTGAGGCTGACAACAACAAATTTTTTGACAAACAATGAAAACATTTTAACTTTATTAAAACTGCTTGATCAGTTTCACGTCAACTGATGTCACTTTGGGTGAACTAAAACTAATTAAAACCCTATATCAGGAAGTATATAGGGTTTTATCAAATAAATTAATCTGTCATCAAATTGGCAAATCTTTTGTTAAATGTTTAAACAATAAATTAAAAAAATGTTGTTTTTATCATTGAGTAAACACTTTAATATAAAGAAACTTATTAAAAACAGGAGATAACATACTACTTGCAAAGAAATGAGAAATGCAGGATGTATATAAGTTTTTAATAAGTTTCTTTATATTATATATATATATAAAAGGCTGAACTACATTCAAAGAGATATATTGGGTTGCTGCATACATTTGGGCAGTTCTTATATTACATATTTATTTTACTGTCACCCAAAATCACTCAATGACGTATTTATGACCTTCTGCCAATGTTGAGGCTGCAGTTCAAAGCCTTGCCTGCAAAACTTTGTTGGTTTAGTCTGAGAGAAATTGGTCAAGAGAAGGTTCATCAGGTAGAAAACAATTGTCCCTGAATGTAGTAACAAAGAGAGCTGAAAAGATGAAAATCTGAGAGTTAAGTTTAACAATCACAGCTATGGTCAATTGCGCTATATGCAAACGAGTGTTACCACAGAGCAATAAGACTGGTCATTGTCTTTTGTTATCAACAGCAACAGCAAGCCATATTAGCTGCCCAATCTACAGAACAGTGGTAATCATTACGTTGTTCAGAAAAAGTTTATGTTGAAGAATGCCATCTATGTTCCACCAAACATACAACATGATTTTTCTTGGATGGTCACCATCCTTGGCACAGGGGGATAGTTCCTAATAGTGATAAATTTTAGAAGTTGGTTTCTTGAAACAATTCGCAATGTCAATTTATTTAAATTAAAAATGTAAATAAGTAAGTACAAAAATGAAAACTTTTTTTGTTTCTTGTTTTGCGATTTTCTCCAAAACAAGTAGAGATTTACTCATTTTTGCTTAGCTGAAATGACTTTTTGTCTTAGTTTTTCGGTCCCCTATACACTCCTGAAGTTTTGCAATTTAAATTTTGTGGGACACCCTGCCTGTGTGCTTATATATATATATATATATATATATATATATATATATATATATATATATATATATATACTATCTATACTATATATAACTATATTTGTATCTGTTATTTTCATCTGTCATTGACATTGAACTCACAAAAATGTTTTTTTTTTTCAGTAACCTCTATTCACATTCATGAGTGTGGCGTCACAGTCACACAACAAGTTGCCACAACAAATATCAAACACATAAAATACTTCTTAAATTATTTTGACAAATAATTGTACTTAACCTGAGACGGAGCATGTGCTTTTCTGGTGGGAGGCTTAGGAATATATTCTTCATAGGGAGGTGTACATAAATCATTTTTTTTGGAAGATGCTTCTGGAACCCGTTTAGCTTTGGCAATGAGCTCATCTTTGGCATTTAAAAGTGATGAAACATTAGGAACATGAGCTATTTTTACTTTACCTGAAACAAATTTATTTTAAATTAATTTATTATTATCTATTGTAATGATATAAAAGGGGGTGCTCTAGAAAGGGTCAGTTTCTGGCATAGCAAAGAGTAGCATTCCTATTCAAAATAAAGGCTAAGTTAAATTCCATAAGTCCATCACAAATATTCTCCTTTGTCAATCAATTAAATAAATAAAAGTAATAAAAGAGATAGCAATTGGCAGTGCTTAGTTTGGCAGTATTTATTTTTTTATTAAAAAAAAAAAGGCAGTGTTAAATAAAAGAAGAGTCCAAATGTCTCGGCTAGGAGCGATAAGGCGTCGAGAGATACAAGTTCCCAGGAAGATAAGAATAAATGTGCTTCCAAAATGCACTTTGAACATCGAGGTGGCGATCGCTTAAGACAAACACCCTTAGTGTGGTGGGAGTAACGCCTCTATAAAAAGGGCCTTCCCCCACCACTCAGCCCCCATTCAACCACCAGAGGCAGAGGACCGAGTCTCGCTACAGAACCAGCTGGCCAGCCGACATCAAGCTCACTTCACCTGGACATGATGGCCAGACACCACTCCAAGATTTAACAGCCGACCATCATTCTCCTCAACATAACTACAAGCAGTCTGCCTCTCCACTTCCAGAACATCATCCGTAAAATAAGCTGAGTATAACTCACTAAACTGCCAATCTTTAAATAAAATTTAAAAGCTATCTAAAATCTAATAATGGCCAATATTTATCTTTTTATATATAAATTAATATTTTAAATATGTTCTAACATTTCTTAATAACCCAACATTGATACAAATATGTGAGTCAAGCAATTTTTCTTTCTTATATTTAAGTTTATATCACAGCCATGCTAAATCTTAAATTATATATTTTTTATTCAATATAAGTCAATTTTTTCAAACTCTATTTTATTTATAATGAACCTTTCTCCTGGTATATAATATGGTCTCAACACATAAAAGGACAGATGGTAAGAAATGGTTCTAATAATATATTTCTCATGCTTTTTATTTCAGGAAATTTATTAAATTAATTTAATTATTCAAATGGTTTTATTCATAAATCCGTATGTGGTGAGTTTGGTAATTTTAAATGAACCCTGAGATATAATGAAATTATACCAAAAACATTTTTAAGTCAACTTTTTATATAATAATTTTTAAATGTAATTCAACTTTCTTATTTTTGCCCAAACCAAAACACCACACTATATTTACAGTAAATAAAATATCAATTGCATTTAATAAATTTGCATAAGTGCAAAGAATAATAAGGATATGGTACATTTCATTTGCTAGCTCTGATTATAAATTTTGAACTTATCAGAAGTTTCAAGCAAATTTTATCAGTGTCTGTGTGAAAGGCATCAAAACAATTGTGTGACCTTCCTTCACTTTCAATTTTAAGGCCGAAACTATTTTGTTTAAGTAAATTATCACCTCTAAGGGTGTCTCTCTTTGTCACTTAATCTTTTGTATTATATCACATTGGTTTCCTGAGATTGTGTAAGTTTTCTATGTTGATGAGGTAAAGGCCACCTTTCTTCCCTAGCAAATACCACCTTGCCGTTGAAGATGTTGGTTGGTGCATGCATGCTTTAATAATTTTAGATTTATATGTTGCTATAATTTCTGCAGTAATGCATTCGATAATTCTAGGACTGCAAAATACACATACGAAATACACATTAGTGAAGGTATTGGTCATGTATTAATAGCTTAGATCTTGTTCTGCCATGCAAAGTAGACTTTTTTGGTATTAATAGTAGCATTTTCTTTAATAATAAGATTAACTTTCTTTAAAACATTTTAGCTACTCTTTAACATTTTTATGACCTTTCTTCCAGTTCACGTACATACTGCATACATAGTAGATACTAACTTCCCTCTATCGATATGCAGCACCGTATACTTATGTAATCCAAAGCACATTTCAATGGCAAAACTGAAATTTAGTAGAATGCTAATCATACTCTATAGTTCATAACAATTCTTTGTATATGATGTCAGTTTGCACAGTTATCCTGGTTTCTCAGATATTAGTGGTTAGCTCGTAAGTTGGCCACAATCTTTGCTGCCCCTTTCCATAAGTATGTCATCAATTGTGTTTATAGGCTTCTTACAAAACAAGCAACAATATACATTTGTAACATCCTGATTTACCAGAGTGTGAGGAATCGAATTGAAATACACCTTGAAGCCAACCTTGCCACCAATAGATTATGCTGCTTGAATGATGCCTGAAGTGCAATCTCTTTTTGCAATCTTTAGAACCATTTTGACAGCCAAGCTCCTCAGGCGCTAACAATTAATTTTACGGAATGTGTTCTTGTTGGAGCTAATTGATGTAAAGATTTTATACACCTAGTTTGAACGATTCAGTTACTCGTAATGGGCCTATAGTCCCATAGTGGGTTTGAGACTGATTTTATTTCTTTGGAATCATATATTCAAGCCCTCAAAGAAGTCATTTGGTATTGGTTCAGTGCACACAAGAATTCCTTAGCAACAAGAAGAAAACAATTCATGTAGACTGCTCAAATATTTTAGCCAATAATTGTGGATAACAGATGCTTTTCAATTGTGTATTTTTTTTTAAGAGCACTCATTGAATCATCTTCAATTATTCAGATGTCTTCCATTTGAGGGATGTTCTGAAATGCTTCCGATATATGAGACATCCATGTTCCAATATCAAAGTGGACATCTCAGACTTTCCTTACATCGGCCCAATAATTGAGAATTTCTCCCATCTTCAAATCACTTAGATCAGTGCTGCTTTTACTACAAATAATAGCCCTATAAATAATTTTTCTGTGCATAAGTTGTTTTGTTTCGCAGAGGAATGCTTCACTGAATCAAAGTACTCAGTTGGCGTACATAGCCACTTCATGCTGTTGGTTGTCTAACTAAGTGAACAGAGTTTCTGTCCAGTCTGCTATCAACCTCAGTAGTGTACGGATCGCTATCTCTAGCTCCAGGGTATTAAGTTTATCTTGCTGCAGCTCGCTACCTCCTCGCTAGCAGCTACCTTGCCATCACTCTTAGAGAAGTATAAACCCATTCTTTATTTTCATTAATTATTTTCAGTTTTTTACTCATTCTTTTCTATTTCATCAGTTATCAAATATTATAGTATATAAATAATATATAAAAGAAATATTTTTTCTTTATTCTAACACTTTTAATTAATGTGGAAGAAAAGTTTTGGGCACCTCTCGAACCCAAGCCACCTGATGGAGGAGGGCCTTCTTTTTTTAAAAACAAAAATGGGTGGATTACTAAATACTTAGTTGCCACTCTAAATCCAGAAAATAAGAAAACCTTTAACGACTACAGTCCTTTTAAAGTATGTAGATTCGTCAAGTCTCTAGCTCCTTCAACAAAAGTGTCGTTTAACAAAAATATCTCTCTCACTCCCCATAGATCTCTTAATTATTCTAGGGGTGTTATCGTCTCCAATGAGCTTCTGCATTACTCTGAAGATGAGCTGGTATCCGAAATGACCCAGTTTGGCGTAACTAAAGCCTATAGAATTCAGAAGGGAGTTCAGGGAGAGAAAGTTCCCACCCCTACAGTAGTTCTGACATTTGAAAGGAGTCAATTACCCGAAAAGATAATCTTAGATTTTCAAGTACTAAGAGTCCGTACCTACGAGCCTAACCCATATTTATGTTACTCATGCTTTAATTATTGACACTCTAGTAAAAACTGTCCGAATAAAAAAATATGTGGTAAATGTGGAAGTGATTCTCATGACTCAAATCTGTGCGACCAAATCCCAAAATGCATAAATTGCGAAGCTTCTCACCCAGCTTTTGACAGAAACTGCTCGAATTATAAATTAGAAAAATCTATTGAAAAAATAAGAGCATTTCAAAAAGTTTCATATAGAGTTGCTGAAAATATTTAAAAAAATAAAAATAAACCTGAACCTACTCCCTGTCCAGAAATGACCTATTCTCAGGCTTCCACATTAAATAATAACTACGATAGTTGCATGAGACAAATTGCCATCGTTAGCTACCGTTGTCACCACTCTCACAAAAAAAGTAGATTCACTTATCTCCAATATGACAGATATTTCGCCTTCACAGCCCTCTGTTCGCGAGAATTCAATGACCAATAAAACCTCCCCAAAAGAACCAAGACCCACATTGCCCTCTGGCAGTAGGTCAGTAAATAAAATTGAGCCGCAGGGCCCATCTACCTCTCTAAAAAGACCCCCATCAAGTGGTCTAGCATCAGCTCATTTAACCTAGAAACGTCAAACTCCGGTCAATACAAAGGAAAAACTAACAAATCAAGTAAAAAACCAAAAATTAATAAATGACACTTTCTGGAATGACTGCTTCTCAAAAATATCTCTTTAAATGTGTTTCTAAGAATTTCTATACATATAAGAGTGTGTATAAATATACCTTGTTTGATTTTGAATGTGAGTGTATATATGTCCGTACATGCGAGTGTGTATGTGAATGAGTGTGAGTCTTCGTGTAGTGTGAGTGTGTGTGGGTGTGGGTGTGTATGTACACTTCCTGTTCAAATACTTATTCACTATGCAATAATGAACTTAACTTCTGATAATCATTACTCAAGTTATACTTTCTCAATTTTATTCCTCTTAACTTGCATTATGAAAATTAAGTTCGCCCAATAATTTCTACTCATGGTAATCATTCCTTTGGCCTGTCAGTGCAATCCTCACTGACTTTACTAGAATTTTCCCCTTCTCTTAAGTTTATATATATATGATTTTATTTTTTAAACTTATGCCTATTTTGAATAATCTTTTTGATAAATGTAAACAAAAAAAAACGTATCGTAGAAAAGCCTATGAGACTTTCTTCCAAATTATTTCGACTTACTCTTCTATTTTACCGAAGTGTGACAAACTCTACACAAATTATCAATCCGAAAATCTCTTTATCTTGTATTGGACCAAAAATCACACTCCTGATTCCATGAATTTAATACAATGGAATATTAACGGATTATACTATAATAAAACACACTTTCTAGAACTTCTTTGAGAAAACCCAGCTGATATAATATGCATTCAAGAATCCAGACTCAAACAATCACAAAATTTCACCTTATCAGGCTTCAATATCATAAGGAAAGACTGTTCCACCGGATTAATTGCAAGTGGAGGAGTCTGTATAATAATTTCTGACAATCTCCCATACTCTACTATTCCCCTTCAGCCAGAACTACAAGTGGTGGCTGTTCGAATTCATCAACCACATGAGCTTACTGTTTGCTGCATATACCTTCCCCCTAACATAGCCTTCACTGAAGCACAACTTCCTGCTGTAATCTCCCAGCTTCCTCGACCTCTCTGTATTCTAGGTGACATGAACGCGCACAGTCCCCTCTGGTACTCAAATAGAAGTGACACCTTAGAATCATTTATAGATTATTATCACCTAGCAGTTCTCAATACAGACAAGCCCACTCACTTCTGCTCCGCGTCAGGCAGTGAGTTTCACATTGATGTATCCCTGAATAGTGCAACCCTAGCGGCGCACTCCACGTGGCACAGAGCGCAGGACCTATACGGCTCGGATCACTACCCCATTCTAATCCCTCTTTGGAACAGACAGCCACACTCCTCAGAAGTCAGCAGATGGAAACTCAAACAGACTGACTGGATCAAGTACCAACTATGACTTCGAGAACTCAGGCATAGAAACCGTAAATAACACTATAAAAAACTGCCTCCTCACTGCAGCTGAAACCTGCATACCCAAAACGAAGTGCGAACGGTCAAGACCTGTCATTCCTTGGTGGAATGCCGAGTGTGAAAGAACCACTAAGGAGAGAAAACGGGTTCTGAGACGCTTCAA
The DNA here is from genome assembly GCA_946811695.1 of Gonocerus acuteangulatus. Classification (NCBI taxonomy): domain Eukaryota; kingdom Metazoa; phylum Arthropoda; class Insecta; order Hemiptera; family Coreidae; genus Gonocerus; species Gonocerus acuteangulatus. Next base: position 19,893,370 of record OX328132.1, read on the forward strand.
ACGACACCCTTGCTCCATCCACCTCGAAGAGTATGTCACAATAAAAAGAAATTGCAGGAAAACCCTCAAAACATGCCAAAGAAATTCTTGGATCGAATTCCTATCCAATATAAACTGTTTTACGCCCATCAAAGAAGTTTGGAACACAATTAAAAAAAATCAAAGGAACAAAATACAATAAAAATCATATTACTACACTTCAAACTCAGAACTGTCTTATAACTGATTCGACAGACATAGCCAACCACCTTGCAACTCATTTTCATACAATATCCTCTGACTCTAACTATACACAGGAATTCCTTGAAGTCAAACACCAGAGAGAAGCCACGCCCATTCACATCACAGTAAACCCGCTAGATCCGATGAACCACCAATTTTCCTACGTAGAGTTCCTAGAAGCTCTGAGGACGAGAAAAGACTCCTCTCCTGGACCAGACAACATCTGCATAAGCTTCATAAAAAACCTAACTTTTCAGAACAAATCCTTAGTCCATAAATTCCCAAACAAAATTTACACTACTGGGCAAATTCCAAAACAGTGGAAACAGTCTGTAGGCATACCAATTCTTAAACAAGGCAAACAGAAAGACTTAGCAACGAGTTACCGTATGATCTCTCTTACTTGCTCCCTGGCCAAGCTACTTGAAAAAATGGTTTTAAAAGGAATCGATTGGTTTCTTGAGGACAGAGGAATTGAACCAGAGTGGCAAAGTGGTTTGCGCCAAGGCAAAAGCACTAGAGATAACCTTGTTAAATTAGGTACAGACATACTCAATGGATTCTCTAGAAAAGAAAAAACCCTGGCAGTATTCTTAGATATAAAGAATGCGTTCAACACAATATGGAGAAGACTTATCATCGACACGCTAATTGATATTGGACTTGACGGAATAATACTAAATTTCATAATCGAACTTATAAGCTCAAAACAGTTCTCCATCCGAATAAAAAATAGCCATTCCACCTTAGTCACCCAAGAAAACGGCGTACAACAAGGAAGCGTCCTTGCTGCGAAGCTCTTTTCTCTTTCCATAAATCGGGTACTGAATATAGTCCAAGCACCAGTTATGGCAATGTTGTTCGCTGACGACTTTGTCTTATACTTCTCTCATAAATCAATAGACAGCCTACATCATACCATCCAGCAATCATTAAATGCAGTCATCCAATGGTTCTTTAGTCACGGGTTCACTATTTCAAAAGAAAAATCCTACAGTGTTCTATTCGCACGGAGATCCGTATACAATCTACCACCACTATTCATAGATGATATAGAATTAAAATACCAAGACTCATTTAAATATCTCGGACTCATATTTGACAAGCACCTCAACTAGATCAGACACATCAAGACGATTAAGGATAACTGCATCCCCTCTATGCCTCTACTTCGAACTCTCACCAACACTGCCTGGGGAGGAGATAGAAAGTGCATGCTCCTTCTCTACAAGAGTCTTATACGATCTAAGCTGGACTATGGCTGTGTGGCCTATGGATCAGCCTCAGAGAGAACTCTTTCCATGCTCGACCCCGTCCATCACTCAGGTCTCAGGATAGCCATGGAAGCCTTCAGGTCTAGTCCGGTCCTCAGCATTTGCGCAGAGAGTGGGGAACCACCACTGCGCTTCAGACGAGATCAATTGGCACTTAAATATTTTCTATCCATTATTTCTTCCATGGCTCACCCGTTAACGTCCTTATTTAGTATTCAACAATTTCAGAATTTTAATGAAGTTAGACCTCTTGTAAAATCACCGGCTTTCCCTGAGAGAATCTTGAAACTACTCAACGACTAAGATATACTCTATCCAAAAATAACCAAGAATATACCGCCTACCAAACATCCATGGACTTTCCCTCCCATAAACCTGAATTTCAAACTAACAAAATTTGCCAAGAAAGATTCTAACCCAATAGTATACTCCTCCGAAGTCAACAGTATAATACATAACATAGGCCCTTCATCAACAATCTATACTGACAGGTCTAAAACCAAAGATGGCGTCGGAGCCGCCTTTATAGCTGGAAACTCAGAACTCAAATTTTCTTTAAGTCGCATATGCTCTAGCTACTCGGCAGAACTTCTTGCAATCAACAAAGCCCTCCAAACTCACATTCCAAATAAAAATAAAGTAGTCATACTCACCGATTCTCTCTCTGCTCTAGCCGCACTAAGAAACCCCTTTACAAAACATCTCATAATAACGAACATACTTGAAGCCGTATACAATTTATGCAGACATAATATATCAGTAATATTTGTATGGATTCCTGGGCACAGTCAAATACCAGGAAACGAGAAAGCTGACAGAGCAGCCAAACTGGCGATATCAGAAGGAACACCCTGCGCATTAATCCCTAGTCAGGATTTCGCTGCATTCTTGAAAGAAAAAGTTTTCCTAAAATGGGAATCAACATGGAGAGCCTCACGAGATAACAAGCTCAGAGAAATAAAATCTAGTACCCGACCCTGGAAAACTTCGATCACTGGAACCCGGAGGGAGGAGGTGGTCCTTACGAGGATACGGATTGGCCATACTAATCTCACATATGTTTACCTCATGAAGAAAGAAGAACCTCCGATTTGCTTGATGATAGTGGAGGACTAGGCCGAGTTAGGCCCATGACGCTAGAAACGCCTGCTCGGTGTAGATATGTAAGTCGAGCATGCCTTTCCTACAGCCTCATGTATCCCCTCCTCCCTTTCCGCATGCTCTGCTCCCCGCCTCACTCTGACACATAATCCCGAACTGCCTAAACATAATATAACTCTCCCAAAGAAAATTAAAAATTCTTGCCATTTAACCTCCTCCACCCTAATACAGTTTGCAGCATCAATGCCACTTAATTATATAGTATAACAGTTAAAAATACACTCTAAAAGCATATATAATACATATAAATCATTTTAACTGCACAAAAGCCACTAACAAATTGTAATGCAACCTAAAAGGCCTGGAGAAGATATGCTTGGCGGACTGGCATGGGACGGGCCTGGGGCCTGGGGATCGGGACTGACGACGAGGGCCCTGCCCGACAACTCGGACAAGATGTGGCCCCAGCTCCGTGGGATGTGGGTGCTTTGTAGGGGGGGGGGGAGCGAGCACATCCCAGCAGCGGTAGCTCTCATAGCAAGCTTTACTCACGACAATAAGGTTTAGGGTTGTCGGGAAAAAAAGAGTTTCTGTCAAAGCTTTTCCTGAATCATGCTAAGGTGAAGTATGATTGATTCATTTACTTTTGAATGAATGAATGAATATTTTACTGTATTTTATAAATTACAATTTACAGTCTGGTTCTGTTATTCATAAATGGTATTGGTGTACAAACAGTAATTAAAATAAAATAATAAGAGAAAATCATTAAATACCTATTCAGGAAAAAAAAAAAAAACTATGAAATAATTTTTTATTTTTTTTATTTTATTTTATTTTTTTGGGTGCGTCAACTGCTATGGTCATTGGCACCATATGAAATAAAATAATAGTAATAAAGGAAAAATATTCTCGGACACAAATGGATATTGAGAAAAACATGTACATATTTTAAATAAAAATAAAAACTTCATTTTCCACAGCACTAATCACATTGACCCGAAAACTGTAAATACTATTTTTTTAGCCAACGGCCATAGCCACGTTGAGTGCACCGGTTCCCATAGATCACCGAAGTTAAGCAACGTCGGGCGTGGTCAGTACCTGAATGGGTGACCGATCACGTGCTGTTGGCATTAGAAAAGGGTGGCAACCTGTAGATAGCCCGGCGCTAATGGCCAAGATGTAGATGCACCATTAAAAAAATAAATAAATAAAAAAAAAAAAAATAAAAAAAATAAAAAACTATTTTTTTATTGCTTCAATGATGACGTTGAATAGGCTGCTGCATTTATTAATGGTCATGCTGGCGAAGAAGTGTCATAAAGTTTCTTCATCTCTTCCCACATGAAGGGGTAAGGGCTTGTTGAGTTTCCAGAATACTGGAATACGAAGAGCGTTGCCTTAACATCATAAGGGTTAAGAAGCTCCAGCTCCAGAAAAGTGTAATTTCAGTTAGTTACTAACCATAATCATTCGTTTTCCATACACAGATATACAACATGCATACAAGCAAAAATAATTTAAAATGGTGATGAAAGATCATTTAATAATTAAGTAATTTATATATTATTCTTCTTACAAAAAAGAATGTTAAAAAAAAATATATATTACGTTACCTGGAGCAGAACCTATTCTTAAAACAGTTTCTCGGGCTTTACGCCATCTTTCACATAACACCTGAAAGCACAAAATAAAAATACATCAACAGATTATAAATATGTTCAAAGGTAGATGCATACTGAGAATAAAGTTTTACTGTGTGAATTATATCTCTTCCATTTTTATTGCACATTAACACAAAAGTATGATCAAACAGCAAAACACTAAATTGCAGCATCTCTGCCTTTATTATTTTTTTATGTAAAAGGACTATACACTTGGAGATAAAAAAATTTGAATACTTTTAAAAGTTACGATATAATTTTCTCAAGCTAAAATGATTCTTTTTGAGATGCGTAATCTCTAATCTTTATATTAAAATTTAATACTCTGAAAAGCCAAGATCAGATTCAATGCATAATGAAAAAGTAGATGACGAATCTGTTTACACATTTCTTGAAAACAGTCTAAGATAATGATCAGAATCTTGTTTAATTGATTATTTGTATCAAAATAAGTCTATAAAAAAAGGAAAAATATACTGAACGAGAGGCACAATAAAACTGTGTTAAGGATAGCCCTGCCTGGGCCGACAATAAAGCCTGTTTTCTTGTCTGAAGTTCAGGACAATGGTAACCTTTGACGTTCTTCGTCCTTAAACCCCATTCATACATACATTCATTGTCTGAAGCTGACAGAAACATTTTTTTCTGAAGAAAATAAATGACCTACTTATCATGGCTGACACTCAATTGTTAGATCTGCTTACAAATAACCATGCCAACCTGGATCTCAGAACAGTTATAATAAACCATGTATATCCACTAAATTAAAGCACTTGTACAAGTTTTACAGACCCGATGCAGTGCCCTGGTTGATCACCAAGTCTAACACCAAAATAAGCTCTCTTTACAAAGTCACTAACAGATTTTCTTTTTTACGATTGCGTGTATTCCCCACATATGTTGCAACAGACATCAGGATGATGTGCACAGCTTCTTCCACTTGAACTCATATTATTTATATTCAACAACACATAAACAACAATCTATGCAATAGGTCAACTTTATAACAACTCTTTACTGAACAGACATTTCAAGTGATGCCTATGTCAATCTATCTGTATGCCATGAACTCACAAACTAATCTCACTATTATTTAATTCAATTGTTATCAAAATAAGACTGACAATGGGTCAAATATACATGAACCAATTCTTTTATAAAATTTTACGAGACTCATACTTGAAATTATTGAATCAAAAATAATGTTGATAGACAAGTGAACTTATCTAAAAATGTAGGGATGATAGAGAAAAACTGATTTCTTATTTAGATCGAGCAACCCAAATATACCTATTTGCGTTTTAAAATCCAAGCACCAACAATTTTTTTTTTTTTTTTTTTTTGACTAGTGTAAATTATAGTAGATAAAGTGGTATAGTAAGTAGTAGTTCATTTTTATCAATGGCTTATTGATATTTTTCAGACATTATTATTTTGAATCTGAGGTCTGTTTCAACCTATCGGCACAAAATCAAGGTAATTTCAAGGACAAATATGTTTATTTTGCAAGAAATGAGTCTGCAGTCAAAAATACATTTTTGCGAAATAGACATTTATTCTTGAAATAACCTTAATTTTGCACCGGCGCACAGTGGTCAAAAACCGCCAAAAAACACTCAAAACTCAATAACATTTTATATTGTTAATTTAGAAACCTGAAATTGTGCACACTTACCAGTCTTATAACTACACTGAATGTATTGATAAGTCACACACATGACAAATACTTGCATACACTTTTGTCGTTTGAATTCAACAATATTTCAACTAGGACACGATTTTTCACTTGGATCACTTCAGACATTTTTTGCAGTGAACACTGATTTGAGTACTGTAAAAACAATCGGTCTTCGATTTGATTCCAATGTTTGGATAGAGATAACATGTGTCTGTCTGTTAGTCATTTGCCGAGTTCCTTCAACTCTAGCACCGAAGTAGGCAGACTTATGCAGCTAATTTCTGTCTGGGGTCTTTCTATACATGCCAACGGAATATTTATGCCTGAAATTAGAGAGACGCAAAAGCTATATGACAAAACGAAATTTGATGAAGGCGATTTGAAAAATACAAAAATTTTTTTTTTGCGCTTCGAACATCCCATTAAAACCAGAAAAACATGCATCAACCTAATTGGTCTGAAAAAGTAAAGTTGAAGGAACGATTTTGGTACATGAGGATTTGGGAAATTTTCTTCATTTCTAGTACTTCAATGATTAACCACCATCCTGCAATCAACGGTGGGGGCCTAAAACTCAAGAAATGGCACTCTCACGAGGTATCTAACATATGTTTAAGCCGAATGGGTTCGGAGAAAATACTTCAAAAAATCAAGTTTTGGGCGCTTTTTGGCTATTTTTGACCACTGTGCGGCGGGGTGAAACAGACTTCGGATTCGAATTCAGCAACCCTCAAAACCATGGAAGCTCTAGTTATTTCTTGTCAAATGACTTCACATGAAATTTGACCTTCAAATCGAAATACATAAGAATATATGTATGGTGTCTCAGGAAAAGACCACTTTTTTTTATTTTGTGTGCCTGTGTAATCGATGAAAATAAGGAAAAAGTTAAAACAATTTTATGAACGATCGCTGAATCACAATCAGAGAAGTTGCTGATGATGGCATATCAATTGGCTCATGCTACAAAATATTTATGGTTGCATTAAATATGTGAGAGCAAATTTTTAGCCAAAGGTATTGAATTCTGAGCAAAAAGAGTGTATGTTTATAGGATTGTGTGTTGAAAAATATTTCATAGTTGAAAAAACTTAAGCACACTGAATTGTGATTCTTAAGACTGTTAGGAAATTAACAACTTTAATTCCATAATATACTTACATTTTGGGGTGAATAATTCAATGATTTGTAGTTATCATCTCTTTTCCTCTTAGCAGGTGGAGGGGAATCTGGATCATTCGAGGGCTGAAAGAAGTAAATTAATTCAATATATATATATATATATATATATATATATATATATATATATATATATATACATACATATATATACATATTGCATATATGACACTAGTTACATTCTGTAATAGAAAACTGCATAAATATGACAAATAAAGCCAAATGAAAATTATAATTTTAAAATAAATTCAAACACAATTTTATTTTCCTATTAAATTTGTTATACTTAATTATAAACCATATGACCAAAAACGTTCTCCAAAATAAAGTATCCAGATTGAATAATGCCCTATTACTATAGTAAATAGAATTTGAATTTTTTTGATTAGGTACTTGTCTAATTTATTATGACTTTATCTCTACTAACAATTACAATAGACTCTCCCTAATCCGGCATCATCGGGACCGGGGTACAGTTGGATTAGAGAAAACACAGGATTAGAGAATTCAGTTAGAAGTAGTCATTCTTGTATTTAATTAATTAAACAGGCTAAAATCAAGCGTTCTTATTTTCTTAGTAGAAACATAAGTTCCTTCCTATGATTTCCATTCAATTAAATACCACAAAACAAATGTTTGGCTAGCCCTGAAAGGAAGGTTTTCTAGAAACCCTCGAGCTGGTCTAGCTATGGCCTGTTCCGAGATCTGTTACTCATTCCCCTTGGAGACCGACGGATAAGAGAACACCGGATAAGAGAGAGTCTACTGTGTTATGTTTTTCAGTTTCCGAATTATTTGTGATTCATGTATATTCATTCATCAGTGCTGTTCAAAAAGAGATTGATTAGATTCATAAATAATAACATGTTCATCTTGCAGCTTAATACAAAAATTCAATTTTGATTCCTCAAAATTGAAATTTTGCCTTTGATTTCTCAGCATGAACAAGGCGGCTATGAATTAGTGGAAAAAACTTTTGAGGGGTTTTATTCAGGCTCCAATTTTGATACATGTATCATTCACATCAATTTTAAAGTGATGAGGTCGAAAGGTGTGTATAAACCTTTTGAAAAAGATGGGCTTAATTTAACCCTCCAGCAGTTGCGTTGGCGCCATAGCCAACATTTCGTATTGTAAGAAATTTCCGGGAAACCCTACGGCCCACAAACCTCAGGTATGCCAAGGAAAAACCATACCACGCCTACTGTGATGAGTGGTATTCTACACTTTCACACATTCCTCAGTTCTAGCTTGCCAACCATTCAAAGAGCTTGATGGCGCTCACACTGCTTGGCACGACCAATGCAAGAATCTTGAATTTCAGCTCATGAATGAACATTTGCAGTCCAGAGCACGCATTCCGTCACTTCCTACCAATAAAAAACAATTTTTGTTAAGAAAATTCCCAAGGAGTCAAGAAGCAACAATGGAAAAACCACCTCCGAAGAAAAAGAAAGGCAGATATAATATCTCTGGACAACAAAAAAATACAGTAGGACCTCCATTATCCGGGACTCCAGGATTCCAATTAACTGGGTTCTCAATGGGGGAATTTTTATTTTTATTCCTTCTTTAAATATTATGTACATACGAAGATTATGTACATAGTAGTAGTACACATTATTTTTATCAACTAAAGCATTTGATTTCATAATTATGTATTAAATATTTGTATGTATGTAATGACAATTATGTACATAAATATGAATTTAAATTAATTACATACATTGTAAACTAAAGAATGGAAAAACAGCGCTGTTTTCGGAAGAATGTGATGATTCCATATTTCTGGAAGGATCTCAATTAATTTCATATTCTTGGAACTGAAATGTTTTCACGTCTTTCTATGAATCTCCTACTGGGCTGTTAGCCTATCAAGGAAATATTTCCTCAGTAATAACAGTAAAGAAAAAAATAAATAAATATTAGTTTAAAACACAATAATACGAAAATAAACACGATGGCGCACGAAGTGCGCCGTGCGACCGCCTGTGTTCCAACAGTTGATGCGACTGCTGGAAGGTTAAGCATGTTTTCCTACTACCAACAAAAAAGTGATTAACCCTAAGAAGGACAATATTCCTGGACCCTCCAAAGACTCGAAAGTTTCAAAAAATCATAGAATAATTAATTTGGTTCTGTGCATTTATTTATTATTTCCATTTAAACTTCGTCGCTTTGTGACTTCATCTCCTCCTACATGCTGGCATGCATCTCCAGCGGCATGGTTATTTATTATTTTTCTTTGTATATTCTTGCTCGAAGGAATGAATATATATATATATATATATATATATATATATATATATATATATATATTATTAAGTATTAAGCCGGACTCCAAAGGGAGTACATGGTAATGAGAGGACTTCCTAGCAAGAAGTGGCCCTGAAGAGGTGAGAAGAAAAGACGCACGAAACATGTTGGACTTTTAATAAATAAAGTGGTATAATAAAGGAAGACTGCTTTAATGACCCCATGCCTCCTAAGATAAAAAAGTGTGTGTGTATATATATATATATATATATATACACATACATACACATATATATTTGTTTTGTTTACGGTGCACCAACATCTATGGTGCGGTCGGAAATTGTCTGAACATGCCCTGAGATGAGAAAAAGTCATGAGCCACTTGACCACAGGGATACCCTTTGAGGAGTATTATAAGCAATTAAATTAATTGTGCATGCACTTATGCCATTTTAGTTAAAATATTAAAGCTATTCAAATTAATTCAAATCTAATAAAAGCATGCAAAACTATGACTTCTAAAGAAGCTGATAACAAAGTCAAACAAGTTTGCACACATTGTGAGGAGTGCTCTATGATGCCAGCTCTTTGTCTTTTGTGTTTCATTGATAGACACGCAACCATGCCCTAGTCATTACTTCCTATATTGTTTAATAGTTTGAATTATTGTATTTGTTTCTTGTGATACTACTATTTGTTTTTCTCATATACTAATTTTTTTGAAAACAATGTTTTATGTAGAACAAATGTAAAAATATTAAGATAAAAATAAATGTTATTGTGAGTTTTATTAACAGTTGCTGTGAGTTTTATTTGCCTAAAATATGAAAAGGGTTATGTTTAGGGGGAGGGAGACCGAACCTAAAAAAAAAAAAAAAAAAAAAAAAAAAAAAAAAAAAAAAAAAAAAAATCAGTCATTTTTTGTTTCTAAAATTTCAAAAGGGAAAAGGTGTTTTGATTAAAAAACAAAAATAATTGATTTACAATTATTATACAATTTTCCATGATATTAATGAACTTTTGAATAAATCAATTAACGCTCTGCTGCCGTGGTATACTGATCTAAATCTATGAAGTGGGAAAACAAATAATTTTGCCTAAATTAAGCTATTTTCAGCAGGCTGAATACATTTAAACTAAGGAAAGAAAAAGGAACCAATTGACCGCATACTTGTGGATAATTACGTATTTTTCCATTCACACTGAATGCTTTAATGGTTTTCCACCCCAATCTCCATGAAAATTACTTTTCTTGGACTTTGTTTTATCTAAGGGGCTTCAGGGGAGTTAGTAACTACTTTTTGTTATTTCTAAAAAGCGCCAGCATCACTGTTCAAAATCTATTTCTTAGGAATGTTGCTTGAAAGCATCTGAGCCAGATAATCCCTTCTAATAACTGCTACGTATAAGTTTACACCTTCCCTTCCTAACATCTTAGACCAGAATCATATTATATTCTCAGTTTCCAGTCATTCTGGGCTTCTGTATACTAAGTAGTTCTATGGAATTTACTTGGAGTTATTTACAAATTTCAATATTTCAAGAAAATATGCAGTGCTTCTTTATTTCTTTTATTCTATTTTTTAGTTATAAATAATAGTATTACAGCCAAGTTAATAGATTTTGTTAAGATAATAAATTTCTCAATATTTCTAAAGTATTAAGTTAATTTAGTGTAAAACAAAGTATGTAGAGTTTTTACTTCTTTTTTTACTATTTCATTCACTTTCAATATAAAAAGGAAATAATAAAACAAATTGTAGCTCTGCCAACGGTAGTCCAAAGACTGCGTCAAAAAAGAAGATGGGATTTTTTTTTTTTAATTATTTACTTATATTGTAAACAAATATTAGTTATTTATTATTTTAATGAATTGGATAAAAGAATAGAGAGATTTTAGAGCCAACACACAGCCACTAGTAAAAAAGTAAACACTAATAAATGTATTTCAATACAGGAGATAATTCAAATAAAGGCAGGTATGGCTGAACGAAGGCAAGGACGCGTAGGGCCTAGCCCACATAGCTTGGGGAGTGTATCTGGCCAGCCGATCCCTGCCCTATTGAGGCACACCCGCCCAGCACTTAGCCATGTAAAATGATGATAAGAGTAAAATGAGTGATCCCCATACACTCAAATGAAGCCACGTCTTTTGGTATTCAACTTCAAAAGGATACCAAAGTTATGTTTGCTTGCATATTATTTTTGTTATTATTTATATGCTAAATATTTTATGCATGTGGTTTATTTTTATGGAATAGAGCAATAAATTAAAAATTAAATAAATAACATTTTGTTAATTTAGAACAGTAATTTTCATTTTTACAGTTTTTTTTTTTTTTTTTTTTTTTTTTTTTTTTTTTTTTTTTTTTTTTTTTTTTTTTTTTTTTTTTTTTTTTTTTTAAATGGTTTATGACTTAGGCAAGACAGCTTTGAAATATTGTAACTCAATCAATAAAAAAACATTGTAGGCCTAATTACAATTTTTAATAATTTCAATAAAAAAAATTTGTTGTTTCTTATAAGGTGTGCTAAAATTATTTTTTTTATTTACATCTTTTACTGAATAAGAGGAGAAAACTAAATGTTAGTAACTTTTGAGAACTTCACTGGTATGAATTTTTGGGGACAAAAATGATTTTCAAAACTCCATTAAAAACTATTCAACTTACCCAGTTTTCTGACATTAATTCTTCTCTTTCCTGGCAAGATTCATTAGAACTGTTACTTGATGAATCTATTATAATAGCATCTTGGTGATAAATAATTTCTTCAACATCAGAAGAACTGCTATTGGAGTCTATGTTAACTTCTGAAATTTATTTTAAATTAATAAATATAGTTAAAATAAAAAGTTGATTTACCAAAATTTTCGGCATACCATATTTTTATCCACAATATATTCAATTGATCTTAAAAACATTCAGAGGATATAATAAATGGGAAACATAGTTCATTTTGAGTTTGTTGTTTATATTTTTTTTTCAACTCCCATGTACATCTATACATTTAAATTAATTTAAATACAATAAGCCTTAATTAATTCATTTAAATAAGCCTTATCAGTCTTCTAAAAGTATTAGAGCACTCAAACAAATAACACATATTATTTAGGAATAAAAATAAGCATATTTTTCTACCAAGTAAAGATTTATTTCTAATACAATCAGTGAGCTAAGGGTCTGCGTTTGATGGTCTTTGACTGCCCTTCTTACATTACTCGTAGTGTCCCTCCGTGTCACAAGAGTGTAGTGGAATGAAGTTTTAGCAAGAGTGGGCTATTCAGGTGAATTATCCCTTGCCAGCTTTTCAACTCAATTCAGCCAGTCAATCACAAGTTAGCCAAATTACTCTGCTTTTAGCACCACAATTATAATACTTTGCATTCGTGCTTTTGATAAATGTTTATCTTTCTAGAATATGTCGCTAAGATGTTATTGATAATTGCTTAGACGAAAGTATGGGTTTTTTACTGTAGTGAGACAAGATATGCATTAAATATGGATATTTACACCGGAAAGAGCGAGAAACCACATTCTAATTTAGGCCTAGGAGAACGGATCGTTTTTATCACAGTTTATTTATTTCCTTTCTGCTTCATGTAATTTTAAATGTCTCAAAGAGTAAAAATATTTCTTCATAAATTTTAATTTGAGCAAACAGGCTAATGATCTGATTTAATAGAAATTCAGAAAATAAGTAAGCAAAGAATCCAGAGAACCATGCACCCAACACAGGTAAGAAATCCCATTATAAGTGTGAAAGATAGCGGCCGCAACGTAGGAAATGCCTAGACCTGTGTCATGCGGGTTTGCATTCAAGTAAACATTGCCTAGACCCTTAAAGCGCATAACCGGCTCAGGCCGTTTAAAAAAAAAAATGAAAAAGAATAAGAAAGAACTAACCTTCCTTGGATTCCTCAATCTTTATTTTTTTAGGTGGAAGAACTTCAGGGACATCTCTCTCCTTATGACATTTTTTTTTTAATTTGTTATCTTTGCTGCAAATTTTATGATGGCTTGAAGATGATTTATGTTTATCTCTCTGTTTCAAATCATCAAAATCTTCTTTTTTCTTTTTGTCATGTTTACTATACTTTTCACTATATTTTTTCCTGTCAGATGAATGTTTTGATTTATGGTCATGGCTCTTCTTATCCTTTTGTTCACTTGATGAAGAGGATTTTGAGTGTTTTTCATCTTTATTTTTGTATTTATGTTTTGATTTATCTTCTTTTGAGGAGGATTTAGATTCTTTGTAATTTTTCTTACTACTATGTTTGTGTGAACGTTCTTGGTCCTTCCGGTTTGGCTTATTATCTGTTGAAACAGTTGAGTTTTCTACATTTTCCTGTTTATCAACCTTTGTACTATCAACAATTAATGGCTGTGATTCTGAATCTTCAGTCAGAGAAAAACAAATGTTTGAATTTTCCTTGGATTCTTTTTGAAGACATTTTGAAGGTAAAATGTCTGAAACAAGAGTTGCGTTATCTTTGGCATCTTCATTACAATCAACATTTGTAGTCGTGTTATTTTTCAATAAACTTTCATCATTTTCTGGAGTACTAGAGGACACTTCATTTGAATTACCAAACTCTTCTTCAATTAACTGATCTAAAGCTCTTAACGTTTCTTCATTTTCATTTTGAACTGAGTCACTGGAAAATAAATTAATTCGAGCATTGGATAGAACATTAGTGACCGAAATTTGGCTAGGTCGGTACGTAATGGAAGAGCAAATATCAGGTACATATAAATCTGTTTTTTTATTGTTCGTTGATGAAGGCACATAAGTGTCTCCAGATGCCACTGAATTCTTGTTTAAACTTCTTGGCATGTAAAGTGACGATTCTTTGACATCTTTCCTTTTTACCCTATCAATACAACCAGGTTTGGTTGGTGCATAGACAACTGGGATATGCCGGCGGTTCAATTCAGAAATTGGAGTAGGCTTATATGAAGGAACTTCAGACAATTCTTTTTTTTGAGATTCGAGTTTTGGCTCTATGGAGCTAACAACATTATTCACAATGTCATCAGTAAGTTTTTCATCATTGTTTTTTTCCCCAAGATCCGTCTTAGATAATACCTGTTTTACAGTTTCGGTGACTAATTCTTTTATTCTACTAACTTTCGTCTCATCTTCTTTTCCAGTCTCTTCATTGTTAAGAACTGTTCTGTTGGTAGTACTGGACTTTTGGTTCTCAACTGCTTTATCTGAAAAAAAAAGTAGAATGGAAAAAAAACAACAAAAAAACAATATTGAAAATGTAAATCTTAATTAAAATAATTATGCCTATTGCTTGCAAGAAAAGTCATGAAAATAAGGACAGTTTCATTTAGGCAAGTAACTGCAAGGTTATTACAAACTTGAACTTGTTTGCGAGTTGCTTTAGTTATGTTTAACATCAGTGTAGGCCTTTCGATGGTTCAGTCATTAAAGTGACCACCACTGACACCAGTGCTTTGACACTGGAAATCCTAAGAGGTGCTGGTGTCTTCATCACTAAGGTCATCAATCTATGAACCAAAAAATCATGGTGCAGTAATCTAAGACCTCTATTAAATAATGATTGACCATCAGGTATACCATTAAGCTCATCTGAAAATCAACGAAGAATCCGCCATACAAAAATTATTTTTATTAAATTTATTTGCCCCAGTAAATATATTTATATGCTCATATATTATTGTTGCTTTAATAAAAGCTTGACTAGCCTGTTTATTATATTTGAGATATGCAAATAAAATTATTTTAATAAGATATTAATGCATGAAAGTAATTTGTTAGGAAAAAATTATGAAATAAGTAATACAAAAAATCTGTTATCAAAATTATGCTCAGCATATAGATTTAACCAAATTCCAATAATAATAATAAACTAACAGATTTTGAATAACAGGAATAAATTCAACAACAAGACGAGCCCCCTTGCCTTTTTCATTATTAGGTTAAAATGTCCGATTTGCAAGAACTGCATCATCTTAGTGAAATTCTATAACTTCTTATCCTTGATGTCATTTGGAAAGCATGGAATAAGCGTACTAAAATAAATTAAATTTAAATTTTAATGTCCATTTATAATTAACTCAGAATTAAAATAAATTATAGAAACAACAAGCAATAAAACTGTGAGGAAAACTAACGTAGAGAACTGTTCAAAGCAAACAAACCAACACTTTCAATGTTTTAAGCACTTATTACTCCGCCTGACATCGTCCCCTCGAAAATGTCTCTAAAACCGTCTTTGCAGAAAATTAAGCAAGCTTCAGAATGATTACCATCCATTTATCATGATTTTCCTACCGTTTTCATGATTTTTAAGAAAATATACGAAAATCCCAAAAATGCTCATGTCTGTAAGTGCAATATTTTTTTGTCAAAAAACTTCCTTAAATCCAATATAAATGAACTAAAGCAGCCAATATAAATATCTGTGTTGTTATCCCATCACCCTACTACAAATTACAGCTAGTGTAAAAAGTATTGGAACACCCATGAATATTTTACTTTTTTAACATTTGTGACTAAAATAATGGTGCTTTAGGTAAATAAAAGGCATCAATAACACAGTGATAAGCTTTAATTTCCCTAAAAATCAACATCAAACAATGGTATTTGTGTTATTTATTAACATTTTAACAATAAAATGCAATATTCTAAGTGTAAGAAGTATTGGAACACCCGATTTCTAGACTATTGCAGCTGGACTTTGGACGGGATTAATTCAATTTTATCGGTGAACTTTGTCCGGTGATGACCCGGTGTCATATGTGTTTGAATCAGATAGTTTTAGTTCAATTTTTTTTACATTGGCCAGAGAGGAAAATAAATTTCTGTTAAAATGCAAAAACTTATTATTACGATTCATAATGAGCTCAAATGTTTATGAGAAATTGGAGAAATTGTAAACCTCAGTTATGTCTCCTTATCAAATATTTAACCCTTAGAATGCTAGCGGATCTGAGAGGGACCGACCGCCGGGTGCTACGAGCTTTGAGAGCCGATGCTACCCCCAGTGCTAGCCTATTTTCCACCCTCCGCGTGCGACTTTGGTTTGGAACAAGACTATACTCAGACAGAGCTCCCGCCTTGGGTCGCTCTTATTACGTAGATATATAACAGGGGACATGCAAAATTGCTTGTTTTGTTGTAATTTAAGATGCTAATTTCATTAATTGTGTGTACTTTAGGGTGACCTTTTCAATTATTATAACAAGTTTCTTATTAAAATTAATAAATAAACAGTTTCTAAAATAATATTTCAATTGTTTCCGAAATATTTTAGTTTTAAATTTAGCACTATTAGCCCTGTTAGTATGAATGCACCCTTTTATCAAACTATTCATGAAAACACTTTCTCTTCTCTTCATTTTACCCATTTTATGATTTATATCATTGTTATGATTCTTCAATTTATTTAGTAATTTTTTTAAAATATTGATTGATCTTTATTGATAATTTACAATCTGTACAGTTATGTACAATAAGTAATTATTTAGTAAATAACTGGGTCTTTTTTTACTAAAAACTAATCATTTTATTTTTATATGCTACTCATAAAACTGGTTACGTCCAATAATTACTTGCTGGAAAAAAACAACACTTTTTTAAAATTTGTGTTTTGTATTTATTTTAAAAACAAATTTATTTATAATAAGCAGTATAGGCGCTAATGACCTACATGTAGATGCGCCGTAAAAAAATAATAATAAAAAAAATAAGTAGTATATTAATTACTATTAATTAGTAAATAGTAATATAATAATAAAGTAATGAATTAGAAGTAAATAGTAGGTATATAACAAAAATATTAATAATAAACATATAAATATAAAAATAAATAATAAACCGAAACTAGTACTGAGAAATATTTCTTAGGGTCATATTTCCCCACCCCTAATTTAGCCTAAAGGTGGGAAAAGGTTTGGCAAATTTTAGTATTTTAGTTCTGCAAACAGTAGAAATAACAACCCAACCCCTGCAGGTAGCCGCCTTGGTACAGTCTGAATTGGTGATAATGGACCTTTCAGGTGGTCTAGGACACTCCGCTCGAGATAAAGTTAGCTTCCACAAACAATAAAACCGGGAAAAACACACGTAAAGACATTCTTCTGCTATCTATCGGATAGCTAAGTAACTAGACTAGTTGTACAGCGTGATACAAGAGATCTCTGGGCTTTCTGGAAGCAGAGATTATACAAAGAATATGAAAACGAATATATTCGTATGTCGCACTCTGAGGAATGTCCTGGCTGCACGAATATATTCGTGCTTCGCACTCAGAGCATTTTTTTAGAGAACGAATATATTCGTTTATAGCACGGAAAGGGTTAAAACCCGTATAATACAACCAACTCTTAGGCAGCAAAACATCATAACAGGAGACCGAAAAGTCTCAATGCATGTGATGAAAGATCAATTTTAAGAAAAGCACAGGGAAAACGATGGCTGATTGTGCCAAAACTTGCAACTGAAATCTCGAAGATCATCTGACGGGACAAAAGTAGGACTACAGTAAGAAATGATCTCAGGAAAAATTAATTACGGGGTTGAACAGCCCCACACCCTTACTCATATTTGACTGTAGACACCAAGACCCGAGATTTGAGCTCTTCATTCGCTCCCCTCCACATATTTTGTCAACTTCTTTGGCTAAAAAGTTCTATTTTGTACTCAAGAATACTTTCAATTCACTGCCAGTATTCAGCAAGATGGTTAATACTTTATTTTGCATAGCAAAGTATTTTCTATTTGTTAACTTTAGTTACACAAAAGTTCTTCGGTACTGTTCGCCCGTGTAATTAATTTTTCCGGAGATCATTTCTTACTGCACTGCTACTTATGTCTTGTAAGATGATTTTCTAGATTTTAGTCACAAGTTTTGGTGCAATCAGCCGTGGTTTTGAGTGTGCTTTTATTAAAACTGATCTTTCATCACATAGATTGAGACTCTTCGGTCTCCTGATGCGATGTTTTACTGCCGCAGAGTTGATTGTACCATACCGATTTAATATATTTGATAAGCATACATGGCTGAGGTTTACAATTTTTCAAATTTCTCGCAAGCATTTGCGCTCATTATGAAGTGTGATTACATTTTTTGCATTCCATCAGAGATTTGTCTTCCTTTCAGGCCAATGTAAAAAAAAAATGAACTGAAACAAAGTGATTCAAACATATAAGATACCAAGTCATCCTACAAGGACAAAGTTCACCGAAAAAATTGAGTTAATTCCTTCCAAACTCCAGCTGCAATAGTAAAGAAATCAGGTGTTCCAATACTTTTTAGGCATAGAATATTGCATTTTATTGTTAAAATATTAATAAATAACACAAATACCATTGTTTGATGTTGATTTTCAGGGAATATTTAAAATATAGCTTATCACCGTGTTATTGATGCCTTCTATTCACCTAAAGCACCATTATTTTAGCCACAAATGTGAAAAAAGTAATATATTCACGGGTGTGCCAATCCTTTTTACACTAACTGTATGTAGTTTCTAAAACAACTAAATCAGTTTAAAATGTCCTCCCATCATTGTTAACTTAAAAGTGTAATACAATTTACAATGCTCAACCATTTAATAGGCTTAAATAATCAATGTGGAGTAACATCTTTGTTAACATCATGATATAAGAGTTCTTCTTAATTCCTCACAGATAACAAAAGTAAAAAAATATCAATAATCATCATGAAAGTTACTAATTAATCATCAGTGTCATGTTTTGCCAGGAATAAAGAAGCTATTGTACACTAAATAATGACTTACAGTGTACAAATTAATTATAGTTATTAACAATTTAGTTTGTTATTCTCTCACTCTCTCTCTTTATATATATATATATATATATATATATATATATATATAGAGAGAGAGAGAGAGAGAGAGAGAGAGAGAGAGAGAGAGAGAGAATAACAAACTACAAAAAAAAAAAAAAAAAATGATAAAATTAATGTGTGTTGAGATGGGCCTGAAAATTCGCCAACAAAATGAGACACAGCAGATAATAATATAAAATAATTACCTTTTTTACTATGCCGAAAATGACAATGAGGCCTAATACAGACCCCAGAATCATAAAACGGGCATGGTATAGGCGAAAAATATCCTTTAGAAGGCAACATTCTGTGGTCAACATGTATGCAACAAATTGAATGAAAAGTATAAAGCGTTCAAAGACAACCGTGATCCCCAATCATTATCAAATTCTCATAAATTGATTTAGATAATACGAGTAAACTGTCATATACAACCGAATAGTTTAAAAGGGAATATCGATTCTTTGAGCACTACTACTGTCAAAAGCATTGACATTTGTTTTAGAGTAGGTTATAAAAGTGAACCCCTTAGAAGAAGTATGAGCTCTGAGGTATAACGGTAGGTAGGAAAAAGTTCATTGGTGCGGCATTTTATTAGGTCATCAGATAAAATGCCAGTTCTTGTTTGTTCACAGTTCTTTTTTCAATGACTTATTTTTACAAAATGAATACTGGCATACATAACGTTTGGAAGTTTATTTAATATTTATTTATGATCTGTCTTAGTTTTCAACCTGGAGGTAAAACAACACGCAGGAAAATTAATTTGAATAAAATTATGATTACCGCGGAAAGAAGTACACTTTTCTTTAAGAATTTAAACTCGGCCATAACGTCACGGAGGCGTTCAAATATAACAATATTGCATTCGGTGAAGAAGAAAGACCAATATTTCTAAAAAAAATCAGTCGTTGATTACGACCTTAATAGCTGAATATAGAGGTTCTTTCTCAACCACCACATTCACCGGATCTTTCAACAACTGATTTGTATTTTTTCTGTAGTTTGGGTAACATTTTAAGATATAAAATATTTGACCTCGAAACCTAATTTTTACAGATTAGGGATATAAATGCTTGATTCGAGTTAGGAGAAGTGTATAGACAGCGAAATAGCATATGTTGATTAATTTTGGTGTTTTTTAAAAACTATTTTTCAATAATTTAAATACAAATATCTTCTTTCATTTTATACATTTCAACTCATTATATTCCCCCAGATATCAGGGGGGGGGTACAAAAGTGGGGGTTTAGAGGAGTATGTGATAGAGGATATAATATGAGTGTATATGATAGAGGATGTAATATGATGTCTTAAAACCTGGAATACAGGAATGGCAGATATGGAAGTTGAATATGAGTAACAAGGTGTCGATTTATCTCAGAATTTAACAAAATTACGGAAGGAATTCCACTAGCTAGTCCGGTTTATACTGATGGCTCTAAAACCGAAGATGGGGTAGGAGCAGCTGTAGTTTGCGATTCAAGAATTAATAAATTTTCATTAAACCATGAATGCTCCATCTATACTGCTGAGTTGCTCGCCATTCTCAAATCACTAAATATCTTTATTCCAAACGGTAAAAAACTTTATGTATTCTCTGACTCTCTTTCAACATTATTGTCAATACCTAAGCTGGCTTCCACACACCCATTCATAGTCGAACTTCGAACTACCCTAGGTAATTTGCAGAAAAATAATACACAAGTTATATTCAAATGGATACCAAGTCATTGTGGTATAACAGGGAACGAAATAGCAGATGTTCATGCAAAATTGGCTATTAAAGAAGGTTCGACCATAAATCATGTACCTAGGAAGGATTTAATTTGCTCGATGAAGAAGAAAGTTCGCTCTACCTGGGATGGGGAATGGCGGCAAATTAGAGAAAACAAGCTTCGAGAAATCGTAGCATCTACATCTACCTGGGACACTTCAATACGTGCGGCTAGAAGGGAAGAGGTAGTTCTTACGCGCCTCAGAATTAGTCACACGAGGCTTACACACTCACACTTAATGACAAAAGATCCACCAACTTTGTGCATCACCCGTGGAACAGTATTAAGTGTTAAGCATATACTGACGGAGTGTAGAACTTGAAAGAAGAACTCACGATATTTCAGGAACATTAGATGAAACATTGGGTGATACCAAAACTGCAATAACTAAATTAATCAATTTTATTAAGGAAACCGGACTATTTAATAAAATATAACAAACATCATGCATTATTTTAGGAGGCTATATATCCTCTCCGGACTTGTCCACAAAATATGTAATTGTAACAAAGTATACGAGTAGCCTTGTGAAGCTGCCTCGCCTCACGTGAGAGTGGTAATCTTAGTCAATATAAAATACTAATTATTATTTCTTCAAAATTCTCTTAATCCATAATAAACGCATATTTCAATAAATTCAATTCATACTATTCAAATAAAATCCAACCATAAAGTTTTTTTTTTCTTTCTCCTTTAACGGTGACCATGACCCATGTGGTTGATTTCACCCCCCAAAAAAAAGAAAAGAAAAAAAAAGGAGTCGATTTCGAAACGGGATTTTTTAAGATGTTAGAATAGGTGGAGGAGATTACTTTTTTGTCAATTTAGTTATTAACGGGATTATTTTCTAAGTGGAAAATTATGCATTCAGAGAGGAGAAGTTTCTTGAGGTTGGATTTGGTGAAGAGAATGGAGAAACGGTCAAAATTTTGGGATTATGGTTTCTTGAATGTAGGTGCTGCTGGAGTTAGGTGTGGTGGAAGGAATCAGATACAAGACATCGGATCTATTTTTTTGTGGGTCTTTGAGAGTGTTCTATAAGCTCCTCAGTTTATTGTTTAGGGTTCACCGCCATCCCCTCTCCTAAGGACTAAAATGAATTATTGAAAAATTTGAAATGGCCATATTGAAAATAAATTTTTATTCCTACAGTAAAGACTTCAACGTGTTGGGTGACAATAAAACAGCATGCTTCTGGAAAAAAACATACTGAGTCTCTACAAATTGACCCTAAGCTCATTTGTGAGGCTTGAAACAGACAAAGCTAAAATATCCATCATACTTCTCCACAAAGCAATCAAGAGAATAAATAAGGTCTTAAATATGCCCAGGAACAGATACCCTAGAGAGTGCTTAAATACACTGATAATGCAAGTGTCTACAAGCAGAGTAAATATAATTTGATCCTCCAAACTGAATAATAGGAGTCTGAGCACATTCGGCAAGTCAACCGTATACTATCACTAGGAAAAATGAGATTGGGAAAAATTACATAACATTGAACGTTGAGGTTAGGAAATATAAAGCCCAAGGTATAGTCACAAAACGTAATTATAAAATAATTTAATCAAATAAATTATTAACAAGAATATGAATAAATAAAGTACATTTTTATACACATATAGTCGTTTAACTATAATTTGTAAAAAACGTGGTCTGGCTTAGGTTAGCATAAGGTTGAAATGTTATGTTTTAAGTTTCCATTATGTTTAATTTTAATAATATCAAGTTTTATAAGGATTTTGAGACCTAGAAAACAAAAAGTATGGCAGAAAACTAATAAAAATGAGGGAATATGCCATAAAATTGAGATAATACTTAGTGCAAAAGGTGAGACAGTTTACTATTTATGCCTGACAGAGGGGTGTGATTTCCTCATATTATTTCTGATATTTTAAAATTGTAATACTTATTATTTACCTGTATTTGAATATTTTCAGACATGCATAATTATATTATGCACATAATTTTAAGACAAACATAATTGTAATGTGAGCTAATTTGGGAACATGTAACCTGGATGGTTTTGCATCATATAAAAAAGCTTAATAATTTGGGTAATATAATTTAAAGTGATGTATTTTCAGATATTTATCTTCCCTTTTACCCATGTCTTTTAACTATAATCATGATTTAACTACATAATTATGTATACTATATGGAGACACTTGGAGTTGTACTTGCACATTCCTGATTTTGAGACTGCTTTATATTTCCTAACCCATTATTTATACTTTATATCTTTGCCCTGAATATAACATTGAACAGGAAACTAAAAATTATTTATCAGCAAATAAATATATATCTCCTTTATATTCTATAAACTCCTTGCCCAAACGACAGAAAATCAAACAGGAAAGCCATTAACATAACCGCCTGAACGAAAACAATAATACTACAATTTGAAGAAATGTACCCTTTGCAAAAAATAAAAAAAATTCTCTACCATTTATATACTGGATGCCCAATATACCTATAATCATGTATACCCGCATTTATAAATTTAGACTTTGCACAATGACTAGTGACCAATTAATACATTACTGATCATGGGCATATATAAGGGGGGGGGGGCTGAGGGGGCTGCAGCCCCCCCCCGAAATTTTGATTTAATCGGTAAAAATTTCATAAAACCCTTAAAAACAAATTAAATAAGATCATTTAGTTCATAAAACATATTCTATTTTGGGTGTAATAGCGTTTAATGGCTAAAACTCTTTCAAGATCTAAATTGTTAGTATTCCATATACCGGAAATGGTCTCAGCCCCCCCCCCCCGAAATTTTCCCAGCCCCCTCCGAAATTATTTTCTATATACACCCATGTTACTGATGAACAACCAATAATGAAATTATTTTCATACACTTTAGCAGCTCTCAATCTTAAAACACTTATTTTCTAGCAACAATTTGGAATATTTGGTTCAATATATTTTGTAATTTATGTATTATGTTTGTTATGTTATTTATTAATTTTATAAATATATATTGTATTTATTTGCAATTTTTTGTATTATTATTTTTTAATTTACATAGTATCTTTGTAACCAATAGTGTGATTCACTAAACCTGATGAAAGAGATAGTTATTGCCCATTGTTATCATATTTTGAAATTTATGTATAATTGTGTATTTGTATTCACAATTATACATATATTATATTTTGATGTATACTTGTTTTGTAATATAATTTATAATTATATATATATATATATATATATATATATATATATATATATATATATATTTAAATAATTTTTTGTATTATGTATAACATTTTTGTAATTAATGAATAGTTTTTTTATTATTTATTAATTTATATATTATATAGCTATTATTTATCAATGTATGAATAATATTTATAGAACTGATCATAATAATCATAGTATTATTATTTATTTATTTAAATTTTAACGTCCATTTATTATTAACTAAGAATTTTAGGACGGGTTATCTGTAGGTTACCACCCTTTTCTAGCCAGGATAGGGGTGATGCCTTTTCTTTTTTTCGAAAGAAAAGCCACCACCCCTAGTGGGAATTGAACCCATGACCTTTGGCACGGAGTGTTAAGTGCTCACGCCTTAACCCTCACGGCCATCGGGTCTCCAAGTTATTATTATTTATATGTTGCATAGTTTTTATTTATAAACCAGCTGTTGCTGTTTTAAAGTTTCATAACTCGAAAACTATAAAGATAAATTTCTAAAAATTTCGATTTTTGTTTGTCATATGGGGTAATATTGATGAGTTACAAATTAAAAAAAAATCAAATTATGTGAAGGAAATGTTTTCCTTTATTTTTATCAGTTGATATGGAATGACCCCAGTGCCAAAGCCCATTACTTTTTTCACTACTTCACATCATAATTTCTGTTGATATGTTAGGAATACATCTATCTGACTTCAAATTTACATTCTTTGGTAAACGGTTCTTGGAAATTAACCTTTCAATCAAATGTATTAATGAATATCGATCACTGTTTCAAAAAGTCAGGATCTAAAGCACAGTACTATATTGGCAATATAGTTGAATATTTGTCATTCTGGAGGACAGTTCTATTTCTAATGAGAGGGAGAAGAAGAAGAAAACTTTATTTAATCAAATAATAAAGTGGGCTGCCCAACTTTATTGGGTTGCTGGAGACAGAGCATGCTGATCATTCCCTGCGGCATTCATTTATATCATCATATATCTTATATTATTTTTGCGTTATTTTTCAATAGTTCTTGGGTTAGAAGTTAAAAATAAATAAATAGTTCTTCTAGAAAAACAAGAAACAGCTAGAGAACGACATTTGTTGCATTTAAAAATAACTGGTTTATTATCAAAATTAGCAGGAATTATGTCCTTTAGTGGCCATAAATATGTTGGCTTATTATGCCAAGCGAGTCAATAATTATTGTCTCAGCTATAACAGGTAGGAATTTTAAATTTATTATAAAAAAAGTGTATTCAATAATTCTCAAAGCATGGAAGTAAGTATTGGAAAACAGGTTAAACGTGCAATGTATAAGAAGAATTCTCTTCTTTTGGACCTCATTGAAAAATATTTTTAAAATACATTTTTTATTGCATAAGACCCCATTAGACATAAAAGTATGTCTAAATAATAGTAATTTAAAATGTTTGTGCTTCACAAACACATTATTTTTTTATTATTTTTTTTTTCTTTGGAGCACGCATCTACATCTAGGTCATTAGCGCCGACATCCAGGGTGCAGCGCGAAATTTTCCCAGCGAGCCCTAAGATCAGAAAATTCCTGCCGGAGGTGGGAATCGAACCCACCATCTCCTGCTTATGATCCAAGGCGCTAGCTACTAGACCATGGGAGACCCCACATTATTATTAGCAACAAATTGATATTAACAGTTACAATTGGTAGAACAAGAAATATTCTCGAAGAGCTCAAAAAATGGATAAAATTTATTGGTGGCTGATGGACAAAGAGTATCCATATGTAAGAAAATGAAAAACCCTACCTCTACTTAAAGTAACATTATTCAAACATTAGGGATTGATTTTGAGATTAACATTTTTGTTTGGAGTAACATAAATAAGAAATAAAAGTATAAGAAATATATTAACATGCATATGATATGTATTCTTATTGTGTCAAAACGCTTATATGAAAGTTGGCCTTTTACTTTCCTAACAGTAAAATTTCTGAATATTTTTTAAAACTATAATTTGAACGTGTAAATCTCTTAAAAATCTGTTGTTATGTAAATATATTAATAGTGTAGCAGCACATATGTTTCAATTAACATATGTGTTAATTAAAACATATGTGCTGCTACACTACTATTACGTTGGGGTCACCACTTGTAGGCATCGTGTAATGAAAGTGCTCAGAAGGAGCCAACAAAGAAATAGAATAAAATAAAATGTAATAATATAACACTATTTTATTAAAGATAAGATTTATAAAATCTTTCAGAATTAATATTAAAATAAAAATTCTTTTAACGAATTCAAGTCTGTCTGCAGTTGGCTGCTGTGGTCCGAAGTACCTTAATAAGAAATTCCTTTGGTCAGCCCCAAATTAGGGAATTATCTACTTCATAAGAGTCAATATAAACATTGAAACTCACTATGTACCACATGATTGTCATCTTCCACTCCAACAAATGCTTCAAATCACTGTGTACAATTTTACAAAGTCACAACACAAAAAATACTGCACTTTTTAGTTTGTAAAGGATGCCATGATACTAATTTTTTTGTTCACACTGTGTAGTCTTTTGTTGTTGACCATACATATGTTAATTAACATATGTGCTGCTACAATAATATTAAAAGGGAGCTAATACATTTGGTAAGCTGTGTCATGGCACAGCAAACAGAATAATAATACACCATTAGATTAAAATAAGTATTTACACTTAATATTAATTTAATAGAATTTCCTAAAAGACCAGTGAATCTAATTTTGGTGTAATATAATTTTAATATTAATTAATCTGCGGAGAATTAAATGATAAAAAATTGATGACACATTCCAATGTATATTCGGGTTTGAAAAAACATCTTATTTCAAAATAAGAATAATATGGGGAATGATAAATGAATTTTTATATCGTTAGGATAGTTGTGGTTCCTAAATAATTATTAATGAGTTTTGATGAAAACAACGAATGTCTCATCTTGGTGGAAACTCCAAACAGATAAATAAATATTCAATTAAAACAGATGTAAAGCATGCATAAGAAATATTACTCAAGATAAATATGTAAGGTGAAAGGAATGAAATCTAAATACCCTTTATTAGCAGGGAAAGTATTCTAAATACCCTCCAGGGGGAACTCGTCCTATTAAAAAAAAAATAATGTCCAGTCATGATGATCAGGCCTGAAAAATAAATTAGAACGAATAATTAAAAAATGCACTCTGGTTAATGATATTATAAGAAAGTATATTCCATGAAATGCCATTATTTGAAATAAAATAAGGAATTACCATTACTATATATGGATTAATCAAGAATAGCAAGTCATTAAAACATACTCATTCCAACATAATCATTCCAAATATCAAAAAAATAAACACGACCAAAACAAATAAACATTTAAACTAAGAATTCAAAATTTAAACCTACTCGCCCACAAAGAGGTATCGTTTTAAACTTCCGGGAGGTAATATCGTTTGAGATTAGTTCGCAAGGACGTGTATGTCGCAAGATTTTATTTTTCGGTTTGTTTGATTGATTAAATTCACTGTATACAGAACATTAAAAACAGACAAACCAAATTACAAGAGAAAAATAGTCATTAATTGACAGATTATAAAATAATTGCTTAACAATAAATAATATAATAATACGGATAAATAATATGCCAAAGAGCAATTCTTAAATACAAAACTAAAGTTAAATGGACTAGAAAAAAAACCAGACAAATACAGAAAATCGTAATAAAAAATAAAGTCAGGAGATTTACAGACAAAATATTTATTTATAAAATTTTTTTACTAACATTTGGAACGCTCTCAATTTCCTTATTTTATTTTTTAACGAATTATTTTACATATTTGTTTGATATTGGAACTATTATTATTTTATTTTCAATTTATTACTAATTTTACAGGAAACGTACTTTTTTTTTGTTTTACGGGTTACAAACTATTTCATTTTCTAATAATATAGTGTATGGGGTTGGATTTCACGTCGTTTTGTTTTAAAGGCCCGCTGTAAGGTTGTAATACAAAAACAAAACCTGATTTTCTACCAGTAGATAATAATCCCGTAGTTTTTGTCTTAAAATCAATAAAACAAACATGAAAACATAATCTTACGACATACGTAAACTCCTGTTTTCTTTGCTTACTTCATGCGTACATATGAGATCCTCGGAAGTTTGAAAACTTTGCTTTTGTAGGCTAATTCATTTTAACTTTATATTCTTACTTTAAACATTGTATTTGTATTTTAATATTTATTATTTTGGAAATGGTTTTAGCGCGGTTCCTCCCTCCCCCATAGGGAGGAACCCCGCTTATAAGGTTGATACAATGAAACAATCCGGAAGTGCCGACAAGAAAATTTCGCGTTTCAGAACCCCTAGAGACCGAAAATAACGGTGGTTCAAATTTGTATATATATATATATTTGTCTGTTCGCTCATTTCTGGTTTCCCTGATGGTCCGATGGTGGTACAAAAATCTGTCGTCCAATTTGAAAGGTCAAGTTCGTTAACCAGCAAAATCCGCCCACAGGAAGATGGCGTTTGGGGCAAAATTTGCGCAATAAAAATCGTAACGCTTACGTTTTTGAGTTCATAAGCTTGTAAGTACTCTTTTTATAGGCTTCTTGGGCTAGGAAAACGAATGGAACCATTTTCAAGGCGATAGCTTTAACCGTTTTCGAGAAAACTGAAAAAATAATATTTGAATGCCGTTTTTGGTTTGGGTACTTAGAATCATGGGATTCAGTTGAAACATTTACTGCATGTTCTACATTCATTAAAACTAATATGTTGAAATTTTGGTTGCGTTTGGAGTTAAGGAAGGGTTAGAATAAAATAATTTATTAACAGACATAAAAAAGTTTTGGTAACTTTGTATACTTTCCTTAATATCTCAAAAAAGGTTGAGAATTTGGGAAAAGGAAGAATACCATTAGAAAGCTTACTAAATGCTCTACAAAAAAGGTTCTAATGAAAGTTTTGATTAGGCGATGTCAATCGGAGAAATAAGTGCTTAAAACTTTAAAGTAATTGATTTCGCTTATTCGAACTGTTCTTTTTGTCTTTGATTTTGATACTTAAAATTATGGGATTCAGTTGAGACATTTTCTGCATGTTTGAATTTCATCAACACTAATATGTTAAAATTTTGGTTACGTTTGGAGCTAAGGAAGGATTAGAATAAAATATTTTATTAACAGACATGAAATGTTTTGGGAACTTCGTATACATTCCCTAATATCTCGAAGACGGTTAGAAATATTAGTAAACGGAGGGTTACCATGCGAAAGCTTACTAAATGTTCTACAAAAAAGATTCTGAAACAATTTTTGATTAGGCTATGTCAATCGGAGAAATAAGTGCTTAAACTTTGAAGTAATTGATTTCGTTTATTCGAACGGTTCATTTTGTTTGTTTTTATTCCTTGTTATTTTTTAATTGCTTAAAGTTGGATAATGTATTTGACAATAGAACAGATTAATTAAAATAAGAAAAACAATTCATTGTTAAAAATATATCAGGCTGTACCGTATGAAATGTCAGTTTTGGATTTGTCGATTTCCTTCAAATGTCTTGAAACTGTCGAGGCTCCTACTCCAAGTTCTTTGACATATTCCCTAGTGTTTTTAATTGCTTATAGTAGTCAAATGTATTTGTCAATAAAACAGGATACGTATAATTAGAATCAATATTTTGTTTGTTAGAATTCGAAGATGCCGTATGAATATCTAGATTACAGTACTGGTGTTGATTTCTTTCTTTAGAATTACTCTTGGTATTCCCTATTTTCATCTGTTACCCATAGTTTTTTATTTTTAGTAGGTTTTTCTTATTGATTATAGAATATAAATCTATTTGGCTATAAAACAGGATACGTAAAATTAGTGACAATATTTCGGAGATTTCTGAGCGAAATACTTTTAAGATTTTCTACCACCACGAACGGCTTTTTTCCTCTATTTGTATCCACTAGATAGGCTTTATTTGGCATATTATTCTATATATGTTTTATTTAGCAGGGGATTCTGATGTAATGTCGTGTTTTTGCTGTGGATTTTAAATACGACGTGTCTAAGATTGGATAACATTAGCGAGTCTACATAGTTAAGAACCGACGACGGAGGATTACTTCTTGCTATGATTTAGTCTACATATGTATATTAAGTCCTAAATCCAAAAACTAATCTTCACAACGGTTAGATACTATGAGCGAATATGGCGGTTCAATGCCCGTAGAAACAAGGGGCCGCAGGAAATTTACCTGCTAAGAGTTAAACCTCAAGAGCTGTAAATATACCCCAGGTATCTGCCGACACAAATACAAAGCCTAGGCGGAGAGCACCCCAAAAACTCAGATCCAAACATAAGGTTATATACTAAATATTCATAAAGACTACTTAGTTGTAAACCGATTCATCAATTAGCAATCAATAGTTTTCAACAAAGGTTATATACTAAATATTGATAAAAAGTCTTTACTTTCTAGGTGGTGAATTATTTTCCTGTAGGAGTCACTATCGGAAGGCTTATTGACGATGTCATTAAATCTTTCCCGGCATTCAAAGTTATCACCAACAAGACCTGTGAGAGTGCTGCAAAAGTTTTTTGAAGTCAGTCACTTTTCTGACCTAAATGTTAAGGGGTTTCGTAGGGTTATCTGCAGGTGTGAGAATTTGATTGGAAGAGTTACCTTGTGTTTGAAATGACTTTTTTTGTTTTATCTTGGGCGGCGTCAATACATCAATTGTTTTTTTACGTAACCTATTACGTCTCCCGGTTGCGACATTTTCAAAGTCTTTGGCTGAAGTTGATTCAATCACTGTCATGTGTTGGTCTCTGGCTTCAATTGATGACATCGTGGGCCACAATAATTAATTTAATAATAATAATAATACTAATAATAAAATATAATAAGAAAGAAAAAAAATATATAGTTGTCCTGGGCAGCCTCGATCCCTTGAGTTTGCAGCTCGTAGAAACGAACGCTACCACTGAGCCAAGGAGGCTGCTAGAGACGGTTACGGAAGCGCAGGGTGTAGTATCTGGATTTCTGAAGGAGTAACGACAGCCGCTCTGTCAGGCGAGTGCAGGAGCACCCCCACCACTAGCCTCAGCTATGGTAAAGGCCTATACTCTGTGTGAAATGAGTGTTTTTACTCACTATTTTAGCAGTGATCTGGTTTATGAAATTCCTTGAAACTTCACTGTAATGTTCACCAGTAGCTCAGCTACCACTGAGTCAATTTTCATCGACGAGAAACACCACGAACCACTTAAAAAACACTGGTTTAATAGAGCTAAATAAAAACGCTGTGACTTAGGCTACACCTGGGACACGACTTTGGGACTATGTTTGAGCCTGATACAGCACGAACAGACGCATATATATATATATATATATATATATATATATATATATATATATATATATATATATATATATATATATATTTGAACTATCGTTATTTTCGTGATATATGAGTTACGAAATATGAAATTTTCTTGTTGGCATTTCCGGATTGCGTCATAAGATTGACGACATAAGCGGATTTCCTTCCGCCGTGAAATTTTGAACCGTCACCCAACTTCATCAGTATCTGTTGGAAGAAACGACGTCACCATATAAATGAGCCAACATTGATCGTGCACTCAAGATTGATCCACCAACGATGACAATCGAAACACATCTTATTGAAAAACCTCTCTCAAATTTGCGTACGATCTTAACTTAATGACCAGGGGATTCAACAATTCCGTATGTACCTGTCCAATGAAGAATTTAATGTTATTGAATTAAATTATCTATTGCATGCAGGATTAGGTATATTTATAAGATTACACCAAGGTTTAAAACGAAAAACGCGTTTATTTAAATTTATAAAAAGCATTTCCAAAGAATAAAATATCAAGAGATACAAAAAAGTGCAATTATTTCAAACTGTTTTAGATGTGCTCCTTGAGCCACATATTTCCAGAAAGTAAAACCAATATTTCCGCTTTTCTTTGGATCAGTCTGGTCCGCTGCTCAAAAATGATTTTTTCCAGCGGATGAAAATACACGTTCTAGGGCTACAGATGAGCCTGGAACACAAAGGTATTTTCTGGCTACATTATGTACCATAGGGACACTCTTGGACCTTTGACAAGCACAAGCAATATTACTGCCAACTGAGAGGAGCTCGCTATAATGTTCTATCACGAATCACAGATAACCAGCGAATTAGAAATTACCCTATCTAAGATAGGTTTATCGTCTATAAGCTAATTACATATAATCCTATTTATGATTGGGGTTTGAATTGGACAGCACATTTCAAAGCCATAAGAGGAAGCTGTCTAGGATATTAGATTCAAATAGACAATTTCTATATGGGGTGCCCCGTGGTCCAGTGGCTAACGCCTTGAGTCATCATGTCGATGAGTCATAAAAAAATATATATTTGAACCACAGTTATTTTTTTGATCTATTAGTTCTGAAACGTAATATTTTCTAGTCGGCACTTCCGGATTGCATCATCAGGTTGACGCCATAAGCGAATTCCCTATGGAGGGATGGAGGAAACTTGCTAAAAGTATGCTTTTTGAAGGACATCAAACTTACACGGATGGTTCGAAAAACAACCATCAAGAATACGCGTTAGAGATAAAGCTCTATGCACCAATTTTCCCACGAAACCCAAGTTAAAAAAGTCCGACTCATCTTAGCGCGGTTCCGTTCTTAACCCTAATGTCATTTGAAAATCATAGAATAGAAATTGACTTATTTTTTTTTATATATATGTATATCTCGTGAAAATTGTCAACATCCTCTCGAACATCTTGAACAAAAGTGATATTAAGGCGTCAGGAAAACCGGCTGTAGTAACTTACACAGAGGCGGAAATTACACAATCTAGCTCTCATTCTAAAGTAAAGCTCTATAAATCAATAAAATAAAACAAAAACGTGCATGGACGTATATAAGGGGGGGGGGGGCTGAAAGGGCTGCTCCCCCCCCGCAATTGGTAAAAATGTATCGTAAAAACCATAAAAATAATAAGAAGATCACTTAGTTGAGAAAAAAATAATTTCTTTTGGGCGTAATAGCGTTTTAATTCTCTAACTATTCCATGTTCTAGATTTTTATTATCCCATACCCCCCAAAATCATTTCAGGCCCCCCCCCCGAAATTCTCTCAGTCCCCTCCAAAATTATTTTCTATATAAGCGTGAACATTCTTCTCATTTACTAGCTTTGTTTTATTGAAAAAAAAAATGCAATCAAAATAACAGCACCCAATTAAAAAATAAGGCGTACAACATAAATAAAAATTAATAACTGAAGTAAACAGAGACACAAAAAGTGGAACTACTTCTCGAGTTTAATATTATCAAATGTCAAGCAGGTCATTTTGCGAGGCTTATGGCTGGGGCTGTAACGGTACTTATTGTCAGGACCTTAGAAAGAGGAGCAGGTAGCCAAACCATTGTTTCCTCGTCAAACTTCTAGCCGAGTCTGGCATATTATGTTGAATAAAACTAAAGATAATTCTGGAATCGCCTTTTCTCAGAAATGGTTAATCTAATGAAAAAAAGTGTGAAGACAAGTTTTGTACATAATTGCACAATCTACAATTTTTGTGTGAACTATTTTTACCATAAAACAAAAAGTTTCGTTGAAAATTCCTAAAAACCTTTTTTAGCAAACTTTGACCTCGAAAAAATTCTTTGCACTCATGGGATCGATAAGGGCTTTTCCCAATTCCCTTATAATGCTGTCCCTATCTTTCATGCAACTTTTCAGGTTGCTAGGAATTTATGCAAAGGTACTCGTATTTTTTTAACTCATCTATTTCTAACAACAGAAAATTGGTTCTCATTTTAACTATCCTGTTTTAAACACAAATACATTTAGTCAGATACTTGATACTCAGGAAGAGACAAAAATTACCAAAAGAACGACAAAAACCCGTTCATAAGAACAAAACAGACGTATTTGAAGTTTTAAGCACTTATTTCTCCGACTGACCTAACCTAATCAAAAATAGTTTTAGAATCTTTTTTGTAGAGAATGTAGTAAGCTTTCAAATAGTTTCTATCCACTTACCACGATTTCCCAACCGTGTTTGAGATATTAATGAAAGTATACGAAGTTCCCAAAACTTTTCATGACTGTTCATGAAATATTTTATTCTAACCCTTCCTTAACTCCAAACGTAACCAAAAGTTTAACATATTAGTTTTAATGAAATTCAAACATGCAAAAAATGTTTCAACTGAATCCCATGATTCTAAGTACCCAAACCAAAAACGGTATCCAAAAGCTATTTTTCCAATTTTCTCGAAAACGGTTAAAGCTATCGCCTTGAAAATGGTTTTATTAGTTTTTCTTGCCCAAGAAGCATATAAAACGAGTACTTACAAGCTAATGAACTCAAAAACGTAAGCGTTACGATTTTTTTTCCGCGAATTTCGCCCCAAACGCCATCTTCCAGTGGGCGGATTTTGCTGGTTAACGAACTTGACCTTTCAAATTAGACGAAAGATTTTTGTACCAAATTTCATCAAAATCGAACCATTCGTCTGGGAGCTACAGAGCGAACATACAAATATATATATATATATATACACAAATTTTAACCACTATCATTTTCGGTCTCTAGGGGTTCTGAAACGCAAAATTTTCTAGTCGGCACTTCCGGATTGCGTCATGAGATCAACCTTATAAGCGGGGTTCCTCCCTATAGGGGAGGGAGGAACCGCGCTAAAACAATTCCGACTCGCAGGAACTGCGTCATCTTAGCGCGGCTCCATTCTTATACCTACTGTCATTTGGAAAGCTTAAAATAGAAACAGTTATTATCTCGGGTAGACGTTTAGTGAAATAATGATACGTGACAGATAGCAAGAGTACCCTTAGCAGGAAATATACCTCCCGCCCTTCATAACGTTCGCTCTACGATAACACTATTGCATAAAAGTTTCTCATTTTCTTGTATTCTTTTTTTTTTTCATAAATTTTAACGCCCATTTATTATTAACTACGAATTTTAGGACGGGTTATCTATAGGTGACCACCCTTTTCAAGGCAGGATAGTCTTGATGGTCGTGGGTTCGACCCCTAATGGGAATCGAACCCACGACCCTTTGGCACGGAGTGTTAAGTGCTCACGGCCACCGGGCCTCCTACTTGTTTTCTTTTACTATAATACTACAGATAAATGCAATTTAAAACAAAGAGAAAATTAAAAATTGAATTAAACAACTACAAAACCCCGTTCAAAAGAACAAACAAACACGTTGAAGTTGTATGAACTTATTTCTTCGATTGACATCGCCTAATCGAAAGTTGCCGTAGAACCTTTTTTGTGGAGAATTTAGTAAGCTTTCGAATGGTTTCCTTCCACATACCCAACGATTTTCCAACCGTTTGTCGAGATACTGAAATATACAAAGATTCCAAAATTTTTCATGCCCATTATATTATTATTTTTTTTTTCAAATACTGTCTTAACTCCAAATGAAACCAAAATTTAAACATTTCACCTCGAGCTTCTGCTTGATGCAGATATAGCAGGAGAGTGAGAGAGCTTCTTCTCGAGGCAGATATAGGATGAACGTGAGAGAGCTTCTACTCGATGCAGATATAGGCTGAGAGTGAGAGAACTTCTACTCGATGCAGATATAGGATGAGAGTGAGAGAACTTCTACTCGATGCAGATTTAGGATGAGAGTGAGAGAGTTTCTGCTTGATGCAGATATAGCAGGAGAGTCAAAAAGCTTCTACTCGATGCAGATATAGGATGAGAGTGAGAGAACTTCTACTCGATGCAGATATAGGATGAGAGTGAGAGAACTTCTACTCGATTCAGATTTAGGATGAGAGTGAGAGAGCTTCTGCTTGATGCAGATATAGGACGAGAGTCAGAGAGCTTCTACTCGATGCAGACATAGGATGAGAGTGAGAGAGCTTCTGCTTGATGCAGATATAGGAGGAGAGTCAAAGAGCTTCTACTCGATGCAGATGTAGGAAGAGTGTGAGAGAGCTTCTGCTTGATGCAGATATAGGAGGAGAGCAACAGGTGGTTGGTGAATTGTCCATTCTCCAGCTACTCATGTCATATGCTGGACGATAGAGCGGGGAAAATAATTCTCTTTTCCAAGTGGATGGCTTTAATAAAAGCAACAGTTATTACCCACATCAATCCTCAATAGTATATTCTTCCCACGCAGCTCGTCAATGTACACTCTTCTTTATTTACGGTCTCAATGGCATGGGACGGACCGTCAATTCGAGTATAAATATAGTTAGAATTTATTGTGAAATATCGGAATCTTCTCTTACCAACTTGACTGCTTCTGATACTACATGGTGTACCCTATATATAACCTGCGACCCGTAGCACAGTGGGGCCAAACTACATTTTGCCTTTCAAAAAAGGCTACAGCCTCCACATGTTATTGTTATTATCCGATTTCACGCACTTTTTTAAAATGAAAACTAATCAAATTTAGAACCACTTTGTCCAGCCAGACTTTTGTTTTTTGTTAATATTAGTACTGAATTAGTTGAAATTAAGCATTTAAATACTAATAAGACTTCGAAAAAATCAGACTGACATCATCAAAACGTAAATTTATCTTAATTCAACAATGAGATTAATTGAAATAATATGATTCTTGGATTTGAATGTTTAATTTGAACGATATCATTACTGATATTAATTGATTAGACTTTGGAAAAATGAAAATATTTTTTCTTTTTAAGCGCGGTTCCTCCCTCCCCGATAGGGAGGAACCCCGCTTATAAGGTTGATACAATGAAACAATCCGGAAGTGCCGACAAGAAAAGTTCGCGTTTCAGAACCCCTAGAGACCGAAAATAACGGTGGTTCAAATTTGTATATATATATATATATATATATATATATGTATATATTTATTAGCGCGGTTCCTCCCTCCCCCATAGGGAGGAACCCCGCTTATAGGGTTGATACAATGAAACCATCCAGAAGTGCCGACTAGAAAATTTCGCGTTTCAGAACCCCTAGAGACCGAAAATAACGGTGGTTCAAATTTGTATATATATATATGTATATATATATATATATATATATATATATGTATATATTTATTTATATATATATATATTTGTCTGTTCGCTCATTTCTGGCTTCCCTGATGGTCCGATTTTGATGAAATTTGGTACAAAAATCCGTCGTCCAATTTGAAAGGTCAAGTTCGTTAACCAGCAAAATCCGCCCACTGGAAGATGGCGTTTGGGGCGAAATTCGCGCAGAAAAAATCGTAACGCTTACGTTTTTGAGTTCATAAGCTTGTAAGTACTCTGTTTATAGGCTTCTTGGGCTAGAAAAACGAATGAAACCATTTTCAAGGCGATAGCTTTAACCGTTGTCGAGAATATTGGAAAAATAGTTTTTGAATTCCGTTTTTGGTTTGGGTACTTAGAATCACGGGATTCAGTTGAAACATTATCTGCATGTTCTAATTTCATTAAAACTAATATGTTGAAAGTTATGTTACGTTTGGAGTTAAGGAAGGGTTAGAATAAAATATTTTATGAACAGACATGAAAAGTTTTGGTAACTTTGTACACTTTCCTTAATATCTCGAAAAAGGTTGAGAATCTTGGGAAACGGAAGATGACCATTAGAAAGGTCACTAAATTCTCTACAAAAATGGTTCTAAAGAAAGTTTTGATTAGGCGATGTCAATCGGAGAAATAAGTGCATAAACCTTTAAAGTAATTGATTTCGCTTATTCGAACTGTTCTTTTTCTCTTTGATTTTGGTACTTAGAATTATGGGATTCAGTTGAAACATTTTCTGCATGTTCTACATTCATTAAAACTAATATGTTGAAATTTTTGTTACGTTTGGAGTTTAGGAAGGGTTAGAATAAAATATTTTATTAACAGACATAAAAAGTTTTGGTAACTTTGTATACTTTCCTTAAAATCTCGAAAAAGGTTGAGAATCTTGGGAAATGGAAGATGACCATTAGAAAGCTCACTAAATGCTCTACAAAAATGGTTCTGATGAAAGTTTTGATTAGGCGATGTCAATCGGAGAAATAAGTGCTTAAAACTTTAAAGTAATTGATTTCGCTTATTCGAACTGTTCTTTTTGTCTTTGATTTTGATACTTAAAATTATGGGATTCAGTTGAGACATTTTCTGCATGTTTGAATTTCATCAACACTAATATGTTAAAATTTTGGTTACGTTTGGAGCTAAGGAAGGATTAGAATAAAATATTTTATTAACAGACATGAAATGTTTTGGGAACTTCGTATACATTCCCTAATATCTCGAAGACGGTTAGAAATATTGGTAAACGGAGGGTAAAGTAATTGATTTCGCTTATTCGAACTGTTCTTTTTGTCTGTTTTATTCCTTGTTATTTTTAAATTGCTTATAGTCAGATAATGTATTTGACAATAAAACAGATTAAGTAAAATAAGAAGATCAATTTATTGTTAGAAATGTAGCGTTCAAAGAGAGAGATCCCAAGGCTTTCCAAATGCCTCTGAGCGGAGGCCTTTCTGCCCGACTTATGGTATAGCTGACCCATACAGGTAAGATTGTAAATCAAGACCTTTCAAGACTGGTTTGTTTGAGATTTCATTTGGATAGCTGTTTCGCTATTGATCTAAATAAAGTAATAACTGTTTCTATTCTATGCCTTCATAAACACTAGAGATAAGAACGGAACCGCGCTAAGATGACGCAGTTCCTGCGAATCGGACTTTTTATATATATATATATATATATATATATATATATATATATATATATATATATATTTGTCTGTTCGCTCATTTCTGGCTTCCCTGATGGTCCGATTTTGATGAAATTTGGTACAAAAATCTGTCGTCAAATTTGAAAGGTCAAGTTCGTTAACCAGCAAAATCCGCCCACAGGAAGATAGCGTTTGGGGCGAAATTCGCGCAAAAAAAATCGTAACGCTTACGTTTTTGAGTTTATAAGCTTGTAAGTACTCTTTTTATAGGCTTCTTGGGCTAGGAAAACGAATGGAACCATTTTCAAGGCGATAGCTTTAACCGTTTTCGAGAAAACTGAAAAAATAATTTTTGAATGCCGTTTTTGGTTTGGGTACTTAGAATCATGGGATTCAGTTGAAACATTTACTGCGTGTTCTACTTTCATCAAAACTAATATGTTGAAATTTTGGTTACGTTTGGAGTTAAGGAAGGGTTAGAATAAAATATTTTATTAACAGACATAAAAAGTTTTGGTAACTTTGTATAGTTTCCTTAATATCTGGAAAAATGTTGAGAATCTTGGGAAACGGAAGAATACCATTAGAAAGCTTACTAAATGCTCTACAAAAAAGGTTCTGATGAAAGTTTTGATTAGGCGATGTCAATCGGAGAAATAAGTGCTTAAAACTTTAAAGTAATTGATTTCGCTTATTCGAACTGTTCTTTTTGTCTGTTTTTATTCCTTGTTATTTTTTAATTGCTTATAGTTGGATAATGTATTTGATAATAAATCAGGTTAAGAAGAATAAGAAAAACTATTTAATGTTAGAGATATGGATTTCCAAGATATTGCTTTTCAACTGCCTAGCGGGGTCCTTCCTAGGGAGGGTTGGCCGAACCATCCAGGTAAGATCGTAAATCAAGACCTTTCTAGAAATGTGGACCAAAAATAATAACAGCTTCTATTTAAACCATTCTAAATGAGTCTAGGGATAAGAACGGAACCGCGCTAAGATGATGCAGTTCCTGCGAGTCGGACTTTTTAGAACATATTCTACCTTAATCCAATGATTATAAGTACCCTAACCAGATTTAGTTAGAAAAACTAGTTTTACCCACGTTTTTTCAAAAAGGATTACAGATATCGCCTTGAATATGGCTTCATTCGTTTCCCTACGTTAGAGAACCTATATAAAGAGTACCTGCAAGCATAATAACTTGAAAATATAAGTGTTACGATTTTTTCGTGCGACGTACGCCCTTAATACCGTTTTCCGGTCGACGGATTTAACTGCTGGTTAAAACACGGATTTTTGCGTTTTTCTCGAAAACGAAACGAAAACGAGAAAATCGCCAAAGGACTTTTTGACTTAGTTTTTCCATTCTCCATCGATATATGAAGTCTGTCGATTTAAGGCTAGGACACTCTGTATATATATATATATATATATACATATATATATATATATACATATATATATATATATATATATACATATATATATATATATATATATATATATATATATATATATATATATACAGGGTGTCCCAGCATATGTGTCCACCCCCTTTTCCTCCTAGAGTTGTTAGAATTTCTAAATAAAACTTGGTACGTCATAGTTATGTTGCATGAGGTTTCTTTTGAAGGTTTAGTTGACTTTGTAACATTCTCCAGTTTTTCTCCAGCGCATCTAACTCGCGAGTTTCCAATGGCAACAGGTATATTTTATGACGAATTCTGATAGACAATTTAATTTTAAGACTAATTTATTCCGAGACATCTTTTGATCCGACGCACCGTTTGCGCGTAAAACGCAAAATATGAAAAATATCCCCCTTTTGTAGACAAATTCTTATTTATCACTGAAACCAAGCCTTCTACGTAAAAACACCTCTATACAAACGTTGTAGCCTATTAATTTTCCTTTCAGATGATACCAAGATCAAAGTTGCAGATTGAATATTTAACGGGATATTATGAATGAAAACATATGTTGGATCGATTGATGAGATGGGTGGAAAAACATGGATATTAATTGCTTAAAATAATTTAACCTATTCCGACTAAGGTGGTAAGTGAAAGTTGTGTGTTGCATGTACCAGATTTTTTACTTATTCTTTTTGCCATATTTCTTCGGTAGAGTATGAAAACCAGATTTTTCCTTAATTTTCAAAGAAGACTACTGCAAATTAAGGAAATTCGAGTTAAACACTTATTCACTGGGATGATTTTTATGTATTAATTCTTGAGTAATAATGATAAGAAAGAAAAGGATGAAAACATATGTGAGGATTTACTTCTGCTCCTAATCCTCATTGTTAATGTACTTAGTTGAAAGAGGCGGTTTGCAAAATATGGCATTGATAAGAAATTGGACTTAAAAATTAGTTGCTAGTATCCGTTGTTCTTCTTAAATATGCCGGCTTTCGGTTTTATGTAGACATGTTCCTAATTTTTGGGGAATGTCGGAGGAATTCGAGCGCCGCAGCACGTCTTTACGCTCAGCGATTTCCCAATAGACCACACCCTTCAAGAAAGCTCTTCCCGAGACTTGAGCAAAAATTAAGAACAGCAGGTTCATTAATTTGCGCAAGGAAGGGAAGGAAAATGCCAAGACCTGCGATGACCGAAGAGAACACAATAAATGTCCTTACAGCAATGGCAGTTAATCCCCGTGTCAGCTGCAGGGACATTGCTAGGGACTAAGATATGAGTAAGTCCTCAGTGGGAAGGATTGCAAAACAAAATAAAATGTTTCCATTCCATATGAACCCGCACCAAAAACTATTACCTGAGGATTGCAATAAGAGATTACGCTTCTGCCATTGGATGCAATAAGCCTTAGCAGAAAATAGGAATTTTTACAGACATATTCTATGGACTGACGAATCCACATTCTGCAGCGATGGAAGCATTAATAAACACAATTGTCATTACTGGGCGGAAGAAAATCCTCACTGGTTGAAGGAGGTTGATCACCAGCATAGGTTCTCGGTAAATGTATGGTGCGGGATTTTCTGACAATACGTAATTGGCCCTCATTTCTTTCAAGAGAGACTTACGGGAGAAGTTTTTTGTAATTGTTTGACAAATACTCCACCCACATTATTGGAAGATATTCCACTGCAACAGCGATGTAACATGTACATACAACTTGACGGTTGTCCCACACATTTTTCTTTGATAGTACGGGAAAAACTTTGTCAGGTATTTCCTGGTATTACATGCAACTTTTATAAAATTATGAAGTATTATTTAAATGTATTATTATTATTTACATTTATTATTATTATTATTTAAATTTATTCATGATCTAATTCAATTTTATTACTAATTTCGGCACTTTCCCCCCTTCTCCCACAGATCGCTGTATAGGTCGTGGGATGGGGGTAGAATGGCCGCCTAGATCACCTGATTTGACGGTCATGGACTATTTGACTATCTGTGGGGTAGATTAAAAGCCCTGGTGTACCATCAAAGGCCCCAAAATAAAGAGGACATGATGGATCGGATAACTCGGTCAGTTGCACAATTAAAAATAGATGAGATTTTAAATGCTCAGGATGATTTCCCGAAGAGACTTGTGCAACGTATTAATGTTGAAGGTGGACATTTTGAACATTTAAAATGATGTAATTATTTTTTTAAGCAATGTAACTTTCTTTGGAAACTGATTACTTTTTTTTTAAACAAAGGGAAATTTGTTTTTTAGTTTGTCGTTTAATGTAATAATAATTTCATATGGAAAGAGAAATTTATTCTGTTCTGTTTTATAATAATTTGTATTTACTTTTTTTTTCATAAAGTAAATAAGTACATACTTTTTTTTTATTTTTTATGACAGCTATTTTTTTTTCTATTCATATCGATTTTCTGAATTGTTATTTTTTAAAACTTTTAAGGTATATTTTTCATTCATAATATCCCGTTAAATATTCAATCTACAACTTTGATCTTGGTATCATCTGAAAGGAAAATTAATAGGCTACAACGTTTGTATAGAGGTGTTTTTACGTACAAGGCTTGGTTTAAGTGATAAATAGGAATTTGTCTACAAAAGGGCGATATTTTTCAGTTTTTTTGCGTTTTACGCGCAAACGGTGCGTCGGATCAAAAGATGTCTCGGATTAAATTAGTCTTAAAATAAAATTTTCTATCAGAATTCGTCATAAAATATACCTGTTGCCATTGGAAACTCACGAGTTAGATGCGCTGGAGAAAAACTGGAGAATGTTACAAAGTCAACTAAACCTTCAAAAGAAACCTCATGCAACATAACTATGACCTACCAAGTTTAATTTCGAAATTCCAACAACTCTAGGAGAAAAAGGGGGTGGACACATATGGTGGGACACCCTGTATATATTTATATATATGGAGTATATGGAGGGAGGGAGGAAACACGCTTAAAGGTTGTGTACCCCTGGTCTAGATACATACGTATCACAAAGATGAATGAATTTTCGAAAAATTCCTG
This sequence comes from Gonocerus acuteangulatus, assembly GCA_946811695.1. Lineage (NCBI taxonomy): Eukaryota > Metazoa > Arthropoda > Insecta > Hemiptera > Coreidae > Gonocerus > Gonocerus acuteangulatus. Next base: position 19,936,738 of record OX328132.1, read on the forward strand.
AAATCATACTTTATCCTACCAACATTTTACGATCGTAAAGGCCTTATAGGTTAAGACATAAAAAAGTTGTAAGGCCCAGTTTTTCTATTGACCCAGACGGAAATGGGGGATGTAGACAGTACCTAGGCCCGTCCATCCTTTAAGGGGCACTTGGAATGTTATGTCAAGCCCTTTTGGCCTCTCGCGGCCTGTAGCGTGATAACAAACCAGTTCGACTTGCAAGAACTGCGTCATCTTAGAGCGTTTCCGTTATTATCCCTTGTGACATTTTGAAAAGTAATATAAACAGTTATTAGTTTGTTTGGATCGTTCTTGAAAAATGTAAACACTTGTACAAATATAAGAATAAATCCCCCCCCCCCAAAGAAAATAACACTGAAAAAAAGGCCAAATTCCAGGCCTCTCCCAAAAATTGTTTACCATGAAATTTATGATACCATATTATTAGGGCACGTTTTTGGCCCTTGATAGCTTGTCAAGAAGCTAATAATACTCTCTCATTTATTTGTGCATTTCCAAATTGTCCAGTTTTCTGTAAATAATGGCCGTTTTAACTTGCATAGATTTTATACTAACTCGATCGTTTTAAGTTATCAGGGAGTTTATAATAACTTTGAATCGTTGCTCTAAGGGCCTGAATCTTTAAATGCCAGAAATGTTATAACAAATCCGATCGTTATAGCGACCAACATTTAACGAAATGGCAAACTTGGAAAGGGATACACTTGGAGCAGCTGAGGATTCCCTGCGGGTCACTTGCGGGTGGCCTTGAGCCCTTATAACTTGACCCCTGGGTTAGAATAGTGTATTTAATAATTTGTCTCCTAATTTTGTTGGGGAGTCATGATCCTTATGCATGATAGGCTAAGGTTCATTTGTTAATGTAACATTTTATTTCTTGTTGTAATTTATTCCTGTTTTTATAGTATTTTTCTTCTTTTTTTTTTTGAACCACCGTTATATTCGTGACCTATGGGTATTTAAACGTCAAATTTTCTATTCAGCGATTCCGGATATGCATATAAATTTGTCATGTATAGGGTCTGAAGAGTGGATATTTCTCAACGGCACCACCGGATTGGGTCGTAAGTCCGAAGTCATGAGCGGTTTCCTCCCTTTTGAGAGAGAGAGAGAGAGAGGAAACGCGCTGAAAATATGAGCGCATCCTATTTCAAGTGTATTATAGATGGGAATGTTTGTGAAGTGGGACTGGGCATCCAAAGAAGCAAGGATAAAATGTGGAAGGATGTTAATGGAGCGGAGTCAAGAGAGTGGGTTTTTGAGGTCATAAGTATTCTGTACATACTTAACGCAAAGTTATGAGAAATTTGCTGAGTTTAGATGAGTGAGAAAATATTGGAAATTATGGGGCGTAAAGGATTATAGGTGTTATGTATAATCTGGAGACTATAACATCTGAGGGCTTGGGAGTAATATGAGATGATGCTATAGTAGCTCCATTTTTCTATTTCTTGATTGTCTAGAAGTTAACGCATATGTTATTTCAAAGTTTATATGAGAACGGGGGTAGGAACTTCGTCCTTGATGGTGAGTGAGTATTCTGTCCTGTCCATAATGACCGTTTTGTTGCTTTTAACGGCCCGAGTAACAATTATTTGGTTGTGTGTTTTAAAGAAGGAGCCAGTTGTTGTAGGTCATTTGAAAATAAGGGGAACATTTTAGAGAATTTGTTGGGAGAATGGTGTATATGATTTGTAATTTGTTTCTAGGATTGTTCTGTCTCATCTTTATTTACAGGGAGTAGGTTGTATGTTTACGACATTAGTGGCTAATTTTGGGACCAATTTGCTCAGAATCGTAACGGTGGTGGCAAAATTGGGCCCAAGTGATAGGATGTTTTTTACTTCGGGGGGTATGTCAATGGTTGAGATGGTTTGTACACAAGGAATTGTTTTACAATTTTCGCCTCAACTATTACCAAATGTGAGTGGTGTAGTTTTTCAAGTTTTAAATCAGAAAAATGAATGGTATTGGTGTATTTTTAATTAGTAGCGGGGCGGGAAAACGACTTTGTTGGGGCACTTGTCAAAAAACATTTTTAAACCAGCATTTTATGGAGGAAAATTTATGTTTTCTTCCAGGCGTTTTATTCTGGGTGGTCCGGAATACTTTGTTGATGAGACTTTTTGCATACAGGTACTTTGATTTTATAGGGGTAAACAAATTCCTACCTCATTTTAGCGCGGTTCCTTCCTCCCTCCATAGGAAGGAAACCCGCTTATGAGGCTCCCTCATGACGCAATCTGGAATTGCCGACACGAAAATTTCATGCTTCAGATCCAATAGATCAATAATATAACGGGGGTTCAATTTGTATATATATATATATATATATATATATATATATATATATATATATATATGTATATATATATATGTACAGGGTGATTCAGGTCTAAGTAGCCAAACTCTTGGAGGTGGTTGTAGACATAATTTCCAACAAAAAAGTTCATTTGAAGTATGGTCCGATTCCGAAAGGAAAAGGAGCTATGTCCAAGTTTCTGTTTTTTTAACATAGTCATGTTTTTTAATGAATAAGAAAGGATTGCTCAAACACTATTCAAGATAATTAAATTGTAATTATGCCATCATAAAATAGACAAATTTTACTTTAAGAAAACAGTAATTCAATTCACTATAACTATTACTAAAAGATACTTTCTAGACGTCCAATAACGCACTTCTGTTTTTATCAAGGAATTGGAAAACTTCTACATTTAGTAAGCATTAAATCTATGTAAATGAAATGGAGGTTTATTAGGGAATAATAATAATAAATTGAACGATTGGCTCCCTTTTGTCAAAAAAATGAGGAATTTAGTTTTGTTACTTTCTAATACCTTGTGTAAAGAAATTAAAAATTATTCATTTTTTATTGACAGAACTGTGTGAATCCATTGTCCAGTCGAGAAGCAATAAAAGTAACTGTCCAACAGTACTGCTGCTATGAGCAGGACAGCAATCCGCCTGGAACCACGAATCTATGTGCTAGCGGAACGCCTTCCAATGCAAGAGGTTGATCGTGTTTAATTCGAGTTTATGTTTAAAAATATATTGAACCGAACCTGTCGGGAATCAGGCTGGAGAAGATATTCGACCTAAATTCTGCACCACACGTTAACTTGGAGCTGATACTGATTGTGTGATTTTCACAGGACATAAGGATTAAAATGAAACCAAGTATGCGAATTGGCACTGTTAAATATTCCATTCCGTATGAATGTGGCTTTGCCCTTCAACAAAATGTTGCGGCCGAACTGAGGATTAACATTATTCCTCCCGCAATGTTTCGCACAATTTTTAGTTTTATTTCAAATTTTATTTGATAACATTTCATATTACGTGTAAATTTAGGATTACAATTATTCAACTACCCTGAAATCTTTTTGAATTCTCCGCTCAAAATTTCTAGTCAAAACTGGTTGCTAAATACATTATGCAAAAGATAAATCAATAAAAAATTGGAAAACACGAAGTGTGACATATCTCTCAAATGAAAAACTCTTCCAATCGTTTCTTTCAGTTACTTTTATTGCTTTCAGACTGGACAATGGATTCCCACAATTTGGTCAATAAAAAATGAATAATTTTTAATCTCTTCACACAAGATATTTGAAAGTAGCAAAACTACATTCCACATTTTTTTGACAAAAGGGAGCCAATCGTTCAATTTATTCTCTAATAAACCTCCACTTCATTTGCATGGATTTAATTCTTACGAAATGTAGAAGTTTTCGTGGAAGTATTGAATCTGTAGTCCGTTAGGGGGCAGAAGTGCGTTATTGGACGTCGAGAAAGTATCTTTTAATAATAGTTATAGTAAATTAAATTACTGTTTTCTTAAAGAAAATTGTGTCTATTTTATGATGGCATAATTAGAATTTAATTATTTTGAACAGATATTGAGAAAACCTTCCTTATTCTTTAAAAAACATGACTACGTTAAAAAAACAGAAAATTGGATATAGCTCCTTTTCGTTTCGGAATCGGACCATACTTCAAATGAACTATTTTGTTGGAAATCATGTCTACAATCACCTCCTAGAGTTTGGCTACTTAGACCTGAATCACCCTGTATATATAAATTGAACCCCCGTTATATTACCTGTATGGGGTCTCCCGTAGTCTAGTGGCTACCGCGCTGGATTCATAAGCGGGAGATGGTGGGTTCAATTCCCACCTCCGGCAGGAATTTTCTCATCTCAAGGCTCGCTGGGAAAATTCCTCGCTGCACCCTGGATGTCGGCGCTAATGACCTAGAAGTAGATGCGCCGTAAAAAAAAAAAAAAAAAAAAAAAAAAAAAAAAAAAAAAAAATTACCTGTATATAATATAATATAACTCGCTCTCTAGGTGCCAGAAAAATGGTCCGATTTTGATGAAATTTGGCACTAAAATCTTTCGTCTAATTTGAAAGGTCAAGTTTCTTAACCAGCAGAATCCGTCCGCCGGAAGATGCTTTGTAGAGCGAAATTCACGTGAAATAAATCTTAACTCTTACGTTTTCGAGTTCACATGCTTCCAGGTACTCGTTATTTAGGTTTCTTAACGTAGAAAAAGGAATGAAACCATTTTTTAAGTGATATCTGTAACCCTTTTCGAGAAACCTTGAAACACCTACTAACTAATTTTCAGTTTGGGTATTCAGAAACGATTCAGTTGGAAGTTTTTTCAGACGTTTGATATTCATCTAATCTATGATAGGTAAATTTTGGTTCCGTTTGGACTTTAAGTAATAGAAATAAAAAATTTCATTAACAGACATAAAAAGGTTTGGGAGTTTAGTATATTTTCTAAAATATCTCGAAAACGGTTGGGAAAGGTGGAAGGTGACCATTCGAAACCTTACTAAATTCCCTACAAAAAAGGTCTTGAGTTTCGGGGTTGGTTTTAGGGTATTGTCTTTGAATGTTTTGTGAGGAGGTTTTGGTTTTAACGATGGGGAGTTTGGCTACGACGTTATGATGATATTTACATCCGATTCTTGGTTTTCTGGAGTCAAATCAGCTCTCATTGGGAAAAGGTCCCAGTTTGCCACTTTTATTTTTCATTTGGGGAATAGGAAGGTCCTCTATCCGTTTTTCAATGATCAGCGGATATTGGTCAGATATGTATAAGTCAGGAGCTGACTAATGACAAGTGATTAATTGACCGAGTTCCAGTAGAATGGTCAGAGAAGCCAGAAAAGTTCGAACTATGAAATTCTGAATGAAGCGCCCTCTTTTATAAGTAATTATGGAATTCTATAAAATATTACGGCTATTATAATCCCCTAAGAGAAAAATGGGCTGAGGAAGCTGGGCGTAAAAATTGTCTAGTTGTTCAACATTGAATGGCTGGGTGGGAGGTAGGGAGATACAGTTTCAGGAGAACAGTGAACGGGGTGGGCAGCAGTACTCGGAAAGCCTCTGCTTGTAAATCTGTTTGTAAAGAGATATTCAAACATGGGATATTGCTTTCAGCTAAAATGCACATACCACTACAAGCTATACTTCCTTCTAAGTTCATTTCCGATGTTTACAAAAAAATGTAATTTTATATTGAAATTGAAGTGTTGACAGCATAATTTTTAGTAGAAACGGTACAGTTACTCTTTTTATAGCAATTCTTAGTTACAGATAAAGAATGTGATATCTTCAACGATTTTGAGAAAACGGGAGAAATGTCGATGACTATGTAATTACATATCCTATTTTATAAATACATTTTTGTTCTATAATCAATAATAACAATTACAAGCAATATAAAAACACTAAGGGTAACAGACAAAAAGTCCGTCACGCAGGAGCAGCATAACTAAGCACTTTCCTCAGAATTTGTTTAGTGTAGACTTGAATCCTGAATAATTCGCATAAAATAACCTATATAAATAAAATAAAAAAAACATGAATAATTCTACTCTTCTATATTTGTAATGAGCAACTGTTTCAATTATTAATTTTGGAATTAGTTTTCTTCCAGAGATTCTTGTATACATGGATCTGCACTACTTAATAAATGTACAAAACTTAACATTTTCGTCCATGTCGCTATAGCGGTATGCCACGAAAACCGGAAGCACATTTTTTTTTACGGTTCAAACTGTTTTATTTACATTAAATAGGCCTCCCATTGTAAGACATTAGGCAATATAAACATTTTAAAACCAACAGGGAAATTTGTCCATTAAAGGGCTATAGAGGTCTCTGATTTTAGCGCGGTTCCTCCCTCCCCCATAGGGAGGAACCTCGCTTATAGGGTTGATACAATGAAACAATCCGGAAGTGCCGACTAGAAAATTTCGCGTTTCAGAACCCCTAGAGACCGAAAATAACGGTGGTTCAAATTTGTATATATATACATATGTATATATATATATATATATATATATATATATATATATATATTTGTCTGTTCGCTCTCTAGATAGAAGACGAATGGTCCGATTTTGATGAAATTTGGTACAAAAATCCTTCGTCCAATTTGAAAGGTCAAGTTCGTTAACCAGCAAAATCCGCCTACTGGAAGATGGCGTTTGGGGCGAAATTCGCGCAAAAAAAATCGTAACGCTTACGTTTTTGAGTTCATAAGCTTGTAAGTACTCGTTTTATATGATTCCTGGGCTAGGAAAACGAATGAAACCATTTTGAAGGCGATCGCTTTAACCGTTTTCGAGAAAATTGGAAAAATAGTTTTTGAATACCGTTTTTGGTTTGGGTACTTAGAATTACGGGATTCAGTTGAAACTTTATCTGCATGTTCTACTTTCATTAAAACTAATATGTTGAAAGTTTTGTTACGTTTGGAGTTAAGGAAGGGTTAGAAAAAATATTTTATGAACAGACATGAAAAGTTTTGGGAAGTTCGTATACTTTCATTAATATCTCGAACACGGTTGGGAAATCGTGGTAAGTGGATAGAAACTATTTGAAAGCTTACTAAATTCTCTACAAAAAAGATTCTAAAACTATTTTTGATTAGGTTATGTCAATCGGAGAAATAAGTGCTTAAAACTTCAAATACGTCTGTTTTGTTCTTATGAACGGGTTTTTGTCGTTCTTTTTTTTTTTTTTTTTTTTTTTTTTTTTTTTTTTTTTTTTTTTTTTTTTTTTTTTTTTTTTTACGGCGCATCTACATCTAGGTCATTTGTCGTTCTTGTTGTAATTTTTGTCTCTTTCCCTTCGTTTTTTATTGCTTTTTATTTTTGTAATTTCTTATGTTGCGAAAATTTTGTGTGTAAAACAGGATATGAAAAATGAGGCCAATTTTCTGTTGCTAGAAATAATATAAATTTTGGGAACTTTCATTAATATCTCGAAAACTGTTGAGAATTTTGGTAAACGGAAGAATACCATTAGAAAGCTTATTAAATGCTCTACATAAAAGGTTCTAATGATAGTTTTGATTAGGCGATGTCAATCGGAGAAATAAGAGCTTAAAGCTTTAAAGTAATTGATTTCGCTTATTCGAAGTGTTCTTTTTGTCTGTATTTTATTCCTTGTTATTTTTTAATTGCTTATAGTTGGATAATGTATTCGAAAATAAAACAGGTTAAGTAAAATAACAAAAACAATTTAATCTTAGAGATATGGATTTCCAAGATAGCTTTTCAAATGCCTAGCGGGGTCCTTCCTAGGGCTGGATACCCTGGATGGGTATCCAGGTAAGATCGTAAATAAGACCTTTCTTGAAAGTAAATATGGAACTGTTAACGTTGGTCCTCCTCTGCCTCCCGGCACTTTCATTGCTGACGAAGGCTACCAATGAGTAGCCAAAACGTCCTAAATATAGATTTTTTATCGTATTGAGGTTTCTTTAGCCGAATCCCAGCCATTCCATCTTTACTTATCACCTCGATGGCTTACTATCTAATCTTCATGCTTTCTAGAAATGTGGACCCAAAATAATAACAGCTTCTATTTTAATCATTTTAAATGAGTCTAGAGATAAGATCGGAAACGCGCTAAGATGATGCAGTTCCTGCGAGTCGGACTTTTATTTGACCATACGACACACTAGGGAGGTATTGTGGTTAGTAAAATGCCCCGGCCGCCTGGTTTTCCCCTTTTCTGCTTGGCCTAGGAGCGGTCAGGGAGGCCGAATCCAACCCATGAACGAGGGCACTAGAAGATAAAAATCTTTAATGCTTGCTCTGGAATTGGACTCAGATCCATATTAGCATATTAGTCCAGTGCTCTACCATTCAGCTAACCTCAGCCCCACATTTTGTCTACTGATCTTGTTAAAAGTAAGAGCGTCCCCATGCAAAAAGAGAGCTTCTAGCAATAATATATCACGAAAGAAAACAAGCGCGCCTAGTGGCGGAAGTAAGAACGCCTTGCTTTGCCAACCTACGTTTTGGCGGGTGAATTCTATACAAACATAGTACAAAGTAAGAAGAAGAAAAGTAGAAAATTCGTCAACGCCTCCCCCACATCTCGACCTCTTATCGCTCCAGAAATATATTTGTGAACCTCTCTCCCCACATCTCTACCCCTTACAGATCCAGAAATCTATTCGTGAACGCCCGCCTCCACATAACTATATCTTACAGCTCCAGAAATGTATTTTATCTCCACCTCTTGCTGCTTTAGGAAAGCGCATCATGAAAACCTCCGCCATAAGTCGACTTCGAGTCTCTGCCCTAGAGGTATCTTCAGAAAAGCACTCACCCCATCACTCCTCGATCTCGAACAGCATTGGGAATCTCTTCAGGGGAGCCCCCACCACTTCTCGAAATCTTACTGTCCATGGAATCTCATCGTGAACGCCAGCCTTTCATCTCGATCGCGAACTGCCGCACTCGCACTATCTTCAGGAAAGCCCCCCACTACTCCTCAATCTTGACCAGTCCGAGGATTATCTTCAAGAAAGCCCCCACCATATCTGCAGCCCAAGAAATCTATTCGTCAAAGTCTCACCTACATCTCGATGCCATACTGCCCCAGAAATCTATTCGTGAACGCCTTCTCAACATCTCTACCTCTTACAGCCCCAGAAATCTATTCATCAACGCCCTTCCCTCATCTCGATCCCTTACTGCCTCAGGAAAGCCTCGTCTTGAACACCTTCGATACGTCTTCATTAAAGCCTCCCATCGCCCCTCGACACCGAACTGCCTTAGGAATCTCTTCGTGGATGACTCCTCACGTCTTGACCTCAAAATGAACGTGCAAAAATAAATTATTAAAATCAATCAAATAATGAATGTTTCATGTATGAAGGTAAGGGAGGTGTCGGGCCAGCCCTTCGGGGTGTTAGGTGCGTTTCATTCTCTTAAAGCGTATGTTTCTTTTATGAGGGTTAAAAGCGGGCTGACGGGGTTGGAAGTGTTGTGGGGGGGGGTAGGGGGAGGTTTTGGGGGGATTGGAGGGAGGGTAAGTTGGAAGGGGGGGGGGGGGAGAAGCTGATATCCAAACCCCCCACCAAGCACACTCTCTCCCCAGTTGTCGGCTCGACAGCATGCTGCCTCTCTCAGCGACTCTTATCGCCTTTACTCTTCTCAATTCAGGTAAGTTAGATACTCAAATTTTCGGCTATAGTCCTAACCTAAATTAATCAGTTAAATTTTAAATTAATTTCGTACGATATTCTGTTATGTCATTGGATTTTATAGTAAATAAGAGGATGTAATATATAAATCACTACATGAATGAATTTTAAACAAAATAATAAGGCATCTGGTATTTAATAAAATTTAAAATAATATTGAGGACCAATGCCTAAAAATTATTGACGAAATACTTATGTGATTTGTCAATTAAAGAATTATTCATTTCAACGTTAATGCTTATACTATTTTCTTCACACTTTATAATATGTTATTGTGAAGATTTATTTATAACTTTCATAAATTACAAATAACAATTGTTAAACTAATTATTTAAATGGTTGCCACATTTTTATATTGTATTAATTACGTTTTAGATTATTTTTTTTAGGGTTAATATTCTAATCCTGGCATGATTGTTTTATGATTAAATTATTGTTAATATTACAATAGGATTGAATATAGATGATTATAAGAATTTAAATTTTTATATTTTTTAAGAGAATAACTTAGAACCGGATTTTATGACGGGGATGTATAAAAGCTGTAACCACCGTTCCTCCCCACAACCACCATCTAAGAAAGAGGATTAGACATTTTCTAGAAAATATACAAGGAGAAGTAATGAGTTTTATAGGATTATTCAGTAAAACTATTTACCTATCCCTGCCACTACTTGTCGCAAAAAATTAGATTCGCATGCTAAGATATTCGTTTATTTATTTTTAATTAATAACTCGTTTATTTAACATTATAAAATATTTTCTTAAGTACGATAATTAAGAAGATTATTCACGATCGGACAAAATGAAATTAAAGACAAAATCTAATACGCAGGAGGATCTTGGGGCGTCTCTATAATCTCTATAATTTGGAAAATCCGGTATAGAAACAGTTGATATTTTTTGTAAATTGTTAGACACCCAATCCAATGACATCTTGAAGAATAGTGATATTTTAGGTACCGTTATGCACACCATAACTCACAGTAGCGGAAATTTCTTACTTGGCATCTTGGATATCTGCGCGGAAAATGTTATTACAAAACATTTTACGAATCTTGTTTTGCTGACGGATTTATTTTATTGCTATAAGCAATTAAAAAAGTACAAGCAATTAAAACTGAGGAAAACATACACAAAGTACCACGACTTTTGAAGTTTTATTCCCTTATTTCTGAGGATTGTCTTATTGAAAATTTCTCGAGGACCGTATTTGTAGGAATTTTAGTAAAATTTCTAACGGTTCCTTCCACTTACGACGATTTTGGATGAATGTCAAGCATCGGGAAAAGTTTCAACGGAAGCCATCGTTTCAGAAGTTCCAAAGCGTATAATAATTACGAAAACTAGTTTTATCAACTGTTCTCGGAAAGGAATACAGATGTAACCTTGAAAATGGTTTAATTCTTGTTACATGCGTTAGAAAACTATAAAAAGTGTGACTGGATGCCTTCAAACACGAAGCCGTAAGCGCTACGATTTTTTTTCACCCGAACTTCACCGAAAAAACAGTTTTCGGAAGACGGATTCTGCTGCTTAAAGAACTTGATCTTTTAAATGAGACAAAGTCTATTTGTTCTAAATTTCATTAAAATTGGATCATTTTTGGGGTAGCTAGAGAGGAAAAATTTGAATTATAGTTATTTTCCTGATCTATTGGTTCTGAAATGTGAAATTATCTATTCAGCACTTTCGGATTGCGTCATCGGGTTGTGTTTAAATATCCGAGCTTTTACCTTTATACGAAGGGAGGAAACACGCTAAAAATGTGTAATAAAAATTTATACTTCAATTAATTACATAATAAAAAGTATAGATTGAAAAAAGTATTTACACGAATAAAACTAACACTTTAGAAGGAACCAATCATTATTGACACTTCTTAATTGAGAACTTTTGTTTGTCCTTTAATGAGAAAATTGATCACGGCGCCAAGATCTCTTAAGCCTCCTAGCCTTCTGGGTGGAAAAAGGAGGGGGATTGAGCTCTGGGATGGGGATGCGAAGACAATTTGGAATGAAACCGGATTTTGACAGCTCATGAATGAAAGGGATATTGAGATAATAATGAAGGGTTTAATTAGAAACGTAGTAAGGAGCAATAACTATTTTACGAAGGACTTTGTATTGGATTGCCTGTATTCTCTGGATGTTTGAACATTTTGTGTTCCCAAGAGTACAAATCCGTTACTCCAAATAGTTCTAATGATAGTTTTGGATAGAGTGAGTTTGTCCATAGTAGCACGCGTAGGAGTCCACAATCTTCCGTTTAGTCCCTGTCTTTCCAGTCAGGTGTGTGGCTTCTAAGTGAGCCTACTGTATAGTAATGGTCCAAGGTAGCGCACTACGTTGGATATGGGACGTTCATGGTTGGATATCTGAACTAGAGGCACTCTTATTGAGGGCGAATGTGAGATGGCAGCATTTCTTGGTAGTCTATCTGTTGTACCAGTCCTGACTCTGGATATTCAGGATAAGGGAAGCAGTTCCTTGATGAGGAAACGAGGCTGTATCTTCAGCGTAGTTAATTAAGTGGCACCTATGGGTAGATATGGCATCGATTTATTCAAGGAAGATTATTTTTGATTTGGAGTGAATTTATACTTTTCTTATGAGTCCATTAAGTATATTGAAGGTAGTTTGGTGGGGTAGGTAACAGGTCCTCTGCCAGCAAACCCATGTTTGCGCTTCACCTGTCCGGAGATTAAGGATGTGATCTCAAAGTTGAGGTTTCAGATGGAAGGGAAGAAGAGATCTTGGCTTGCTAGACTTCAGGGTGCTGTCCTGTATGACTTTTGTTAACCAAAACCTTCAGCTTCGTCAACATCAACTTCAGAAGAGGTTTCTAGAGGTTTATTGATGTCTATCGATAGAGAGAGAGTAGTTGTTGAAATAACTTCCAGTTCTTAGGCCCTGGATTAAGAGAGGGATTATGGGATCGTGTTACAGGGAATGTATTGCGGACGGGTACGATGGCTAAGTGATCGGATGAATGAAAAGGCTGTGACTAAACTAAGTATGGTATTCCTCTTAGATCAAGAGTAATGAATAATTCAACCAGGTTGGATGTACGATCGGTTAGCCAAACATATGAAAAATCAGAGGAAATCACGTCATCATTTAGGCAGTGAAAAATGTTATAGAGAATTTTCCACTAGCGTATATTGAAAAAAATGTGGGGGGGGGGCTAGGAGCACCTAGGCATTTGGGGTGTAGGGAATATTTTAAATATTTTAGTGTAAAATGGTAAGTTTTAAGGTCCTCAAGGCACCTAGTAGACCAGGGTAAATCTAGAAGACATTTTTTCGTTCTTACTGGCTTTTTTGCATGAAATGTTCTAACCAAAACAAAATTTCGGGGGGGGGGGCTGCAGCCTCCTCAGCCCCCCCCCCCCTTATATACACCCATGGAATTTTCCCACGAGGATTGGTGAGAAGGTTCAAATATATGTTAAGAAATAATAAGTTTTCCTTTTCTCGGAAGAAGAATATTAACTTTTTTTCAATAACAGTACCGAAATAAATTTATAGTGTTGAAGTTGGTATCCATGCCTTGTACTACAAGTAAGACGGTTTCCTTGCAACAATCACCCAACTACTTGTAAAATGTTTTCCTTGCACAATTAGTTTACTGTTATTAGCATGGTTTATTTCCAAAATTACTCGACTGTAAGTAACATCGTTTCCTTGCCACTATCAATCAATTTTACTGATGGATTGAATATAAACTTAGATACTTTAAGCCGACGTATTATCCTGAGATTAGGGCCAGTGAATAGGGGAACGCTATATTTCCAACATAGGAGAAGGTAGGACCGTATCGGATATCGCAATGTGCAGGTGCAGAATCCCAGTTCAATTATACGGCACGTGCGGTACCCACGCCGAGACTCGACACGTGCTCTATAGCGGGAGACTCCAAACAGGAGTGGTCAGCATTTTCCCGAAATTATTCAGTTATCCCACTAGACTTAGCAGGAGCATGATGTGGAGGGGATTAAGGGCCTTTGAAGTCCATAAACAAAATAAAGGAAGTGATTCACAACAAATTTCCGGAGTTGATTCTATCAAGGACCTCAAAGGTGTCTTGGACAGCATTCTTTCTCTCCCCTAAATCAGCAGTCACTCCACCTAGCTCTCACTAGTGTAAGATTATTTCTCATTTTAGCGTGTAGAATGTCAGATCGTAAATAATAAATTTCAAAGGGATTCCATTACTCTATATAATGTTCCTCCGCATCCTTGTCAGGTAGTCCCTTTAGAAGTAGTGTCAGCATTCAGTGTCAAATATTAGTGTCAAACTGCAAGCGGGCAGAAGATGTGATAAGAACTCTGCTTCCGAAATACGGGTGTTTGTCTACAGTGCATCGATGAAGCTGCATATGCGTCATCTAGTGAAATTTTCCTAGACACAAATCTTAAAGCCAACCTATAAAAGTTCGCTTTCGTTGCTTCTTTTTCCACTCCCAAGAAATTAGAAGGCAATAAAAAGCTTCCTAGGATCGTTTTTACCAGAAATATATAAGCGGCTTAGCAGAACTTACAAAACCACTAACTGAGATGACTGGTTCACGAGCCCGATTCCAATTGCAAGACGGACAACGAGAGACTTTTCACTCTGGATGACGTTTTAGGTTACTCCGTCATCATGATGCTTTACTTTCTTCAGTTCAAAATTAGTCTAAGCTGTGGGCTGTGTTTCCGGTGGTGGGCCAGATACTCGCTGTAATTGAAGCCGAGCATGTCTGAGAAAGTTAAAACGCTTTGTGTCCTACTCTACGGGGAGGGATGAGAGGATATCTGCATCATCTGCACAGTTTGCCATAATGTTACGGGGACTTGATTTAAAATTAACTGTAAAAATATATATAGAAACACAGTGCCTCCTACGTGAGGGACTGCTGCGTTCACAGGATAGTATCCCGAGTATTCTGATCCTCCACGGATCCGAAAGTAGAATGTCGTAGGAAGAGCAGGGAAGTAGGGTTTTGAGCCTGAAAAGAAGGCCAACCTGCTATATCTCATCGAATGTTTGATCAATGTCCAGAAAGTTGGATGTGCAAGACTCTTTTTTTCTATGTCAAGTCTCGACGTGGCCCTACTAGTGGAAGGTTCTCCACCTCCAGATGAGACTTGAAGCCTATGAATTTATAACATATATCACAAGAGGCACCAAAAATATATGAATCATGCAGGGAAAAGAATAAATATACAAATGAGGTGTAATTTGCAATGTTGTTCATCTTCCGTCTATTTTACCAATATAGAAATCAAAACAAAGTGTAATTTAATTATTAAATACACTTATCGATTCGAATATGTAATATTTTACAGATTCCAACGTTTCCATAGCAAAATATCATCAATATCAAAATCCTCCAGAGAGATATCAAAGTATCTCTCCCTATTGAGCATCACCCATCCTGTCATTCCCCGATGCCGGTGATTATCAAGACTCTTCGTTACCTTGACAACCCCCAATGTTTGGCATAGATAATCATTTCTAGGACTTTGTTACATGCTCAAAATCATTCAATCATTCTCTTCATTACTTTGAAAATCCTCAGTTTAGTTACTTGGTAAATAGTTGTCTCCTGGACTTCGCTCTATGTCCAAAATCATTCAAAAACCCTTCATTTCTTAGGCCTTCCTTAATTCCGTAACTCTATTAATAGTCTTCTCTAGGATTGTAATGGAAGTTTTATACGTCCAAAATCATTCAATCATTCTCTTCATTACTTTGAAAATCCTCAGTTTAGTTACTTGGTAAATAGTTGTCTCCAGGACTTCGCTCTATGTCCAAAATCATTCAAAAACCATTCATTTCTTAGGCCTTCCTTAATTCCGTAACTCTATTAATAGTCTTCTCTAGGATTTTAATGGAAGTTTTATACGTCCAAAATCATTCAATCATTCTCTTCATTACTTTGAAAATCCTCAATTTAGTTACTTGGTAAATAGTTGTCTCCAGGACTTCGCTCTATGTTCAAAATCATTCAAAAACTCTTCATTTATTTGGCCTTCCTCAATACTGTAACTCTATTAATAGTATTCTCTAGGATTTTAATGCAAGATTTATACGTCCAAAATCAAGGAAATAATGTTCATTGCTTTGACAATTCTCAATTCAAGGCCACGATAAATTATCGCCGTGAAGGACTTCATTGTAAGATTTTTGTGTCCAAAATCATTGAAAAACTCGTCTTTACTTTAATAATCCTGCAGGATGTTAGGGTGAGTTTACACTTGATAGTTATTGCAGGATATTTATGTCAGGATATATATGTATCGGATAGATATTCTCTTGCAAGTTTACATACTGAGAGACATTTATATCACGGATAGTTCTCGATTTGCGATAAATGTACGGCCCGTTTACACTCATGCATATATGTCCTGTGTAGTCCATTCTGCTTGCAATGAAGAAAGAATCGAAACGCAAAATCGCGGCCTGTGTAATTATTATAAAAATGTAGGAAATAAAAAAATGTTCTGCATGGGTTCGAGAGTGGATTTTGAGACGGAAAGAATTAGGTCTCTTCAGTCAATTTATGTCTGAGCTCTGTATCGAGGAACCAGCGTAGTTTTCGAATTTTTTAAGAATGAAACGAGCAGATTTCGAAAAGCTTGCTTGTAAAATAGGTCTTCTTATATCAAAGCAAGATACAAAATTCAGAAAGGCTATTAGTGTAACAGAATGACTAGCTCCAGCTTTACGATTTTTAGCATCTGGTGAGTAGGTATTTACTTGATGAAATACTATTTTATATAAAGAAATTTTATTATTATGAACTATGTTTTGAAACTGTACACTTGATATATTTCACAATTGAATTGGTTTCTTTAGTAGTAAGTTCTTTTTAATTTTCTTGGGTAGTTGTACTGAATGATTCGGCCATTTCCCTTAAATCATGACGTTTTTTATTTTTTCTTTATACGCAATATGCTTATCGTCCCACAGCTCCGGTACATATTGATGAGTTTTATAACTTCTAGATTTAACAAGTGTGCCCCCCCCCCATATTGCAAGAGAAAAGTAGACGAACTGTTAAAACTCCAGCGTATATCAAATAGTTCTGTTGCAACTAGCAAATAATCACTGTTTACACCGGTTGGTATAGAAGTGTCGACAATATAGCTAGTAGCCAAGAAATTTGTCTCTGACATTTATTCTTCTCTTTATAATCAGTGTTTATACCTGACGGTATAGAAGTGTTGACACTTATAGCTCGTGATAGAAATATATAAATCAGACATAAATTGTTCATGGTTTACATTAGTCAGAATTTCTCTCTGATATAAATATCCTGCAATAACTATCCAAGTGTAAACGCACCCTTAGAGGTACGATGGTCAGCGTGCATCTCCACCCTTAATCACCTTGACCCAATTCTCTTTCTAGTGTTCAATAATGTGTGATTTTATCCAACTTTAATCTTATACAATATTTTAGAGCATATTATGAGATTTAAATATATTCCATTTAACTTAAAAATATGACTATTTCTGGACTTAAAGATGATAACTGTGGGTTGACGATTTCAGTTCAGTCTACATTTCTAGTCTTCGTTCAAATATTAAATATTTAAGCATGGTCAAATGGCGTAACTCCAGTCGAGCCCGATCTGCAAATTATGCACTGGCATGGTCGAAATTCCTGTGAGGCTGTAAATAAATCATCCTTTGCCCTTTCCTCACTTCATTGTTTAATTTATTATTTGGCTAAAATATCCTTCACGCGCTGTCTGTTTTCTCTTTTCCCATAGCCTTTAGAAATATTTCATGAGGCTTCGAGTTTTCTTTCTGACAAGTCTTTTGGGTATCGATCCTGAAGTATATCTTCTATTTCTGAGTAAGGCTGCAAGTATATTCACTGAATCGCTGATGGAAGTATCGGTTTAAGCCTAAGAGTATACCCAGTGACTCAGAGTCAGCCTATGAGAATATTTACTGCATAGAAGGTAATTGAATTGAAATCAGCTTAGGCCAACGCATCCGTTTACTTCAGCGTGTGGCACTACTATTGTATCCCATTCATGGAATGAACCTACCATTATATCCCTTGCATAGGAGGGAGAATAGAAGTATATCCACTGCATCGGAAGTAAATGCGTTGGAGTATTTGGACTGGCTTGAAGTGAGCTGACTGCATCGGTCTGACACTATATTAGTGTCGATGGAGTATATCACCTTCATCGAATGCGCTTACTAGTATGTCCCTTGCATAGGAGGGAGAATAGAAGTATATCCACTCCATCGGAAGTAAATGCATTGGAGTATTTGGACTGGCTTGAAGTGAGCTGACTGCATCGGTCTGACACTATATTAGTGTCGATGGAGTATATCACCTTCATCGAATGCGCTTACTAGTATATCCCTTGCATAGGAGGGAGAATAGAAGTATATCCACTCCATCGGAAGTAAATGCATTGGAGTATTAGGACTGGCTTGAAGTGAGCTGACTGCATCGGTCTGACACTATATTAGTGTCGATGGAGTATATCACCTTCATCGAATGCGCTTACTAGTATATCCCTTGCATAGGAGGGAGAATAGAAGTATATCCACTGCATCGGAAGTAAATGCGTTGGAGTATTTGGACTGGCTTGAAGTGAGCTGACTGCATCGGTCTGACACTATATTAGTGTCGATGGAGTATATCACCTTCATCGAATGCGCTTACTAGTATATCCCTTGCATGGGAGGGAGAATAGAAGTATGTCCACTGCATCGGAAATAAATGCGTTGGAGTATTTGAACTGGTTTGAAGTGAGCTGACTGCATCGGTCTGACACTATATTAGTGTCGATGGAGTATATCACCTTCATCGAATGCGCTAACTAGTACATATATCCCTTGCATAGCAGGGAGAATAGAAGTATATCCACTGCATCGGAAGTAAATGCATTGGAGTATTTGAACTGGCTTGAAGTGAGCTGACTGCACCGGTCTGACATTATATTAGTGTCGATGGAGTATATCACCTTCATCGAAGCGCTAACTAGTACATATATCCCCTGCATAGGAGGGAGAATAGAAGTATATCCACTGCATCGGAAGTAAATGCATTGGAGTATTTTGACTGGCTTCAAGTGAGCTGACTGCATCGGCCTGACACTATATTAGTGTCGATGGAGTATATCACCTTCATCGAATGCGCTAACTAGTACATATATCCCTTGCATAGCAGGGAGAATAGAAGTATATCCACTGCATCGGAAGTAAATGCATTGGAGTATTTGAACTGGCTTGAAGTGAGCTGACTGCACCGGTCTGACATTATATTAGTGTCGATGGAGTATATCACCTTCATCGAATGCGCTAACTAGTACATATATCCCTTGCATAGGAGGGAGAATAGAAGTATATCCACTGCATCGGAAGTAAATGCATTGGAGTATTTTGACTGGCTTCAAGTGAGCTGACTGCATCGGTCTGACACTATATTAGTGTCGATGGAGTATATCACCTTCATCGAATGTGCTTACTAGTATATCCCTTGCACAGGAGATAAATAATTCGGAGTGAGCCTAAGGGATTGCGCAGGCCAAATGAAAGTCTTGAGGCCAGAGTTGAACTGTACTATACATCGAAGAAGAATGAAAACACCAATAAATTAACTGTACAGTCCAATGGGGCCAGGTCTGTACAGGCCAGGCCTCACGTGTGTGGACAAGAGGATATTTGCTTCACATACATTGGGCCTTCTATTACTAGACTGTGCAGTCCCGACCCTGAGGTTTGTTAAGTTATCGTGTCTGTTGACCCGTCAGTCCAAATTGTGCAGTCCCGGCCTTGAGATTTGAACTGAACGTGTATGGGTGGCACCTACATTAGTCCCTATCCGATTTGATCGAATAGCCACCGACTGTCGGAAGAAAAACAAACACATGCATCTCAATGGAGGTGCCTACATTGGTCCCGACCCAACCCGATCCGATGGCCACCGATTCTCGACCGTTCAAACTTGTTTGTTTTTAGACCGATTTCGGACCGACGAAGCAAAATGGCACCGACCCACATATTGTGTTCTAAAGCCTCTACATCTTAACCGATTTCAATGCATTTTTTTTTTTTTTTTTTTTTTTTTAAACGAAAGCTAATAAAATTTAGAACAACATTGTCAATTCAAATTTTTGTTTTCCTTGTTTATTAAATTACCTGGAAAGATTTTTATAACCATCCAATGTCTATAACCTTCCAATGCTTATAGCTACCGTTCTTATAAATAATTTTAAAATGTGAATACTAATGGTTCTCTTATCGTAGTGTAAGAGTTACAAATTAATTGTTACACGAGATTTATTTTTTCGGGACTGATATGCTTCCAGAAGATTGATTGGCTTTTCAACTTCTCCTTCATACTTCCGACATTCAACCTAATCGAAGGTTTCTATGCTTATTAGGTGGTATTTCTTAAATTAATCACTCATTTTCACTTCACTACGAGATTATTACTGACGAGCTGTGAATAAATCGGATCGGATAGGGTCGGGACCAATGTAGGCACTCACGTCGGCCGCTGCCAGAACTAAAATAAAGAAGAGAAATATCAGAAGTTCAAAACCAAGCAAGGTCTTCTTGTGTCTTGGAGCCGTCAGTGTATATTTGATAATTGTTTCTACAGCTTTATATTTTTTCTGGAAGAGTATTACGTCGATTTTTGGGGACGTATTGTTTTCCTTAGGCACGCCTAATGGCGCATCAATGTCTTCGCCTTAAAAGTCCATGACCTTATTGATAGTGTTATTTTTCGTTAATCCTCGAATGGCACATACATAGTTTTCATCATGGTAGGCTAACGCCTTAGTTCTTATTCATTTAATTTTTTCTTGTGTAATTTGATCCCTGATGCAGGGGTTGAGTAAATGATATCATTTTGCATGAATAGTTACCAGGTAGATAACGGTGACTTGGTGTCACCTTATTTAAGGAGATAGGCTTGATGCCCCGTAAATAGTTTCAAGGTGGCTCGCACGAATAGCCTTTATGGTGATGTGGAGGCCGAGGTAGTAAACTCTATTTAGCTGAACCAACCAGATCCTTCGCGCCGGGGACATAAAAAGGGCATGTCTTGTCCAACCTCGATATAATGAGGCCAGTAAAAATTCTTACTGGCATTGAGATTTCTGAGCCGAATTCAGAAAACGATTTAGTCGGTCCGCGCTCTAGCTGTTCCAAAAATGGACCGATTTAAATGAAATTTGGTGCAAAAGTACTTTGTGTAATTTTAAAGTTCGGATTGGTTAACCAGCTAAATCCGTCTAATGTAACATGGTTTTGGGGATTAATCAGCGCGAAAAAAGGTTGTAACGATTACGGTTTTGAGTTATCAGGCTTCCAAGGAAACGGTTTTTAAGTAATTGGACTTGGAAAATCTAATGAAACCATTTACAAGGCTTTATCTATAACCGTTGTCAAGGAAAGTGGAAAAAATATATTTCACTTGGGATTTCGGATATATTCTTATATATCTCGAAACCGGTTAGAAAATTGGACTAAACATAAAACATTATTCGAAAGCTTAGTAATATTCCTACAATTAAGTTTCTATTCGATTTTTTATACAGCGATTTTTTTCGGAGAAATCGGTGCGTAATTGGAGTAAATTTCACTTAGGATACTATCAGTTTACTGTTGTAGCATCACAGGTCTTGCTTTGCTTAGCGATTTCATTTTAAATTTTTACATGTATTTAAGTTTTTCACGAAAGAATAGGAAAAAACATTAACAATTTCTATTCTAAGCTTTCCTAGTGGAAGAACGGAAACGCGCTAAGATAACGAATTTCCTACGAGTCGAACTTTATTAACTTTTCTAAGATATTGGTGAGCCTATAGAATATGATCATATTTCCCATTATCTTCCCCAAAGAGCATGAGAGAGACGGGCATAAAGCTGCTTGTAAGTTGTGGGTCTTTGTTTGGCTTTAGAACTGGCCCTATACATTCCTTCCATTTGTAGGATAAATTTCTAAGGATCCGAATTGGTCATTCAATCGAATCAAGAACCACAGCTTCTCTATTGTAAATATTATGCTCAACATTTTTACATATTATATATTAATGCTAGCTGTGCCCTCGACTTCGTTCGCGTGGATAGTGACTTAGAGCAGCATTTTTTGATATATCTTTTGGTTTATTTTGGATTATAAACACCGTCGTACCGAGAAGAACAATTGGATAACTTCTAAATCCACTATTTCTAATGTATAAGCTAGCTTATAAATATTGTCAAATCTTTGAGTGGGGTCCGAAACCAGCTAAGCCCTGGGAACAAGAAAGAGATGTGACCTTCATCATCATTATGCCCACAGCTTAGTGGGAAAAGAGTAGCGTAGAATGATCTTCATAAAACTTCAGGATAGGTTGAGCTCAATGTTCTTTAAGACAAAATAGATAGATTCATTCAGGTAGAATAGATAGATCTTCATATTCCTTTAGACAGAATAGATAGATCTTCTTATTACTTCAGGCAGGATAGATAGATCTTCATATTCCTTTAGACAGAATAGATAGATCTTCATATTCCTTCAGGCAGAATAGATAGATCTTCTTATTAACTTTATGCAGGATAGATAGATCTTCATATTCCTTTAGACAGAATAGATAGATCTTCATATTCCTTCAGGCAGAATAGATAGGTATTCTTATTCCACCAATTAGGGTAGATAGATCTCCATATTCCACCGGGTAGGATAGATATAGCTCCATACGCCTTCAAGATAAATAGATCTTCGTATGCCTTCAGGAAGTATAGATAGATTTCCATATTCCACCAATTAGAGTAGATAGATCTCCATATTCCATCGGGTAGGATTGATAGAGCTCCATATTCCACCAATTAGAGTAGATAGATGTCCATATTCCTCCGGGTAGGATAGATAGATCTCCATATTCCTTCAGGCTGAATACATAGATCTCCACATTCCTTTAGGCAGAATAGAGAGATCTTTTTATTCCTTCAGGCAGAATAGATAGATCCCCATATTACTAATTAGGGTAGATAGTTCTCCATATTCCACTGGGTAGGATAGATAGAGATCCAAATTCCTTTAATATTAATAGATCTGCATATTCAATCAGGCTGAATACATAGATTCCACATCTGCCTTTAGGCAGAATAGAAAGATCTTTATATTCCTTCAAGCAAGATAGATAAATTTGCATATTCCTTCAGGGATGATTGATGGATATCCACATTCCTTCAGGCAGGATTGATAGATGCACACCTATCATTATGAAGGGCAGTATGATTTCAAAATACAGTTTAGCAGTATAGATAGATGCCCAAATATTCTTTAGCAGCCCAGATGATATTGAAATAGCTTTGTATCTTTTAGCAGGATAGATCGAACATGAACTTTTTTGTAAATTTTTTTTTTAAAGTATTTCAGGTTTACAAGCTGAGTTTATGTTCTTCAATGTGAATGTTATAATGCAAACAGTAAGACCTCTGTAGACAACTTCTCCTAACAGCTACAACTTACTTTAATCCAAGACCGAAACTTCTCAAGTTAACCTACTACGAATGAACGTGTACGGAGTTATACGAGTTAGTTGTTCCTGATCTGCTGAAACTTAACCCAGTTCCTTTGTCTAACGTCTGATAAGTTATTTTAGGGCTTCACATCCTAATGTCTTCTCGGTTTATTTATGACAATTTTAAATCTATTTATTGATATTTCCAGATCTCATTAAGTCTAAATTGATATTTAATTTTGCAAATTTATAGCTGAAGCCTCTTGGCCCCTCGCGGCCATTTTCGAAATTCATTTTCTCCAATTTATGGATAACAAATAAATCAATATTTTTCAATTCTTTATGTTATAATTTTTGTATGGGATATTTAAGTATCAAAAAAGCAAACAAAAACGTTTTAATTCTTGGAATACAAAATGACGGTGATGTGTCTGACCAACGGAAACCCTCTTTTTTCGTAGGCGATAGTAATCTAGAACAAAACACTAAAATAATTTTGGAAGAAGATAAAATCTAGTGAAGTACGTAGGATTTTTATGAAATATTCAATTTTTTCAAAAATCATGAACGATTCTTCATTTTCTATTAAAAAAAATCGTTATAAATCAATGACTCGAAAAAATCCTTCCTACTTTACTAGCAAATAGGAAGCTGCTGGTACAATTTGAAGTTTATCAAGTGAAAATTTAAGGAACCAGCGTATCGCCCGATTTGAAAAACATAGTTTTGAGAAATTCACTTTTAAGATTAATGTACTATAAAGATTTGTTTTTTCTTACTGCCTTATAATAAAGATAATAAAAAAACATGACCTTTAATTTTTAAATGGATTGGGACTTTCGTTGTAAAATTGAATTTTTGGCACATTTGAAAACTGTTCCGCCACATAGACACCCTTGAATATATTTTTTGATTAGTTAAGGGAGCATTTAAACCCATAAAAAATGCTAAAAAAAAAAAAAAAAATTACCGGTGCAGCGAGGAATTTTCTCAACGAGCCGTGGGATGAGAAAATTCCTGCCGCCAGTGGGGATCGAACCCAACATCTCCCGCTTATGAATCTAAGGCGCTAGCCTTGTAGGAAATGTATTAAGATTTCAAATGGCTCCTGTCCATTTATCTTTTATGAGATACTGTTTTAGAGATATTTAAGAAAATATACGAATAGCGGGGTCTCCCGTGGTCTAGTAGCTAGCGCCTTTGATTCATAAGGGGGAGATGGTGGGTTCGATCCCCACCGACGGCAGTAACTTTCTCATCCCACGGCTCGTTGGGAAAATTTTTCGCTGCACATTAGATTTCGGCGCTAATAGCCCAGATTTGTCGAAGCGCCGTAATATATATATATATATATATATATATATATATATATATATATATATATATATATATATATATATATTCTTTTTTATCCTAGGAGGCATGGGGTCATTAAAGCAGTCTTCCAAGTATCTTCAAGCAGATATTTTGGATCATCTATAAGAATAAATAATATATATATATATATATATATATATATATATATATATATATATATACGAATATCCTAAAACTGCTCGTGTCTCCTAATAAAATATGTTTTTTTTTTTCGAAATGTAATCAAAATTTAAATATCTTAGTTTGGACAAATTTAAAACATGTAAAACTGACTCCAACGATTTTAAGTACCCAAACCGAAATATATATTTTTTAATTGAGGTTTATTTAAAATCTGTACAATATATGATTAGTACAATAATTAATTATGCTTGCTTAAGTACTATATGCTAATTATGGTATTTGGAAGGAGCTAAGTTGACATTTTATTCTTGCTGTTTAACCACTATTAGGGCAGCTGGTCGCGGGGCCAAAGTCTCTTAAGCCTCCTGGGAAGGTCTTTACGATGGGTCTGAGTTTAAAGGGATTGACCCCTAGGATTTAGGTGGGCTGACAATTCGGAATGAAACGTTCGTAGGGTTTTGTAGGATACATAAAAGGGTACATTGACTATTCTACGAAGGACTTAGGATTGAAATGCTTGTATTCGTCCATTCCAAATAGGTCTGATTATAGAAATTGAAATTAACGGGCACAGAAATTAAATAACAGACACAATAAAACCATTTTTACGATAAAATGTATTTTTATTAAGTATCAGTGACCGAACCCCGACAATCCTTACCTTGCATCATCTACGGTCAAAGATCTCCTCTCAAAGAAATTGAAATTAGTGAGAAAAACAAGTTTTATCAACCTTTCCCCAAAACTGATGAATATATATCGCCTTTCAAATATTTTCATTCGTGTTTCCCTACGTTAGGGAATCTATACGAACTGTACCTGGGCAGGTACAAACGAACAGCTGTAATTGTAACCATATATTTCGTACGAATTTCGCCCATAAAACAATTTCCCGTAGGCGTGTATATGCACATAGAAATTTTAAGTACCGTTATTTTCATGATCCATGGGTATTGAAATGTTCTAGTCGGCAATTCCGGATTGCAACATTGGGTCTGCGTCATAAGCGGGTTTTCTCTCCACGGTGGGAGGGAGGAAACGCGTTAAAATGTATTGATGGAAAACGTATAATTGAGGCGTTGACTTTTAAAACAGGATATATCCAAATCGTACAACTTTTCTAAGCTAATATAATTTCATATTATAACATTATACAATTTCATATTATGATAATAAAAAAGACAACTTAAAATGGATTAAGTTATTAAACGACAAAGATTTCTCTTGGAAAATCGATATTTACTATCGATTTTAAACTACTGATGCGCAGTGGACATGATTGATCTTACCAGTCTAGACGTGGCCCTACCTGCGGAAGGTTCTCGGTGGTGTAGGCTGTAATTGTATGTTTGTTTAACAGCTCCTGAAGAGGCGTCATAGGAACGTGAAACATTTAGAGCACAATAAAAGAGTAGTGTAGAACGTGATTGTTTTTGTTAGAATTTGACCTTCTGCAAAATATAAATATAATATAATTTCTTCAGGAAATTAATAGTTACGAGGCCATAAATAAATAAATAGATAAAGCTTTTATTTGTTCCATTAATACAAAAAGAAGAAGAAAAAAAACAAAATATAATAATACTAAGCGGGGTCTCCCGTGGTCTAGTGGCTAGCGCGCTGGATTCATAAGCGGGAGATGGTGGGTTCGATCCCCACCGGCGACAGGAATTTTCTCATCTCAGGGCTCGCTGAGAAAATTCCTGGTTGCACCCTGGAGGCCCGGCGCTAATGGCCAAGATTTGTCGATGCGCCGTAAAAAAAAAAAAAAAAAAAAAAAAAAAAAATAATACTAAGCAAAAATTTCTCTGATAAATCATGTTACTTCCATATTATTAAATAAATAAATAAAAGGAATAAAAGTCTTTAGGTAGTTTAAAGGCCATAATAACATTCATTTCCTTGTGTTTGGCGAGATATAATGAATCCCCCCGTGAAAAAAAAATCTTTTTAGAAAAAAAAATATTTGGATTTAACCCATTTTGAAAGTCATCGCCTCAATTGAAGAAATCTATTAATGAAACTGAATAAGAAAATTTATGGATTATAGATTTCCCTGGTACCCCAAATCTATATACAGCCTAAATGCTGAGTACCAAAGCCCTTTTGAAAGGGCAGAAGGGGAAATAAATGGAATCTGTCTGATATTTGGTGAGGGAGACTGGTGAATGGAGAGATATCAGATGGCAAAGCTCCTCCTCTCTCCCTCTTCCTCAATTCTTCGCAACACTTAGCAATTCAGCTAGCAAACCGTTTCACTCAGTTCGAAACAGTATACACTTAATACTCACTTCACATACTCATGCTCATATTACTCATACTTGGTAAAAGGATAGACATCTAGTATAGTTTAGCGATGCTATTATGATGAGTAAAAAATAATTGAGAGGCATGTTACGCTGGTATAAGGCAGGGCGGGGTTATGTTGTGCCGATGAGATGTTCTCAACGAAAAAAATAGATAGATACTTCTTATTCCTGCATGAATTAATGCTTTAATCGCGTGCATATACGGTATCCATTTTAGTATCGTCATCACCGCGGTCTGAGTAGTTAACAGCAACGTCTCTGCAGGCGCTGCGACAGTGAGCATTTTTGGGTTCATATTCTTTGGTCGATTTCTTACATTTTTTTATGCTTTTGTTTTGAGTGTTATAATAAAATGTTAGCAATTTATTAAAGAACCGTAAGGATTGTGTAATATAACGCTGCTTGTGGTTTTAAAAACTTACACTAATGGGGTCAAAAAAGCACATGGCTGGGGGTTGGTTGTGCCGCGGCATAATTTACCCTGTTTAGGACAAAACTAAACCCATCAAAATGTAATGACTGTTTATATTATTTTTAGGATGAGAATCTACAAAAGGAAGACAAATAAATGCAATTAAAAAAAACAACCAATTAAAACGTTAGGTAAACAGATAATAATAAAACATAGTTCACGTCCCCGCGTCAACTTCCTCAAGCTAAACGTCGTCGGTACCCACTCAAAACGCACTTACAAAAAGTATTGATACCCCCTAAAAAAAAAAAAAAAACTAACGTTGAAAAAAAAAAAAAAAACAGTTTGCCTATGAAAGTTATAATATCATAATATTGGGCCAAGTTTTAGGCTCTAAATACCTTGTCAAGAACCTACTAATACCCTCTCACTTCGTTTTGCAATTCCAACTTGGCCTAGGTATTAAGCAGGTTCTTGAGAAGGTTTTAAGAGCTAAAACTTGGCCCAATACTATGAGATTATAACATTCATAGGAAAACTGTTGGGAGGGACCTGGAACTTGGACTCTTTTTTTTCAACGTTACTTTGGGGGGGGGGGGGGGGGGTTAAGCTTTCCAATGCCATTTTTCGCATCTGCCTGGCCTAGTTCACAAAAAAAAAAATACTGGTCACTGTAGACAAAGACCTCCTTCGCTAAATCGACGTTTGTCCTGATACTATCGATTCTAAACAATATATCAACAGTAGCCATGATTAATCTGATTAGTGTAGACGTGGCGTTACCTGCAGGAGGTACTTTAAGGCTAAGGCTCAGAGTAATTTATTATGGTCAAGTGCTACTGAAGAGGCGTCAAGAGGACATGAAACATGCAGAGCGAAATAAGGGGTGTATGTAGAATGGTTGAGATTCAGGCATGTCTTCCGTCCTCCCTTGGGAAAGCAGGTAACTCCCTAACCCCTGTTATGCCGGGTTAGGGGAACCGTAAGGGGTTTCTTCCCATGGGCGTCTCACGATTTACGTGTATCGTATGAATTCTGAGACACTTGTTGCTCAAGATGTTGGCCCGGACAACGTTGTGGTACGATGGTTGCGGGCGTAGTGGCTATGTCTTAGAATCTCTGCAATTGAGTGCTCAGGACGAGCCTTAATCTGCTTGGTAGACTGTTTGCGGCAAGCTGGAAGCTATAGTGCGACCGCAAAAGAACCAGAAGGGGTGTAGCCGGAGGGGAGCTAGGCCTTTCCACACAAGGGCTGGATGCAGCGCGTGCGCACTATCTAGTTCTTTTCTTTGCGGCATACCTAAAGAAACGTAGGTCTTTCTCTTTCCAGGACGCTTTCGCAGTGTCGCACAGTGGGGCCAAACGATATATCGTGCACAGAATGGCATGTGACTCTGCAGTATAAATGCTAGATTTGTTCGAGAGTTTAAGATGAAAATTGTTTGAATCTAAAACAGCTGCAAAGCCAATGCCTTCCTTTGTTTTAGATCCATCCGTAAAGATATGGACAGCATCTGGATTAAGCGAAAGATTTTAGTAAATTTAAGATCAGTCCCGTAACAGCCACGAGGGCCCTGAGGGGCAGATACTATAGAGGTATCTGATTCATGACCATACGGCACACTAGGGAGATAGTATGGTCAGTACTGGCTCCAGCCGCCTGATTTTCCCCTTGGCTGCTTCGACTGCTAGAGTCATTAGCACCCAAGGTACCCATTATTAAATTAATTTAAGGCTGGGTTGGCCTAGGGATGGTCAGGGAGGCCGAATTCAACCCATGAACGAAGACACAAGAAGAAAAAATCTTTAGTGCTTGCTCGGGATTTGAACTCAGGTCCTCCAACTTATTAGTCCAGTGCTCTACCACTGAGCTAACCTCGCCCCCTAGTAAATTTAGTTTTGTAAAAATGGATAGAGAGGTGGGTCAGTTTTTTTTTTTTTTTAATTTGGATATTTTAATATTTATATGCAAGCTCTTTACCCGCCATGGTGGGAATGTTAGTTTGTGAAATGTGTATATTGGCAATTGTTGTAAATCAGTGTTGTCACAGTATTCAAGTGTTCTTGTCTTTAACGGTTTTTTTACTGCTCGTCTTCGGTTTTATAATTATAAAGAAAATTAATAATTAAGCCAATATTGGTAGATAGAATTTTAGACCAGGAATCGGAGATTGGAATAAATCTAATTATTACTTCGAGAGAAATTAATGAACGAAATTCAAAGGATGATATTTTGAGCCGCAGAAGACTTGATCGTTAAAATACAGATGAGATTCGTCAGATCTCTAAGTTAATTATAATTTATAAGGATTGATTTTACTAAGAAGGCAGTACTCGGACTACGAATAGAAATAAACACTTCAAAACCTGTTTACCACAACCATTTTCAAGATTTACGAAGATCCGAAATCTTTTCATGTTCACTAATAAAAATATTTTTTTCCAATACTTTCTTAACTCCAAATTAAAACATCATAGTCGAGATGCATTCAAAGATGTAGAAAACATTTCATTTGAATCCCCACGATTCTAAATACGAGCCAAAAAATAAATAAAAAAAACATTTGTTCCACTTTTCTCGAAAATGGTTACCGATATAGCCTTAAAAATGGTTTCATTCTCCATATATGAACTTTTTATGTCTGATAATACATTTTTTTTTCTTATACTTCCTTAAGTTCAAAACCAACCGAAATTCCAATATATTAGTATATATATATATGAATTTCGCCCCAAAAACCATATTCCGGTGGACGGATTCTGCTGGCTAACGAACTTGAACGTTCAAATTAAAAGAAAGATTTTTATTGCGAAATTATATCAAAATCGGACCATTTTCGGGGTAAGATACAGAGCGAACAGACATATACAGGGTGTCCTACATTGATATGTCATAACTTTAGGGGTTTATTCTACATCTCGTTTGAAGGTAAGTGACGCAGAAATGAGCGTTCTATCTCAACATGAACTAGAGCTACTCGAACTATTATCTATTCTCAAAACTATTGTGTTTTTTTATGAAAAACTGTGTTTTCGGGATTTCTGAATTATGTATTGTAAGAAACGATCACGTTTTAGCGCGGTTCCTCCTTACCTCTATAGGGAGGAACCCCGCTTCGAAGGATGACCTTACAACGCAATCCGGAAGTGCCGACTAGAAATAGCTCGTTTCAGACCCTACAGATCACAAAAATATAGGTGGTTCAAATTTGTACGTATATATATATATATGTGTGTGTGTGTGTGTAGCTGCCCCAAAAGTGGACCGATTTCGATAAAATTTGCGCGAAAAAATCGAAACGCTTATGTTTTCGAGTTTATATGCTTGCAGGTCCTCGTTTTATTGGTTTCTTAACATTGAACAAGGAATGAAACCATTTTTAAAGCAATATCTGTAACCGATTTCGAGAAAAATTGAAACTCCCACTTTTTCAAACTAGATTTTAGTTTGAGTCGTCCGTTTGTTCCGTTTGGAGTTAAGGAAGTACTAAAAATAAAATATTTCATTAACTGGCATGCAAAGTTTTGAGATTTTCTAAAATATCTCAAAAACGGTTGGGAAATCGTGGTAAGTGGAAGGTAACCTTTCGAAAGCTTACTAAATTCCCTACAAATATGTTTCTGATATTATTTTCGATGGGCGATGTCAATCCAAGAAAAATGTGCTTAAAACTTCAAAATATTTAGTTTTGGTCTTTTTAACGGGGGTTTGTCTCTGTTTACCTAACGTTTTAATTGGTTATTTTTTTTTTTTTTTTATTTTTTTTTTTTTTTTAAATTGCATTTAACAGTTTAATTAGTATTTAATAAAATAAGAAATGGAAATGATTGGTAATAGTGTTTCCCATGGCGAAGGTTGAGAAGTGGGGGGGGGGGAGTCATTTCCGCTTAGAATACCATCAGTTTCCTGTTGTGGTGCCTTAAATCTTCCATCTTTTTGAGATATCATTTTATATTTTTCACGAAAGATCAAAACCTGCCAATAACTGCTTCTATTCCTTTGCTAATGTCGGAATGTAGGAGTCGGAAATGTAGGAGAAAATGAATCTGCAGTCAAAAATTCATATTTGCAAAAAAAAAAATATATTTCTCCTTGAAATGACCTAGAGTTTACGCCGATGCACAGTGATCAAAAACAGTCAAAAAGCGCTCAATACTTGATTTTTTGAAGTATTTTCTCCGAACCCATTTGCCTTAAATGTATGTTAAATACCTCGTGGTGAGTGCCATTTCTTGAGTTTTAGGCCCCCACCGTTGATTGCAGGACGATGGTTAATCATTGAAGTACTAGAAACGAAGAAAATTTCCCAAATCCTCATGTACCAAAATCGTTTCTTTAACTTTACTTTTTCAGACCGATAAGGTTGATGCATGGTTTTTTTTTGTTTTAATGGGATGTTCAAAGGGCAAAAAAAAAAATATTTTTGTATTTTTCGAATCACCTTCATGGACGGCGATACTAAAAAAGTAAAAAAAATTACACGTATCAAATTTCGTTTTGTCATATAGCTTTTGCGTCTCTCTAATTTCGGGCTTAAATATTCCGTGGGCATGTATAGAAAGACCCCAGACTGAAATTAGCTGCATTAACCTGCCTACTTCGGTGCTAGAGGTGAACGAACTCGGCAAGACAGACGCGCGTTATCTCTGTAACCCTAAATGTAAACATTGGAATCAAATCGAAGATGGATTTTTTTTTGCAGTACTCAAGTCAGTGTAGACTGCAAAAAATGTCTGAAGTGATCCGAGTGAAAAATCGTGTCCTAGTTGAAATATTGTAATTTCAGGTTTCTAAATTAACAATATCAGACGTTATTTAGTTTTGGGCGGTTTTTGACCACTGTGCGATGAGGTGAAGCAGACATCGGCTTTAAATTCAGCGACCCTCAAAACCACGAAAGCTCTAGTTATTTTTTCTTAAACGACTTCATACGAAATTGTACCTTGAAATGCTCTTAAACCTGACTTGATAGGGTGAAAAGGACTCCGGATTCAGATTCAGCGTGTCAAAATACATAAGAATATATGTTTGGTGTCTTTGGAAAATACCACTTTTTTTTATTTTGTGTGCCTGTGTTATAGAGGAGTAAGCCTTCTGTTATTTTTTGTATGCGTCTCATTCTATACTCTGTCACTCTGTGTACGCAAATTACAACTCCAACTGAAGGGCCTTGGCTAGGCTTTTTTGCCTAATAATTTTTGTTAAAGTAATTTATGTACATCTTCGAAGAAAAATATATTTAATTTATTCATTTATTCAACACTTTATGCTTTTTTTTTAAAGTTGATTCTAACACATATACCAGCTGCTACTGCACAGAATTATTGATTCTAACTGTACTTCGGCTCTAATGGCCAAGATGTAGATGCGCAGTAAAAAAAAAAAAAAGTCCGATTCGCAGGAACTGCGTCATCTTAGCGCGGTTCCGTTCTTATCTCTAGTGTTTATGAAGGCATAGAATAGAAAAAGTTATTACTTTGTTTAGATCAATAGCGAAACAGCTATCCAAATGAAATCTCAAACAAACCAGTCTTGAAAGGTCTTGATTTACAATCTTACCTGTATGGGTCAGCTATACCATAAGTCGGGCAGAAAGGCCTCCGCTCAGAGGC
The DNA here is from genome assembly GCA_946811695.1 of Gonocerus acuteangulatus. Classification (NCBI taxonomy): domain Eukaryota; kingdom Metazoa; phylum Arthropoda; class Insecta; order Hemiptera; family Coreidae; genus Gonocerus; species Gonocerus acuteangulatus. The sequence goes on from OX328132.1 coordinate 19,969,602, forward strand.
ATTTGGAAAGCCTTGGGATCTCTCTCTTTGAACGCTACATTTCTAACAATAAATTGATCTTCTTATTTTACTTAATCTGTTTTATTGTCAAATACATTATCTGACTATAAGCAATTTAAAAATAACAAGGAATAAAAAACAGACAAAAAGAACAGTTCGAATAAGCGAAATCAATTACTTTAAAGTTTTAAGCACTTATTTCTCCGATTGACATCGCCTAATCAAAACTTTCATCAGAATCATTTTTGTAGAGCATTTAGTGAGCTTTCTAATGGTCATCTTCCGTTTCCCAAGATTCTCAACCTTTTTCGAGATATTAAGGAAAGTATACAAAGTTACCAAAACTTTTTATGTATGTTAATAAAATATTTTATTCTAACCCTTCCTAAACTCCAAACGTAACAAAAATTTCAACATATTAGTTTTAATGAATGTAGAACATGCAGAAAATGTTTCAACTGAATCCCATAATTCTAAGTACCAAAATCAAAGAGAAAAAGAACAGTTCGAATAAGCGAAATCAATTACTTTAAAGATTTATGCACTTATTTCTCCGATTGACATCGCCTAATCAAAACTTTCATCAGAACCATTTTTATAGAGCATTTAGTGAGCTTTCTAATGGTTATCTTCCGTTCCCCAAGATTCTCAACCTTTTTCGAGATATTAAGGAAAGTTATACAAAGTTACCAAAACTTTTCATGTCTGTTCATAAAATATTTTATTCTAACCCTTCCTTAACTCCAAACGTAACATAACTTTCAACATATTAGTTTTAATGAAAGTAGAACATGCAGATAATGTTTCAACTGAATCCCGTTATTCTAAGTACCCAAACCAAAAACGGTATTCAAAAACTATTTTTCCAATTTTCTCGACAACGGTTAAAGCTATCGCCTTGAAAATGGTTTCATTCGTTTTTTTAGCCCAAGAAGCCTATAAAAAGAGTACTTACAAGCTTATGAACTCAAAAATGTAAGCGTTACGATTTTTTCTGCGCGAATTTCGCCCCAAACGCCATCTTCCAGTGGGCGGATTTTGCTGGTTAACGAACTTGACCTTTCAAATTGGACGACAGATTTTTGTACCAAATTTCATCAAAATCGGACCATCAGGGAAGCCAGAAATGAGCGAACAGACAAATATATATAAATATATATATACAAATTTGAACCACCGTTATTTTCGGTCTCTAGGGGTTCTGAAACGCGAAATTTTCTAGTCGGCACTTCCGGATTGTTTCATTGTATCAACCCTATAAGCGGGGTTCCTCCCTATGGGGGAGGGAGGAACCGCGCTAAAATAACTTTCCAAAAAAGTAAAAATAAAATTCTATTGTTTTTGAAAAAGGTCTAAAATTTTTGTTTGCGTCTTTAATTGAAGCCCGTTGTATGTAGGAGATCTCAAAAGATTTAAAAAAAATTAATTATTTAAAAACATCCTCACTGACATCATTTTTACTTTCTATAAATCGTCTTAATTCCTTTATATACAACAGTGATCGACTGGACTCGGAACGGGCGTGTCCTGGGTTACTGTAGACTCATCTTCATCAGCTGATTCATCGTCTTCATCATCACGCTTCTGAGAAGCTGCGAATCTCTTGGAGAACATCGGAGATTATTTCGGCTTCAGTTAGGTCACCGGACACTGCGACATCTTCATCGACATTAATGAAATCTTCATAGGTTATCCGAAAGTCTGGAACGACCTCTTCCTATCCGTTCACTGGTTGTAAATTGAAGGCAAAACGTCGATTAATAGGAATCATAATCAAGAGTTTTTCATTGACATTTTAGGACAATGCATATTATGCGAAAAAATAATATCTATGCCACGATACACCCTAAATGGGCGAGCACACATGCAGCGCCGAGCCATCAATCGTTGTCTTACAATATTGAGTTAGATCGCCAACAGTTCAAGTTTGAGCATCCCTCATCTATATGCATGTGACCAGTTTGTAGAAGGATTTGGAATTGCGGTCAGGGGCGAATCGTGAAGCTGATTACATTTGTTGACAGTGAATACGAGAATGGAAATAAGTTTTGAAGCTAAACAAGCATATGTATGCTTGTGAATGGCTTGTAGACGATTCTGCAAGTAGGGATGAGATAAGTTTAGGAGGAGTTGACGTATCTCTATGTTTGTGATTAGTTTGTTGAAGGCTATGGATTGGGGTCAGAACCTAGTCGCAAAAGCTGAGTACACAGCTTATAGGAGAATCAAAAAAATAGTCCGACTCGCAGGAACAGCGTCATCTTAGTACGGTTTATTCATATCCATAGTGCCATTAGTATAGGAATAGAAGCAGTTATTGGTAGGTTTTGATCTTTTGTGAAAAGTATAAAACAAAATCTCAAAGACAAGGTAAATTTAAGGCGCCACAACAGGAAACTGACCTTATCTTAAACGGAAGTTACTTCATTGTGAGGATATCGTTGACCGTTGGTGATGTGAAGGTAGAAATTGTCAGGGGTCAGTAGTCGTTTCTTAATAAAACTACATTTTACAAGTGAAAATGGGTTTTATTGTTTGTCGAAGTTTCGGCTTGAAATTCAATCCTTCATCAGGGCTGTAAAAACAAGCAGGACAGAGTTAATAATAATATATAAATAAATTTGAACCACCATTATTTTCGAGATCTTAGGGTTTTGAAACGTGAAATTTTCTAGTCGGCAGTTTCGGATTCTGTCATCCGCAGTCCCTCCCTATGGAGGGAGGGAGGAACCGCGCTGATAAGTTTAGAAGCTAGACAAGCATATGTATGCTCTTGCATATCGTGTGGACTTTTATGCATGTAGGATAGAGTTGAATTCTAAAGGAATTGAACACATATCTCTATGTATGTGATCAGTTTGTAGAAAGTCGTGAAATTTGGGTCGGAGGCCTGTCGCGAAGTACACACGAATAAGTTTAAACGCTATACAGGCATATCACTAACTATAGAAAATAATTTCGGGGGGGGGGGCTGAGAGCATTTAGGGGGTAGGGAGTACTAGCAATCTACAAATTGGAATAGTTAGCCAATTAGGGTTCTCCCCGTGGTCAAGTGGCTAATGCCTTAGATTCATATACGGGAGATGGTGGGTTCGATTCCCACTGGCGGCAGGAATTTTCTCTTCTTACGGCCCGGTGGGAAAATTCCTCGCTGCACCCTGGATGTCGGCGCTAATGGCCTAGATGTCGATGCCCCGTAAAAAAAAACAAAAACTAATTGATCTTATTTAATTTGTTTTAAAGGTTATTATGACACATTTTAACCGATTACGAGGAGGGGGGCTGCAGCTCCCTCACCCCCCCCCCCCCCCTTATATACGCCCGTGAGGCATATGTATATTTGTGAATAGCCTTTAGAGGATTCTGGAAGTAGGTTGAATAATTAAGCGGGTTTATAAAGCGTATGGAAGTAAAGAGAGTGTATACATGAAACATGGCGAGAGACAAATAGCAATATACTCTACATGGATTGCTGAGGCAGGTGGGCTACTCCTATATCCCCGTGGAAATTAATTCCAATGTGGCAGCACATGCCGCTCGAGAGAATGTTTCCGATTCGAGCACCGGCTCCATCTCTCATTATTCCAAAACTCCAAATTCCACTCCCCTGATCGCTATTTCCGCAAGTAACGTAAAAGCACGAAAATTAATTTAAAAACATCTCGTATGCGTTACAATAAGAAAACAATAGTCTAAATGGTACTCGTTAAATTTTCGGATATGAATATAAATAAATAGGGGTCTCCCGTGGTCTAATGGCTAGCGCCTTGGACTCATAAGCGGGAGATGGTGGGTTCGATTCCCAACCTCCGGCAGGAATTTTCTCATCCCACGGCTCGCTGGGAAAATTCCTCGCTGCACCCTGGATGTAGGCGCTAATGACCTAGATGTAGCTGCGCCGTTAAAAAAAAAAAAAAAAGAAAAAAAAAAAAAAAGAAAAAAAAAGAAGAAAAATGAATATAAATACCGACTATACTACATATTTTATGTCTGTTAAAAAAATGGCAGAAAGTCATATATTATAAAAAAAAGTCCGACTTGCTGGAACTGCATTATCTTAGCGCGGTTCCGTCCTTATCCCTAATGTCATTTGGAAAGTTAGAAACAGTAGCAATTTTGGTTTTCATGAAATAATTTATGACCCCAAATAGGTCACGGCTGTAAGTGTACATGCCTCTACCTGACATAAAAATGACTCTGGCCTTGTCAAGGTTCGCTCTAGAAAAGCACAAAAGGTCAAGTTCGTTAACCAGCAGAATCCGTCCATCGGAACATGGTTTTTGGAGCAAAATTCGCGCGAAAAAAAATCGCTTACATCATATGCTTGTGGAACTTGGATAATTCGAACCCCTGGGGACTGATGAAAAAGTTCGAATTATCCAAAATTCGAATTACAAACGTTTTTGAAAATAAAGGGCTAAAAAATTGAACTTCATACTTTCACACAGTTTCTAATTAAAACGAAAAAAATTACTTACATTTTATTTAAAGGAAAACAAAAATTTCACAAATTGTACATAAGTAAAAAATAACTTTCCAAAAAAGTAAAAATAAAAGTCTATTGTTTTTGAAAAACCTCTAAAATTTTTGTTTGCGACTTTAATTGAAGCCTGTTGTATGTAGGAGATCGCAAAAGATTTAAAAACATTTAATTTTGTAAAAACATCCTCACTGACATCATTTTTACTTTCTATAAATCGTCTTAATTCCTTTATATAAAATATTGATTCGACTGGACTCGGAACGGGCGTGTCCTGGGAATCAGTAGAATCATCTTCATCAGCTGATTCATCGTCTTCATCATCATGCTTCTGAGAAGCTGCGAATCTCATTGAGAACATAGGAGATTATTTCGGCTTCAGTTAGGTCACCGGACACTGCGACATCTTCATCGACATTAATGAAATCTTCATAGGTTATCCGAAAGTCTGGAACGACCTCTTCCTATCCGTTCACTGGTTGTAAATTGAAGGCAAAACGTCGATTAATAAGAATCATAATTAAGAGTTCTTCATTGACATTTTAGGACAATGCATATTGTGCGAAAAAGTAATATCTATGCCACGATACACCCTAACTGGGCGAGCACACATGCAGCGCCGAGCCATCAATCTTTGTCTTACAATATTGAGTTAGATGTCTTCCCATCCGTCCACTGGTTGTATATCGTGAACAGAATCGATGCGACTTGTTCCACTTTCGTTTGATTTTAAAAATCCAGCTTTTTAAAAGCGGTTACCCGAGGGGGGAATATTTTGACAAGATTTAAGATCAGCCGCCTCTCTGTCTACTTCCCATTGGAGGTTCAGACTCGTTAAAAATTCGAATTATCCAACATTTTATTCGAAATAACCACGATTTTTTTTACATTGCTTATGCACTAAATTCTAGGGGCCGAGAAAAATATTTGAATTAAAGACGATTTCGAATTATGTATGTAAATGTAAATTAATTATAATAATGTAAATGTAAATTAATTGTGTTTTATATTTATATATTATTGTTATTCAGTTCCAATTGCATCTCGTTTTATACGCATGCATATATATTTTATTTGGGGGCGAGGTTAGCTCAGTGGTAGAATCGTGGACTAATGTGCTGGGAGACCTGAGATCAAATCCTAAGCACGTACTACAGATTTTTATCTTCTAGTGTCTTCGTTCGTAGGTTGGATTAGGATTTCCTGACCGTCCCTAGGCCAACCCAGCTTTTAATTAATTCGTTAATGGACACCAGCAAAGGGAAAAATGAGGCAGCCGGAGCGTAGCTCTGACCACACTGTCTCCCTAGTGTGCCGCATAGTCATAAAACAGGTACCTGTATAGTATCTGCTCCTCGTGGCTTGTTACGCGACTAATATTTTACTTAAGTTTAAATGTAAATTCGAAAAATAGTTAACATAAAGTAAATGATGTCTATATATTTTATAATCTTTATTAGGGCTCATCGCCATAGACGCGAAGCCCTTAAAATAAAAATAAAAATAGAATTGAAATATATATGTACTCGTATATTCTTCTCTGTAGAGTTTTATTTTAATAAGGCTTTCTCCAGCGGCTGCCTTTTTCATTTATTACATAAATATGAATTAATAAAAGGATTATTTGAGGATGTAAAAGAAAATAATGTGTTAATTTGGTTTATATGTTGGCCGCCTTAATTAGTTACTGGCTAATAAGTACACGATAAACCCTAAATTACCTACTTGTAGCTGTCAATAAAATACGTGTTTCATCGCTGGTTTCCTCGAACAATTAACCCATCATTTTGATAAAAGTCCATTATAGCTCCTCATTGCAAAGTCCAAACCAAAATTTCCTCATTACATTAAAAAATCTTCAATTTTCGGCATGATTAATAGTCTTATCTAGGAGTTCTCTACAAGATCTATATGTCCAAAATCATGCAAAAACTCTTCATTCCTTTGACGATTCTTAATTTCCTTATTCGATAAATAGTCTTCTTTAGGACTTTACTACAAGATCTATATGCCCAAAATCATGCAAAAGCCCTTCACTTATTTTACAACCTTCAATTTACGGCATTCATAAATAGTCTTCTTTAGGACTTTACTACAAGATCAATATGTCCAAAATCATGCAAAAGCCCTTCACTAATTTGACAATCTTCTATTTTCGGCAGCGATAGCTAGTTGTCTTTAGGAATTTACTACAAGATCAATATGTCCAAAATCATGCAAAAGCCCTTCACTAATTTGACAATCTTCTATTTTCGGCAGCGATAGCTAGTTGTCTTTAGGACTTTACCACAAGATCTATATGTCCAAAATCATGCAAACGCTCTTCATTAATTTGACAATCTTGAATTTTGGCATCGATAAATAGTCTTCTTTAGGACTTTACTACAAGATCTCTATGTCCAAAATCATGCAAAAGCCCTTCACTAATTTGACAATCTTCTATTTTCGGCAGCGATAGCTAGTTGTCTTTAGGACTTTACTACAAGATCTATATGTCCAAAATCATGCAAAAGCCCTTCACTAATTTGACAATCTTCTATTTTCGGCAGCGATAGCTAGTTGTCTTTAGGACTTTACCACAAGATCTATATGTCCAAAATCATGCAAACGCTCTTCATTAATTTGACAATCTTGAATTTTGGCATCGATAAATAGTCTTCTTTAGGACTTTACCACAAGATCAATATGTCCAAAATCATGCAAACGCTCTTCATTAATTTGACAATCTTGAATTTTGGCATCGATAAATAGTCTTCTTTAGGACTTTACTACAAGATCTCTATGTCCAAAATCATGCAAAAGCCCTTCACTAATTTGTCAATTTTTAATTTTCGGCAGCGATAAATAGTCTTCTTTAGGACTTTACTACAAGATCTATATGCCCAAAATCATGCAAAAGCCCTTCACTAATTTTTCAATCTTTAATTTTCGGCATTTCATTGTTTTCATTAGGACTTTACTAGAAGATCTATAAGTCCAAAATCATGCAAAAGCCCTTCACTAATTTGACAATCTTCTATTTTCGGCAGCGATAGCTAGTTGTCTTTAGGACTTTACCACAAGATCTATATGTCCAAAATCATGCAAACGCTCTTCATTAATTTGACAATCTTGAATTTTGGCATCGATAAATAGTCTTCTTTAGGACTTTACCACAAGATCTATATGTCCAAAATCATGCAAACGCTCTTCATTAATTTGACAATCTTGAATTTTGGCATCGATAAATAGTCTTCTTTAGGACTTTACTACAAGATCTATATGCCCAAAATCATGCAAAAGCCCTTCACTAATTTGTCAATTTTTAATTTTCGGCATTTCATAGTTTTCATTAGGACTTTACTAGAAGATCTATTAGTCCAAAATCATGCAAATATTCTTCATTCCTTTGGCGATTCTTAACTCCCTTATTCGATAAATAGTCTTCTCTAGGCCTTTACTGGAAGATCGATATGTCCAAAATCATGCAAAAACTCTTCATACCTATATTTGACCTAAGTAGTCTAGTTTTATGAAGCTACATAATAATTTTTGCATTTTGTATAGGAACGTAAAGTGACTTTGAGGACTATTATAGAAAAAAATAAATAAAGCGCATATCTGGACATAAAATTTTCCAATCTTTCAGAATCAGTAGTCAAAAATTCATTTTTTGCAAAATGAACATATTTGTCCTTGATTTTGCGCCGATGAGGTGTAACATTCTCAAAACCATGGTAGGTCTAGAGCTCTAGCTATTTTTTTCTGAAACGACTTCATTTGAAATTTGACCTTCAAATGCCCTTCAACCGGCATCGGATTGAGCGTGTCGAAATAAATAAGAATATATGTAAGGTGTCTTTGGAAAATATCACGTTTTGTGCCTGTGGTATTAATTCCTGGGAAGTAGAAATAGAATAGAATAGAAAAAGATTGTATTTGTGAATGTTTCACATTACATATTGGAGGTTATCATCTCTTAATACTAAAATATACAAAAAAAAGATCATGTCATTATACAAATACAAAAAAAAAAAAAAAAAAAGCAAAAAACTAATATAACCTTAACATAAATAAGAGTATTAAAAAAAATAATTATCAATCAATAATAAATAACATTCTTCCAATTTAAAACTGACAGACTTTTTTACTAAATTTTTATAATTCTTATTTTATAATTATCATCTTTCTTTTTTTAATAAAATAATTTATTTATTATTATAAGAGGAAGAAGAAGAAGAAAAATTTGTATTTACGAATGTATCATAATAAATGGTGGAAGTTACCATGCCTTTATACATAAATATAAATTATACATTATTAGTATCTAAGCTGACAACTGATGATGACCTGAAGTCATATGAATTACAACCAAAAAAAAGAAAAAAAAGAAAAATATACATATATATATATATATATACATATATATATATATATATATATATATATATATATATATATATATATATATATATATCCTTAACATTAGTAAAAGTTATAAAAAAATAATTATCAATTAATAATGAATAGCATTCTTCTAATCCCAAAATAACAGACTTATAAGCTAAATGTTTTTTTAAATTATTATTTTTATTTACTAAGACATAGTCTATATACATAGAGACATATAAAATAAATTTGTCCTTCTCCTCGATTATATATTAATATAGTTATATATTTAGTTTTATTATTAATTGATGAATAGCACCTAATTCCCGGAGTATGCTGGAATATTTATTTGTTAAGTTTTATTCATTTATAAAGTACCCTTAATTTCTGAATTAGCTAGCACCATCAATATCTCATTCATTTATAATGAAAGCTCTTATTTTTAATGAGTTTGTGATATAATAATAAATATTGTTAAGTTTTTCTATTGTGTCTATTGCTAGTATTGTCTTGATTTTCTCCTCATCCTGCATCGAGAGGTCTAAGTACTTGTTGATAAAAGTGTTTCTAGGATCATTGTACATAGGGCACTTGAGAAGGAAGTGTTTTAAATCTTCTTTTTCGAACTTATTACATATTGTACATAGTTCCTCCCCGTTAATAGAGTAGACGCTTCGCTCCCAATAAAATTTCAGATTTTCTGGTCTACACAATCTTGCTTGTGAAATTATTCTTATTTTTTTAATATTTGTGTTTAGTTTTAAATAATTTTCCGCCTCAATTTTTGGCTTAATGCTGCGGTATATTGGTGAGTAGGAAGAAGAGGAGGCTCTAGAGATGTCGGCTTGAATGAGGAAGTTTTCATATTCCTCAAGAACAAATTTAGACACTTTCACTAGTGACATGAGGTCGTTCTCGTCCCACAGATGAATCAGGCCTATTTCATCAAGTATTTGCTTCAACTGTGATACCCAGTTGTAAGTCGGTCGGATCGTCGGGGCTTTATCAAGTGCTAATAATCTGTTGAAACATTTCTTTGGCAATCTGGTTGCAGGCATACACAGAATCTTGGACATCCAGGTTAGGGCTTTTTTCAGCACTTGATGTTTTAGCGCTGTCCTTCCGCACTCCAGCCGTACCATATAACCCGGGGTCCTAGAAGGGAGGTGTAGGAGTTTCTTGAGAAATTGCACCTGAAATGATTCGACAATATCCAAACACCTTAGACCCCAAACTTCACTTCCGTAGAGCACGACCGAAAGACACAGCGCTTCAAAAAGCTTAATTCTCGCATCCCAAGACTCACACTTTAGCTTTGCAAAGAGCGAGATAGTAGAAGCCATTGCCGAATTACCTTTCTTACACATGTCTCTTGCTGTCTGTGTAAATATCCCGGAGCTGTAGAGAGGAATTCCCAGATAAGTGTAGTTTTTGGAGATGGACATGTCTTCATCATCAATTGATACTTTGAGCTCTGCTACTCTTCCTCCCTTCCTGAAAACCACTATATTTGATTTGTTAATATTTACTGTCATACGGTTGATTCTGCAGTATTCCTCCAGTAGCCTAGCCTTTCTCTTTGCACCTATGGGCGAGTATGACAGAAGTATTAAATCATCGGCATAAAGAAGAAGCAGCAAGTCAGTTTGTCCATCGATGTCAATGCCCGATTCACCCTTACTTCTAAGAAAGCCTTCCAAGTCATCAATGAAAATAGAGAATAGTGTTGGGGATAAGCCATCTCCCTGCAGAACACCTCGAGTTGCAGGCACAGGTTCTGTCTTGTTAGCTCCAATTTTCAAAGAGATTTGCGCTTTGGAATAGAAATCTGCTATTACGGAAATGAATTTTCTACTGATGCCATACTCTCTAAGCTTGTAAAATAAAAGATTATGATCGACCGTATCAAATGCTTTTGCAAAGTCTATGAAGTTTGCGAAAACCTTTCTCCTTGGCAGTCTAATATTGATATGTATTGCTGAGATAAGCGTGAAGATCCCGTCAACACATCCTCTCATTTTTCTAAATCCGTTTTGCGACTCTTGTAATGGGCAACCATATTCAAGCCAATCTGTAAGTCTATTGTTTAAGAGGTTGCTGAACAACTTAGCTATTGTGTTGATCAATGCGATCCCCCTGTAGTTATTCGGATTGTCTGTGGGCCCCTTTTTATGTATCATATTCATCATTATCTCGCCCCATTTGTCTGGCATTTTTCCGGTCAAAAAAATAGTATTAAACACATGTAGCAAATAATACTTATAGCTTATAGGAAGGTTTTTGAAAAATTCGTTTGATATTTCGTCTGTGCCGGGAGATTTGTAATTTTTTAGATTTGATATAGCGAAAGTTAACTCATTATAAGTAATCTCTGAATCAAGGAATGGATGTGTGACGTCGCTGAATTGATATACATCGGGTGAGAGGGGATTCGGAGGGTAAAGAGATAGAAGATGTTCTGTCCAGGTTTTGATACTGATGGGGTTTGGCTGATATTTTTTGGTTTTGAACTGGGAGATGGTAGACCAGAACTGCTGGCTATTTTTAATATTGGAAAGTGCCTCGATTATGTTCCCTTGATACCCTTTTTTAGCTTCTGAAACGGTGTTTCTATATGTCTTCTTAGCGTCAAGGAGTGCTCTGAGGTGTTGAGAAGTATTATCTTCCCGTAGCATTTTTATGCACAGTTTGTATTCTTTTTTTGCCGCCAAGCAATCCTCTGTAAACCATGGCTGATTAGATTTTTTATTCTTAATTTGGACTGTTGAGGTAGACATGGATGATTGGGAAGCAGCTAAAATTCCTGGGAAGTATGGTTGTAGTATACAGAGAATAGCTTATCCTCAGCACTCAAGAGGTTTAATCTCTTTCACTCATTATTGATTCCTGAGCAATATTGTATAATTTGTCGGCTAAGCTCGTAAGACTCTCGATCATTATCCCTTTCACGTGACAACTGATGATTCAATAATCTACCTAACATTCTGTCCCTCTTTGCTGGCAGATTCTGCAAAGTAGATACAAGAAGACTTGAACAGAATCACAACTTGGGGTATGACTATTATACTGAAGACGAAAACAGTTCTTGCAGTAGGACTCCTGTCCTATTTAATTTCTCACTTCTGTTAATAATCTAGGCCAAGTTTTCGACCAAACCCTCTATTAGAAAGGCCAATTTTACAAATTTCCCGAAGCTCCAAATATTTAGTTTAACCGCTTCCGTCATCTCCTATGATCCCTTTCGTTTTTGCACTCTTTGACTAAGGCCTCCTCTTGTGTAGAGGGATCACGGGGTTCGTCTTAAGCAGCAAATGAAAATCTTTCATAGATTTATTTTGGATAATTCCAGGGATGTCCATATTTCGCACTGATAATCCAATTTGAAGTAGTTATTTTCATCAAACTGCGAAGGAACCTAGGTTCTTCTAAAAGACCATTTCTACCAAACCCGCTTCATATATTTACAACCTCCTTCAGTTAAAACGTCCTGTCCAAACCCGCTTCTACGTTACCTGCTCTAGTTCCTGCCCTTCTATCTTACCGCTCATTAAACCGTTTCCTATGACCGCTCTTCCTACTCTCAAGGCTCCTCCACCTCTCTCCTCAAATCCACCATTCCCTTCCTTACCGATATTTAAATCCCTCCTCTGCGTCTTTCCCTCATTTTACCAGGAAGATACTCAATAACAATATATCACCTCTTCAAATTATGGAACCCATGTATTTTTTTTTCTCTCATAAGGATAATGGGTTCTTTATTTGGTCAGCAGTTTTATTTTACTTTTTTAATATATATATATGTATTTTTTTAAATTTTTATAGTGAGTTTATATTGAAATTATAAATATTTGTCTGTGTACACATTGTAAATACTAGCAACCTTTTTCCTCTCTCTCAGGTCATTTTCTTCCTCTCATTCCCCATATCCCTTATATTCACTCTCTTCTACATTTTATTATTTAGTTTTATTTTATTATTTTTTTAAATGTACTTTTACAAATTTACTAGAATAAAGTTGTTTTGTTTTTTTTTTCATTTATTCCTAAATATTTATATAATTGTAAAAGTGTTTGTAAAATATACAAAAATAAATTATGATATTTTAGAGCAGACATTATATCAATATTTAAGCAAGTGTAGCCTTATTGTTTTTAATGTATCAAAATCCGAGTAAAAGAACCAGTAATAATGACAGAGTTGTAATTTTGTACAAATTGTGTTTTGTTTATGTCTAGTGAAAACATGAGGTATTTGAAAGTAACTCCAATTTATATTTTTTGACAAAAGGAAGTCAATCCTTTAACATATCCCACAATAAACATCTACTTCATATGCAGAGCTTACTAAGCGTAGAAGTTTTCCTGTATGTAATGAATCTGTAGTCCGTTAGTGGGCTGAGGAAAAAGTCCGTTATTGGACTTCCAGGAAGTATCTTCTATCAATGGGTTTAGTGAATTAAATCACTGTTTTCTTAAAGATATTTATCTCTATTTTATGATGGCATAATTGGAATTTAATTATGTTGAACAGTTTTTGCCATCCATTCTTAGTCAATAAAAAATATGTCTAAGTTGAATAAAAACCCAGAGAATTTGGCATAACTCTCTTTTCTTTCGGAATCCGACCATACTTTTTCATTGGAAGTTACGTTTAGAATCACCGGCTAAAGTTTTGCTACTCAGAACTGAATCACTCTCTATATGTATACATACATACAAATTTGAACTATCATTATTTTCGTGATCTATGAGTTCTGAAACGTGAAATTGTTTAGTCGACACTTTCGGATAACCTTATGAGGTCAACCTTATGAGCGGGTTTCCTCCCTATGGAGGTAGGGAGGAAAAAATAAAAACCGACTGTAAACCATATTATATGACTTCTAAACTCTATCTACAGAATAAAAAGCGCAGCATTTTTTTTCAAATTTTTGTAAGGATATTAGAAAAATTGCGCAATGTTTGTTAGGTTTTTATAAGTGCAGGAGTAATATGTTATTCCGACTAAAGTTGTGAATAGGGAAAATCGGAGCAGCTATTCACATGATGATTTGATAGTTTGCATTGGAATCATTTGATTGGAAGAAGTTTGACTAAAATCAACAAGTGCCCTCCAGTTTGGAGAGTTTACTGTGATCTGATCTAACACAGTCATCTCGTCGTTCTGCTTCGCTAATATTCAGCTAATAGTATTCAAACACGCCGGCCATTTACCCCTAAGAGATAATGAATTTTCAAATTTATTCATTTAATGGACGACGGCCTCAGTTATTAAATTCCCCCCAATCTGCATCCCCCCATATCTACGCACGGTAAATATTTGAAGCTGCGGTAGTTATTTTCTGAGAAATTACGCAATTAGTTTTTTGCAAGGTCATAGGCATAGGCAAATATTTTTATTTATACATTTCTTGAGCCTCCTTATAGAATCCTTAGTTATGTCAAACCGCGCACTTTCAGAGCCTTGTATTATCAAATTTTTGGTTTATATGTTTGACAATCCTATCAGACATTCATTGGAATCGTCTAATAGCACTCTTTACAGAGCACTATACAGTAGTAACTGTGTAACCCCCTTTCAACAAAAATTGCGCAGTCTAATTTTCTCTTCACCTAAAGGACTGATACTTCTTAGAGAGAAATCATTTAGGAAGTCTCACTGATGGCTCTTTTTTCCCGCGAAGGACTGCCTCTCTTTAAAGAAATAGTATGTAGGAAGAATGGCTGGTTGTTCTCTATTCCTCCAAAAGGCTGCCTATCTTTAAAGAGATTGTACGTAGGAAGAAAGGTTGGTTGTTCTCTCTTTCCCTAAAAGATTGCCTATCTTGAAAAAGAGAGTATTTAGGAAAAATGGCTGGTTGTTCTCTCTTTCCCTAAAGGATTGCCTATCTTGAAAAAGAGAGTATTTAGGAAAAATGGCTGGTTGTTCTCTCTTCCCCCAAAGGACTGCCTCTATTGAAAGAGAGAGTATGTAGAAAGAATGGCTGGTTGTTCTCTGTTCCACCAAAGGACTGCCTATCTTTAAAGAGAGTGTATGTAGGAAGAATGGATGGTTGTTCTCTCTTCCACCAAAGGACTGCCTATCTTTAAAGAGAGTGTATGTAGGAAGAATGGTTGGTTGTTCTCTCTTCCACCAAAGGACTGCCTATCTTTAAAGAGTGTGTATGCAGGAAGAATGGTTCGTTGTTGTCTCTTTCCCTAAAGGACTGCTAACCTTTAAAGAGAGAATATACAGGAAGAATGATTGATGGGTCTACCCCTCCCCCGAAGAGAGTGAGAAGAATGACTCCACGTTCTCTCTGCCCCACAAGGACAGCTCCTTCATACCCGCTTGACCGCTGAACTGAATACCCGGGAGTTGTGCGGGTTACATGCATATTGCCCCGTGTACATGTTCTACGCGGTACTCATTTCGCACTTCATTACTTTCATTTCGCACACCTTTTCTCCTGGCTTTCGCAACGGTTTCAGTTTACGTTTAAATCTTATAAAATAATAAGAGAATATTTCTGTAAGGAAGGGAATCTTTCGAAGTCCGCTGAATGGTTGACAAGAGGTATAGAGACCATAGACCTCATAGTGAAGAAAAGAGCAAATAATACGTCATAAACTATCTACTGGCAAACTAAAAATAAAAACCTCTAGGTAGCGCGAGAATTATGTTTTCAGTGAGAACATGCTTTTTAGGCCCGCACAAGTAAGAGAGTAGCGCCGGGAGAACATATTTTTAGTGCCGCACCAGTAAGAGAGTACCATGGGGAGAACGTATTTTTAATCCCACGCCAGTGAGAGAGTAGCGTGGGAAAACGTCTTTTCAGGCCCGCACCGGTAAGAGAGTATCGTGGGGTGAACGTCTTTGTTGGCCCGTACCAGTAAGGGAGTAGCTTGGGCGGAACGTCTTTTTAGTCCCGCACCAGCACGAGAGTAGCGTGGGGAGAACGTCTTTTTCGCCCGCACCTGTAACAGAGTGTCGTGGATAGAAGGTCTTTTTCGGCCCGCACCAGTAACAGAGTATCGTGGAGAGAACGTCTTTTTCGGCCCGCATCAATAAGGGAGCACATGGGGAGAACATCTTTTTCGGCCCGCACCATTAAGGTAGTAGCGGTGATGTAGTTAAGGAGATAGGTTGAAAGAAGAATGATTGTTGGCTCTTTCATCCCACAAATGATTACTTCTTATCGAGGAATTCCTTCCGTACAAAATGCTTGGTTATATTAAATCACACACAATCAGAACCTTTTATTATTAAATGTCGGGTGTATGTGTTTGGCCAGAAAATCGTACCCCAAAAAAAAACATAAATGTGAAATAGAGGCCAAGTTCCTGCCCCCACAAAGAAACACTCCCTTCCTCAAAAATATCCCCTCCTAAAACCCCCCAAAAACGCCTTACCATTCTACACTCCAAAAAAGTAGTATGAGTTGGTGTATTAATTCAACCAAAAATATTTGCCAATACAAGAGATGATACATGAAAGAAATGTCCAAGTTCATTACTTGGAAACCTCATAGTTACTTACTAAGAACAGTAAAGACACTTCAACTGACCTTTAAAAACAACAATAAAAATACTTATATCCAGTTACTAAAATATCACTTTCCTCAACCAGGTATAATCTTAAACTTGGCAATGTTTAGTTTTTCTCTAAAGATAATTTCGGCACAAAAAAAAAAACATTGCCAAGTTTAAGAATATACCTGGTTGAGGAAAGTGATATTTTAGTAACTGGATATAAGTATTTTTATTGTTGTTTTTAAAGGTCAGTTGAAGTGTCTTTACTGTTCTTAGTAAGTAACTATGAGGTTTCCAAGTAATGAACTTGGACATTTCTTTCTTGTATCATCTCTTGTATTGGCAAATATTTTTGGTTGAATTAATACACCAACTCATACTACTTTTTTGGAGTATAGAATGGTAAGGCGTTTTTGGGGGGTTTTAGGAGGGGATATTTTTGAGGAAGGGAGTGTTTCTTTGTGGGGGCAGGAACTTGGCCTCTATTTCACATTTATGTTTTTTTTTGGGATCTCATTACTTTTTTCTAAGTATTAAATAGAATTTAGTTGCTGCATACCTACTGGCTTTTGTACTTCATATAAAACCAGGGTCTTTGGATTCTGCATAAGGTTCTCCTTACTGCTTGATATTTGATACCAATAATCAACCTACATACATCTAATCACTAGACTAGAAAAGTTAGAAGCTCTTCCAGATGACATTACTCTAGAGGACAAATTGATTGCTCTCTTAGCTAAACTATTACACTGTAAAACACAGGAACCTTATCCCGAGGATAAAGATCACAGTAGGGAAAGTGCAGAAGGCCCTCAAGAAAAATATAAGAAATAAAGACGTTACATTTTGGGTTTGTAGTCCTAAACTTTGTAATTTAGATGGCTCGACTTTGAAAAACTTAGTATCTGCTTTGAAGTATATTATGCAGTGAACCCCTACGACTTTATTTACTACATTTAAGAAAGAAGTCACTAAAGTTTTTGTTAAGATATGTCGAAATGTTTTTTAAAACATCAAATATAGGTTCTCCTTACCAAGACGATTCATTTGATACCCCACATGATGGGTTTCAGAAGGAATGATGTCATTTCGATGGGACAAAAAGTAGAAAACGTCATAGGTAATATGACACTCCCGTATCAAGACCTACCCGCGTGCCAAGTTTGGTCAAAATAGGCCAAACGGAGTGAATTTGTATAAGGAACAAACATACAGACAGACATCTGAAAGACCTTTTTTACCTAGCCTAGCGCATTCCCCGGACCAAGGCCAACCTGTGTGCCAAGTTTGGTCAAAATCGGTCAAATGGAGTGAATTTGTGTAAGGAACAAACATGCAGACAGACAGCTGATAGACGATTTTGACTAGCCTATGAAAATACCCGGAGAAAGACCGACATGTGTGTCAAAATCGGTCAAACGGTGTGTATTTGTATAAGGAACAAACAGAAAGACAGACGGCTCATAGACAAAATTAACCTAGCCTATGATTCTCCCCGTATCAAGACCCATCTGTGTCCCAAGTTTGGTCAAAATTGGTCAAACGGTACGGATTTGTAAGAGGAACAAACATACAGACCGACAGCTGGTATACGATTTTTACCGAGCCTATAAGCGTCTAATTGTTTTTAAAACATCAAATATAGGTTCTTCATACCGAGACAATTCATTTGATACCCCACATCATGGGTTTCGGACGGATTGATGAGTTTCCGAAGAAAGTACAAAACTGGCACGCCCCCGCCCCGGAAGCGGAGTCAAACACAACTTTTCGCGATTTTTCGATTTTTTCCTTTAATAACGTCTTCATATCTATCTTCATGCAAAATTTCAAGTCTCTAGCATCATGGGAAGTGCCTAATAATTTTGATGAGTCAGTGAGTGAGTGAGTCCTATAAATCCCGATTTGCGTTCGCTTATATCTCAGAAACTATTCTATGTAGAATTATGAAAATTTCCAGTTTTACTCACATCTAGAAGTATAATACCTGTGTAAAATTTCATAACTTTATCTTTACCTGGTTGAAAGTTATGAGAGGGTAAAAATCGGCTCTAAGACCGTCGTATGCTTAGGCCACACTTATGCTTAGGCCGGAACTTGGCCTGACGCACTACCGTGCGCCTAGATCAGACTGTATCAGAAGTGTTTGAGAATAATGACTTATTGTGAGCCTTATTAACAAAACACTATAATTATTTGAGGGTTGGTGAGCAATGGCTGATTGACTACGCCCTATCTAGAAAATATACCTGTATAGCCTAGTTTTGTCTTCCTCCAAATGACTGTTCTTTCTTAGTGAGAGAGTATTTAAGGAGAATGACTGATTGGTCTCTTTTCCACCGAAGAACTGCTCAGGCATAGTGAGAGAGTATGTAGGAATAATGGCTGATGGTTCTCTCTTCTCCCGAAGGGCTGCTCCTTCTTAGAGAAAGAGCTTTTAGGAAGAATGATCGATGGTTCACACTTCCCTAAAAGGACTGCCTATTCTTAGGTAGGAAGAATGTCTGATAGTTTTATTTTTCCCCGAAAGACTGCCTGCTCTCAGAGAGAGTATGTAGAAAGAATGTCTGTTAGTTCTTTCTTTCCTGACTGACTGCCCTTCTTACACAAAGAGAATGTAGGAAGAATGATTGATGCCCCCCCCCCCCGAAGGACTACCTATTTCTAGAGAGACAGTAAGTAGGAAGAATGATTGATAATTCTCTCTTCCCCCGAAGGACTGATCCTTCTGATTATAACAGTTTGTAGCAAGAATAGCTAATGGTTCTTTTTTCTATCGAAAGCCTTCCCCAGTAATAGAGAGAGCATTTAGGAAGAATGACTGATGGTTCTTTCTTCCACCAAAAGAGGACCCCTTCTTAGAGAGAGATCATGTAGGAAGAATGACTGATGGTTCTCTCTTCCACTAAAAGAGGACCCCTTCTTAGAGAGAGATCATGTAGGAAGAATGACTGATGGTTCTTTCTTCCACCAAAAGAGGACCCCTTCTTAGAGAGAGATCATTTAGGAAGAATGACTGATGGTTCTTTCTTCCGCCAAAAGAGGACCCCTTCTTAGAGAGAGATCATGTAGGAACAATGACAGATGGTTCTCTCTTCCACCAAAAGAGAGCCCCTACTTAGAGAGAGAGCATGTAGGAACAATGACAGATGGTTCTCTCTTCCACTAAAAGAGGACCCCTTCTTAGAGAGAGATCATGTAGGAACAATGACAGATGGTTCTCTCTTCCACCAAAAGAGAGCCCCTACTTAGAGAGAGAGCATGTAGGAACAATGACAGATGGTTCTCTCTTCCACTAAAAGAGGACCCCTTCTTAGAGAGAGATCATGTAGGAAGAATGACTGATGGTTCTTTCTTCCACCAAAAGAGGACCCCTTCTTAGAGAGAGATCATGTAGGAAGAATGACTGATGGTTCTTTCTTCCGCCAAAAGAGGATCCCTTCTTAGAGAGAGATCATGTAGGAAGAATGATTGATAATTCTCTCTTCCCCCGAAGGACTGATCCTTCTGATTATAACAGTTTGTAGCAAGAATAGCTAATGGTTCTTTTTTCTATCGAAAGCCTTCCCCAGTAATAGAGAGAGCATTTAGGAAGAATGACTGATGGTTCTTTCTTCCACCAAAAGAGGACCCCTTCTTAGAGAGAGATCATGTAGGAAGAATGACTGATGGTTCTCTCTTCCACTAAAAGAGGACCCCTTCTTAGAGAGAGATCATGTAGGAAGAATGACTGATGGTTCTTTCTTCCACCAAAAGAGGACCCCTTCTTAGAGAGAGATCATTTAGGAAGAATGACTGATGGTTCTTTCTTCCGCCAAAAGAGGACCCCTTCTTAGAGAGAGATCATGTAGGAACAATGACAGATGGTTCTCTCTTCCACCAAAAGAGAGCCCCTACTTAGAGAGAGAGCATGTAGGAACAATGACAGATGGTTCTCTCTTCCACTAAAAGAGGACCCCTTCTTAGAGAGAGATCATGTAGGAACAATGACAGATGGTTCTCTCTTCCACCAAAAGAGAGCCCCTACTTAGAGAGAGAGCATGTAGGAACAATGACAGATGGTTCTCTCTTCCACTAAAAGAGGACCCCTTCTTAGAGAGAGATCATGTAGGAAGAATGACTGATGGTTCTTTCTTCCACCAAAAGAGGACCCCTTCTTAGAGAGAGATCATGTAGGAAGAATGACTGATGGTTCTTTCTTCCGCCAAAAGAGGATCCCTTCTTAGAGAGAGATCATGTAGGAAGAATGACTGATGGTTCTCTCTTCCACCTAAGGATTGCCAACTCCTAGGGATACGGTATGTAGGAAGAATGATTGATGGTTCACTTTTCCATCGAAGGACTGATTCTTCTTAATGAGAGAGTATGTAGGACGTATGGCTGATTGTGCTCTCTTCCCGTGAATGACATCTCTTTGTGAGGGTGAAAGTAGGAAGAATGACTGATGGTTCTGTCATTCCCTAAAGGACTAGCTCTTCTTTAAGAGGGACTTTGTAGAAAGAATGATTGATTGTCTCCTTGTCGGATTAAAGAGTATCAACCGAAAATGCCTGACCGTAAATTATTCTAAAGTTTTCCGTCCCTCGCATGTCTTTAATTATGAGAAAATTATACCTCATGATAGGCTGAGAATAACCATCTCATGATGCTTACACCTAAACACTTAACGTTATTGTGTATGAAATTCACTGATTATTTTTGTAACGAATATTGTTATTTTGTGATGTCGGCGAACGACGATAAAACTGTATATGAGTTTGGAGAATGACTAGAGAAAATGCAATCCATGGTTGAGAGGATGACTGTAGAACTACTTCGGATTAGGATTGGTGTATAGGAACTGAGCAAGTTGGATTTAGCTCTTGCCTTGGACTAATTGGAACGCGATGGGGATTAATGGATATTTCCAACTAATACTACATTCCTCTCTTAATGCCTCAAGCACTTCTAAAGGCTGCTCCTCACGTTAGCAACTAACGCTACATTCCTCTTTTAATACCCTAATATCACCTGAAGTCATATTTTCACACTGGCAACTGAACATACATACCTTTCTTGATACCTCAACCTCTTGTAATGGCAGCACCTCACGTTGGTAACTAAAGCTACATTCCTCTGTTAATACCTATACATCATCTGAAGTCATATCTTCACACTGGCAACTGAACGTACATTCCTCTCTTAATACCTCAACCTCTTCTAATGACAGTTCCTCACGTTAGCAACTAGAGCTGCATTCCTCTTTTAATACCTCAACATCATCTGAAGTCATGTCTTCACACTGGCAACTGAATGTACATTCTCTTAATACCTCAACCTCTTCTAAAGGCAGCTTTTAGGCTAATTATTAATTATTACTCCTATAATTACATCACAATAAAATAAAACTCAAAACCAGGAGCACACATTGCGGAGAACCAGAAAACTATAAATAGTAAAACAAAAAACAATATGACGGAGAGCCAATAATGAACCTGATAGTGTGTATTTAAAAAAAAATTACATAAAGGGAAAGCATATATTTTGCTAACACATGGTTACTATAAGACATAATTTAATCAAATTAAGTATGAACTGATGTAGAGTATGGAGGAATACAGGTAGAGTGGAGTGAAATGGATTACTTGTAGAGGGGAGTAGGGAGGTGTGCCGAAAGGGTAGACTGGAATAGGGAGGAGTGCCGATAGGGTAGACTGGAGTAGGGAGGAATACCGATAGGGTAGACTGGAGTAGGGAAAAGTGCCCATAGAGCAGACTGGAGTAGGGAGGAATACAGATAGAGTGAAGTGAAATGTATTGCATGTAGAGGGGAGTAGGGTGGAGTGCCGATAGTGTAGACTGGAGTAGGGAGGAGAGCAGGTAGAGTGGAGTGAAATGGATTGCATGTAGAGGGGAGTAAGGAGGAGTGCTGATAGAGTAGACTGGAGTAGGGAGGAATACAGATAGAGTGAAGTGAAATGTATTGCATGTAGAGGGGAGTAGGGTGGAGTGCCGATAGTGTAGACTGGAGTAGGGAGGAGAGCAGGTAGAGTGGAGTGAAATGGATTGCATGTAGAGGGGAGTAGGGAGGAGTGCCGATAGGGTTGACTGGAGTAGGGAGGAGAGCAGGTAGAGTGGAGTGAAATGGATTGCATGTAGAGGGGAGTTTGGGAGGAGAACCGATAGGGTAGACTAGAGTTGGGAGGAATACAGATAGAGTGAAGTGAAATGGATTGCATGTAGAGGGGAGTAGGGAGGAGTGCCGATAGTGTAGACTGGAGTAGGGATGAATACAGATAGAGTGAAGTGAAATGTATTGCATGTAGAGGGGAGTAGGGAGGAGTGCCGATAGGATAGACTGGAGCAGGGAGGAGAACAGGTAGGTAGTATTGATAAGGGACCAGTACTGGTAGGAGATTGTAGCTGCTATAGATTGTGGGTGGTGATGTAGTGTGTAGGCGCTGGTGTAGTTGGTAGTATCTAGTGTAGTTAGTATAGCTGAGGTGTGTTTTGCAAACAAGATTATCCTGTAATCTTTCGATGTGGGGTAAATGTTTTGACTGGAGAGTGACGGTAGAAGCTTTACCCCTGAATAAACAGGTTTACCTTGCCCAGTCCACCAATACCAAGTTAAAGTGACCAACGATGCATTCACCATTATACACATTGGCCCAGCCATTTTTGCATCTTTCAAATCATTTGCTTTGCTTCTGTGTATTAATTCACATCGAAGGCACTACAAGCATATTTAGGAGATATTAGTATGCTCTAATAGCGGGCTGGATTGCTACGGTCAAACCACGTAGGCCTTGCTCGGGCATATTCAAACCATATTAGTATGCCTTTAAAGCTGGCCATAAGGTTACGGTCATAACAAGTAGGGACTCCTCTAATATATTCTGCACATATTTTAAGAAAATTTAGCATTAGTGCTCAAGTTATTTTAATAATTATGAAAACAATATTTGACATTCTATGCCCAAATATAATTATTTTGTATCAATTTTGAATAACGAGGAAAAATTAAGCAAACTTGACACATTCTACAAATCCTTTTAGGAAAAAAAAAAAACCAAAGGCTTTTAGAATTGTAAAGCTTTATTCGTTGAAGAGAATGGCCGTTTGAATTTACTCCTTCTTACTTTAGAAAAATGCTCAGGTCACTGAACATTTTATTGATTCTACTCTTGTTTCAGCCCGTTTTCCTCGTATAATAAAGAAGTTCTCATCTGAAAGGAGATAATACTTGAGCAATATAGTTCGAACCTTCCTCTTGGAGTTATTTATCAAAGGATAATGATGTCAAGATAATTCTCAATAAATCTATTATCTGCGTTGTGAAAGTTCTGTAAAACTTCTCCGACAACCTTCTTATATTATTGAACAGCTAAAGTTTGCTGATTAAGGAATAAAGCGGCTGTACCTTCAGTAATATTTCTTGTAAAAAGTATTCAAATGGAAAAACAATTATGGAGCTCCAGGAAATTGTGGCCTTAGCGAACTTCCCAATGAGCACTATCAATAAAGACTGTGTGGAGGTGGGAGTATTTCACATAGGATGTTTTCTAATTTAAAAATAAATAAAAAGTCTCGTGCCAGGCTATAAGGGGAGCTACTCCCGAGGTGTCTGATTCTTGACCATACCGCATACTAGGGAGATAGTGTGGTCAGTACTATCAGCCACCTGATTTTCCCCTTAACGTACCCCTTTGTTTCCCATTTATAAATTAATAACTACTGATTCCATATGTAATTGATGGTAATAATATTGACTAAAATGGTCAACCACCTTTGATGGGGATTCACCCTAAATAAAGTTACTTTATTCGTTCATTCATTGTAAACACAAGTTGATCGGTTCTGTAATTTACAGAAATAGATTTACTTATAGAACCAATAAATTTGATTTCGTCAAAATAAGTGTAAATATTTTTGGAGTGTATTTTAGCAGTAATAATTGTTATATTGATTGAGCAGAAATAAGAATGAATTAAATGAGACACCATGCTAAGATATTCTGTCTATTTGCAGATCTCTTACATTGCATCTGTATTTATTTTCATTGTTCCAGGCCATCTCTTCAGTCTTACAATTTACATTTTTCATGGCGTCAAATATATTCAAGATTCTCCTCCCTCATTTTCTTCTTCCTTTTCCCGTTTGTAGATATTCCGTTTCTTCTCATATTTTTTCTCCGCCGTATACGTTCGATTTCCTCTCTTTTTATGTCCCATCCAGATATACTTCCTCTATCGCATTGTCTCTTTTAACGCGTTTCTTTCCTACCTCCATAGGGAGCAGCAGACAAATGACGTAGAAGACACAATTTGTCTATTTTCTAAGTTACACAAAAATAATCCGATTTTGATGAGGTATATATATATATATATATATATATATATATATATATATATATATATATATGTATATATGTGTGTGTGTCTGTAAAACGATAGCGGCCAGAGATTTTGTTTTTTCGTCACGAAACTTAGTATATAGAGCGCTCTTAGCAAACGATTGAACGAGTTCGTTTACCACCGGTCACCGGGAGGGGGTGGGGTTTACTCCGAACCCAAAACACTCATTTGACAATGCCAGCCGTAGTTTTTGTTATATTTCAACGAAACTCGGTATACGTTGTGGTTGTCTAAAGAGAAAAATACGTTGTAATAATAAACTAAATCGGTTGATTAGAAGGGGGAGTTTACTCCGGACCCATGTTACTAATATACTCATACCGGTCGTAATTTCTGCGGTATCGTAACGAAACGCAGTATACGTCGTGGGTATCTCATGAGAACGAGGTGTTGGTAAAATGAACTAAATTGGTATATCGGAAAGGGGGGGGGCATGTAGAACTCGCAAGGAAAGATCTGACAATCAATCCTGAAAAGGGCAAGATAATGCATGTTGGCAGGAATAGGATTGAGGACCTACACATAACCTGCAATGGAGAGCGGTTGGAAGTGGTAGACCACTATGAGTACTTTGGGAACGATCGTAGCCAAGGACAGTAGAATCGACCAGGAGGTCTTGAACCGTCTCAAGAAGGCCAATGGTGTGTTCTACCAACTATCCAAAACATTCATAGGGAAAAAGGAAGTAGGCAGATCAGCCAAGTTACGAATATTTAAAACTGTTTATACTCCCAGTACTGATGTATGGCTCAGAAAGCTGGACAATGCTGGAATAGCACTATAAGCAGATAACGGCCACTGAGATGAGGTATCTTAAGAGAGTAGCAGGCAAAACTAGGCAGGACTGCGTGAGAAACGAAAGTATCCGAGACAACCTAGGCATGAGGCCAGTAAAAGATACTCTCCAGGAACGCCAGCTAAGGTGGTTTGGTCATGTTAGCCGTATGAGAGATGACAGGAAAGTAAAGTGGCTGATGGAGGCAAGACCGTACGGTAAGCGACCAGTAGGCAGGCCAAGACATACTTATGAAAGCCATATCGAGAAGATAATAAGAGATAAGGGCAGTTCTGTGCCTGATGCTAAAAGAATGGCCCAAGATAGACAGCTTTTCAAGAGATGGGTCGAGGCTAATCCACTCCACGCTTAAGGGCACAAAGGAAAGGGGGGGGGGGTATGTAGGTTGGTAAAGCTGCCGCTTGGAGCGCGTTCTACCACTAGGGGGACTGTATTCCGTTCTTGCGTCAGATCAAAAGACGAAAATGTGAAGTTTTTGTGTATTTATTTAGTAGTGTAGTACCATGTATAAACATATCTCTGGAAGCTGGTTGCTCATTACAAATGTAAATGTGAAGAACTATTGATGTTTTTATTTTATTTATATAGGTTAGTTAAAGCAAATTATTCAGTAATACGTACGTAGTCTACACTACCCAAATTATGAGGAACGTTCTTAGTTATGTAGCTCCCGCGTGACTGACTTTTTTCCAATTCTATATAGTAGTACAACAAATTTTTCAGTATAACAAGGTACCGTAAAATGGGATCACGTCAGTAAAGTTTGGTGAATTTGATAAAACCCTATACTGCTAGGGTGTTTTCATGTAACTGATACCAAAGGGTCGAAAGTTGCTATAGGTATAGGTATATATTTGCTTGTTCGCTCTCTTTGGGCTAAGTTCGACCCCTTGGTACCAGATAAATGAAAATATCCTAAATATAGGTTTTTATCAATTTCACCACATTGTACTAATGTAACCCCATTCTGCGGTAATTAATTGAGAAACATATCTTTATTATTTGTATTTTTTTATAGAGCTTTTCGGGTAGAGCATTTGAAGGAGTGAAATTTGTCAGATAATTACTGTGGCGACTAATATCTCATTTTATTTATTATATGAATAAGCATATAAAAGTTTCAGGGATATTATGGGAAATATAAAAGTAATGAAGAAGCATATAATAGTTTATATGACTTCCCGGTATTTTACTAGGTTGTTACAATAGTGTCTGTGCATATACGAGTTGTTTACTTTGTGGTCTATAATTTAATTCATATTCCTCCTCTGATGAATACAATGCATATGCCAATGTTTACATTCCTCTAATTATTTATGCCATTCAGTTTAATAAATTTCACTGTAAATTTTGGAAGAAAAATTTGTAATCCGCGGCCTTCTTAGGCATTATCGGAAAAATGCTTTAAATACAAAAGCCTTAGCCGAGGAACTTTGTGTTGGGGAAGGGGAAAGCGTGGTGTATCGAAAAGCGACCGTAGAAGTCCAAGCAGAGGTTCGCCAAGATCGATTCCCAAAAATGATTAAGCTTTGTGTTTGGTGAACTATGGAGGGATTTTGCACTTTGAGCTGGCACCAGAGGGCAGGGCTATCAACGCTGAGCTATTCTCCGAACAGCTCGATAGCATATATGGAGTTTTTAAAGTGAAATAGCCTGCTTTGATTAATCGGAATAAAGCATTATTTGAGCAAGACAACGCCCGTACTCATCGCTCACGATCAGTCAAAGAAAAATTGCTCCATATTAGGACTACAGAACGCCTAGAATCCATACCCACTTAACGTACAAATACCGATGAACAAACTGATAGCAATACAATACTGGCTCCCGGACACAATTACATCAAACAAAAAATATAATAGTCGACAAAATTGTCAAGACCGCATTAGAATAACGACACCACAGTATACAAACCACCGAGATGCAGAAACAAATCCAAAAAATTAATAGAGTCAATCCATTTCAAGTGGTCCAAAGGTGGTTGCTTGACCATTTTAGAAATAAATTTTTAATAAGAGCTATTAAAAGTAAATAGTTCACAAATAATACAATTTTAATGAATTATTCAAGTTCACGCATTGCTAAATATACGCAAAAACCATTTTCAAAAATTACTTACTAAATTAGAAAGTACTCAAATATACAAATTTTTACAGTAGTTTTATGTTCCAACTAAGCATAAAATATAAAAAAATAGATTTTTATCAGGCCCCCCACCAGAGATATTAAAGTTATCAAAAATTGCAATAATGTGAAGTTTAAAAATGTATAAAAAAAATAAGGGGAAAAATATCAGGGTTAAGAGTTCTTTTAATACAAGCTACGTAGTTAGGTTTATTATCCTGCCATAAATCAACTTTGATATACATCCCCTTATACTAAAAAATTTTCCTCAAAAACGGCTTTTTGCGAAATTAAAACAGTTGTTTTCATAGCAGTTTTCGGGTATTGGACTTCAAAATACTCAAATAGTAAAGCAGATGTAAAAGATCGAGCAGACTATAAGGAAAACAACGATGTTTAAATTATTAATTAGTTAATAGTTAGTTTTAATTAATTAATTTAATTTAATTAATTAGTTGAGAAAATGAGTTTTCCATAAGAGCTTATAAAGTAAAAAATGGGCATATGCGGTGAAACAAAGATGACCGCCATTTTCGAACGGTTAACCCCCCAAAAAAGTAAAAGTTTTTTTGATGTACTGATTCCATATGTAATTGATGGTAAAAATATCAATTTCTTTTAAAATGGTCAAGCAACCAATTTATTTTTCTCTAGACCATTTCAAATGGATTGACTCAATAATAAAAAAAAGAGCAGAGATCTTTGCACATGAAAATAGACAACGAACTAAGAGAAATTAAACAAAGAGTCGGTAAATGAACATGGAGCATAAGGCATAAGTGATACACTGACATCTCATGACTAGGCTGGAGGGGCTGACATGTGAATTATGTAACACTCCTCTGACAATAAATCAGATATTGACTGAATGTCGATTGACAGAAAACTACAACTTATCGGAGAACATGACTCAACTACTCTCAGATGGCACTCAATATATAGACAAAATATACAAACATATTTCACAGACTATGAAGATACAGATAATTTATTTAATTATTATTTATTTTAATGACTTTTTACTGTTTTGCATATTTAAATTTATATCAAGCAGAAAATTAGATTTATCGATCATTGAGGATTATATATATCTCCATATTTTACTGAAACGAACTGTCAACACACGACTTTACTAACATTACAAGAATTAACTGCAAACATTT
The DNA here is from genome assembly GCA_946811695.1 of Gonocerus acuteangulatus. Lineage (NCBI taxonomy): Eukaryota > Metazoa > Arthropoda > Insecta > Hemiptera > Coreidae > Gonocerus > Gonocerus acuteangulatus. The sequence goes on from OX328132.1 coordinate 19,998,440, forward strand.
ACTAAAACCTAACATAAACAGAACAGATGCACTACAACAATTCAAACTCTTTGTTAAGAACACTTTGTAGCTTAAAATACTTAGTAATACGTGAATCGGTTTATAGCTATAAACATAAATAAAATGTAATGTAAATATACACAAATAAACAATTTATAAATTATAAAAATGTATTGAAAATAACGTAATAATATACACATAATGTATTTAATACTCACATAATGTAAGCTATACATTGCATGATGCGGAAAACCAACAAATAAATAAAGACATTTCGTTATAGAAATTTGGAATATTTATAAGGATTAAAATTGGCCCATTTGGCTGACAATTGTGTAGTTTATCTTCATATTGGGAGATTTTTATAAGAAGAAAAAACAATTCCATTTATGGATGTTCCACATTACATGCTGAATTTTTATTTTTTTTTTTTTATTTTTTTTTTTATTTATTTATTTATTTATTTTTTTTATATTTTAATGCTTTAACCTCTTTGACGAACAATCTTAATACAAATTATAAAATATACACTTCATTTACATTATGTTAACATTTTTTCAAATTCAATTAATTTCCATTCACAATATAAAATATAAAACAAAAATAATGTCTAAATTAGTAAAAATAACTACACCGGTCGTTAACAAAATAAAATCAGATTCCTAGGATATAAAAATAAACATGGTCTCTTCTGTTTAGAGAAAACCGATTATCATGCCGGATTTTGATTTTGTATTTTGGCAGGCTCGATCTTCAGACCTCCTGCCTTTGGATTTATTCGCATGGGGACACATTAAAGATTTGGTCTACAGGGAGCCCATTGGCTCAAGGGAGCACCTCATCCATCGCATCAGTTGGGCCTGGGAACAGATTACAGCAGAGCAATGCACAAATGCCAACCAGTCTGTAATGCAGCTAGGGGCCAACCCTTTGAACATTTTTAAATTGATTATTAGGAATAATTAGAAGAAGAAATTGTTATTTTATAATTATGTATGCGTCCAGTATTAAATTTAAAATGTTTCAAGAATGAAAAATTTATTTTTATTAAGAAGTTTTTTTTTTTTTTTTTTTTTTTTTTTTTTTTTTTTTTTTTTTATTTATTTATTTTTTTTTTTTTTGTTTTAGCACTTTCCTCCGAAAGAAAGTAGCTATTTTAAATTATGTTGAATTGCAGCTTTATTTGGCGTCAGTTAATTATTTCGAAGAAGAAGATTTTTTGTTGTTTTTTTGGAGAGGGAGGTCGGTGGGTACAGGGGGTGAAAGATAAAACATAGACATTTAATTATTTTTATAGAGGAATTTTGAAAGAATGCCTGTTCAGAATTGAGTTTTTTGCGTTTTTCTCGGAAACAAAGAAAAAACGAGAAAACTGCCTAAAGACTTTTTTTCTTTCTTTTTCCATTCTGCATCGATTTCCGAAGTATGACCGTTTATTTTGTGGACACCCTGTATACTAAGGGGTGTGAAACTAGTCGGCAATACCAGATTTTCTCATGAGGTCAGCCTTATAAGCGGGGTTCCTCCCTATGGAGGGAGGGAGGAATCGCGCTAAAAATTGACTGTCTAGAAGAGAAAAATCAACTAAAGCTTCAAGGCGTGGCTTTAATGTATAAATCTCCCTTGTAGATAGCCAACTTATTTAAATAAGTGTTTAGAGAATTGGCAATAAAATGCTGTCCTACCCACCTTTAATCCCTATTGAATTTATTTCGGTTCATAATAGCCCAAGGAGGAAAAGGAGACCAGCACTGTTCGGGATGAATAAATCTCTCGGGATCAGTATAATTTCTCTCCCTTCTATTTAACGCAATTTCAACATTTAAACGTTAAGAGAAATAGCCCATTTTATACAATCACAATTAACGCACTCAAAATTTATTAACTAACCATTTATAAGACTTTTACTGAACCTGAATTAATTTCGTGAAACATTCTGAGGCAAATTGATTTACTATATTTGGCGCTAAGGGGACTCCACGTTCTCTAGTGGATTCTCATGTGAGAGATGAGGGTTCGAGTCCCACCTGCAGCTGTAGGGGTATATAGTCTAGGAGTAGATAGTCTATTGACCACCGTTGGTCTATCGTCTTAGGGTGCGTTTACATCTCATCCTTCTGGCGGGTACGGATCCCTCCCTCTCTATGGGGAACCAGGGTTAGTCCCCCCTGGTACCCTTTGGATAGGAGAACCGTAGGAGAGAACGTTCTCCGGGTCTGTGACCATTCAAGAC
>OX328132.1:20005672-20028172 GCA_946811695.1 Gonocerus acuteangulatus
CTCAAATCCTGAAACGCTCTACATTCTATGTAGGCTATCGGAACTTACCTTAAGGCCCATAATTCCTGAAGTGGTCTGTATTTTAGGTAAGCTATCGACATCTGAAACGTATTGTAGTCTATATGGGCTATCGACACTTCAACAAAGGCCTTAAACCCTAAAAATGCCTGTATTTTAGGTAGGCTGTCGATACCTAATCTAAGCCCCTGAACTTCTCAAACGCTTTTTAGGCTATCGACACCTAAGGTTCTTAACGCCTGAACGCTCTATAAGTTATCGAAACTCAACCCAAGGCCCTTAACCCCTGAAACGCTCTACTTTTTAAGTAGGCAATTGTCACCTAATCTAAGGCCATCAACTTCAGAAACGCTCTGTAAGCTATCGACACATAACCTAATGCCCTTAACCCTTGAAACGCTCTACCTTTTAGGTAGGCTATTGTCACATAATCTAAGGCTCTCAACTTCTAAAACGCTCTATCAACTAGGCTATCAACACTTAACCTAAGTCACTTTTCTAAATTAATTATTCACAGTTTGTTGTTTTAATTTATTTTTTTAATGACTATTAATCCTAGTTTGTATTTGCTCACAAAGTAAATATATTAATCCAAGTTTTCTTGTATTTATTTTCTTATTGATTCTAGCAATTTCAGTTTGTGCGGATTTACATACTCTCTAAACGAACATGGTAATCCCATTCTTAGCGCGTATCCTACCACCCTCCCTCCACTTATGACGCTGAAACCAGCTTATGAGGTTGACCTCATGACGCAATCCGTAAGTTCCAACTAAAAAATATCACCGTTCTGAATCCATAGATCACGAAAATTACGGTGGTTGAAATATATATATATATATACATTCACTCGATTACAAAAAAAAAAAAAACGGTGCATCTTGAATTTTTGAATTATCCGTTTTCGTGGTGAATATAAATTGCCGTTTCATTATTATGTATGTATTCAGCTCATGGGAAACAACATGAGAAATAATAAAACATTAAATCTTATTTAAGAAAAATATAATGTGAAATAAACATACTTCAACACTTGAGAATTAAAAAATAAAACTTCTCTAAATTAACAATAAACAATATCCACCGCGCTAAGATGACGCTGTTCCTCCCAGTCGTACTTTTATTATGACTTCACTACTTTTAATTTAATTTTTTTTTTTTTTTTGTGAAATATATGGTTGAAATGAAATACGTGGATAAAATATTCATAAACTTAATAAACAATACTTGTCATAAAATGATGTATTCAATACAATGACTATCACTTTTTCTGTTAAATGAAAATTTACACTAAAGCAACCAAAACTACTGATCTACATTAGCCAGGATTGATTTAGTCAGTCTAGACGTCGCACGGTGGTGCCAAAAGTCCGATTTTGGGAAATAACCTTTATTTACTTGGGTCTTTCTGATTTCGGGGTAAATTATGATTTTTTTTTTTTTTTTTTTTTTTTTTTTTTTTTTTTTTTTTTTTTTGTGCCGAGTCGACAGAATAATTATTTTGGGCGATAAGCAGGTTTTATATTACGAAATCCGTGAAAAACAGCATACAAAAAATGTATTCAATATTTTACTCAATCTGTAAAGATATGCACAATTCAAAATGTATTTTCGAGTGCTGAGTTGAATAAATTAACATCCAATGTAATACTGTTAACTGTTATCGACATATTCCACTTTACTATTTTCGCTTATAACGGATAAATTTTGACAGTTTCACACGAGCTATTAGGTAGATCTCACTGTTAATGTTAAGTTACTTGATATCACAAACTTTTCAACAACTCTCTGCAGAAAATAATAATGATAAACTTGTTTTTCGTGAAATAATTGCATCAGTTCATTTTATTAGGCTGTGCACACATAGGACCGAGCACGGCTATGAAATTTATAGGACAGCAACTTCAAAACATGCAATTTTAGGCAAAACTATGCGAAGAGGGTAGCAAAGTGCCGCTTTTTTTTTCTATGTCAAAAAATCTAAGGATAACTTAGTTTCAATACAGATATCTTAAAACCTAAGTGCACGAATTTCATGGTACATTTTGGCAAAAAAGAAAATTGTTTTAAAAGCTACATATACACATGTAACTTCCTGGGTAATACCAATTTTTTAGGAATAAAATAAGTGGTATAAAATATTGTTCCACTTTTCACTAAAAACTGAGATTTTTACTCGCAGGGAAACGGTCAACAAAAAGGTGTTTTGTCGCCAGAACTATTAATAAAATTGAAGAGCAATATTAGAGCAGTGTTCTACAACTAATTAGGTATAAAAAATGTTAGTTCAAACGGGATTGAACACCTTCGGTTTTGCAGGTTTTTTCCCTTTCGGCACCACTATGCGTCGCACAGGTTTTCTTTTTTAATGATTCTATAATTTCCTTCAGTTTTTTCCAGTTTTTTTCAGGGGGGGGGGGGGCTACGTTACAAAATCCAAACAACACACAGGAACGTCAGAAACAAAGATTACACACACAAAAAGCAAAGATGGCGCATTTCTCACCCCCCCCCCCCCTCCCTAAATTTTACGATGAACATTTCAAGAGAACAGTGTTCCAATCCAGTCATCAAATTAACCTTTAATTTATTTAGAGTAAATTTCTCTTAATTGGGTATTTAACCTACACATTTTGGTAGAGATAATGGAAGGTAAATTATTTAGCTAATGGAATACTACCTACCAGTCCGATTTCTATCGATCTCCTTCCAAATATAACTTCATTTCATTTTTACCACCTCAGGGGTAAAACCCACATGTATGTATCAAACAATCTAACAATATTCTTGTTCATAAAATACTTAATATGTAAAATAAAAGGAATTTAAATATCAAGAGCACTAAAAAAAAAGTATGTAACCGAAATCCAAGAATAGAATTTTTTTTTTGTTTTGCTTTTTTTTTGCTCAGGAGGAATTCCTGTCTATAAAAATGTATTAGTAAAAAAAGAAAATAGAACAGGGAAATCATTGAAAATGAAAAATCTCTAAAACGAAGTCTATTCTTGTTAGTTACTGCCGCGGGTTACAATTACAATGATGGTAATAAATATATAAATGGCATAATAAGAAACATGCCTAGATCATGTAAATAAAGAATGCTAACAAGAATTAAAAAAAATGTTTATGAAAATTGATATTTTTGGTCTGAAGGTTACACATTAATAAATCCCAAAGAACTTACTAACAAAATATTTAAAAAAAAAGTAGGAGAAAAAGTCACGAACTTCTGACACGAAGGAAAAATGTGTTATAGACTTTTCACTACGTGTAATGTAGTGAAGAATACTTATGATACTTTAATGTTACGTATATAATATATATATATATTTACTGCGTCTGTTAGGACACCTGTCTCTTATTACTCCGTCCTTCCGTACCTCGAAACATATCGTACTTTTTTTTTTTTTTTTTTTTTTTTTTTTTTTTTTTTTTTTTTTTCTTTTTTTTTTTTTTTCTTTTTTTTTTTTACGGCGCATCTACTTCTAGGTCATTAGCGCCGACATCCAGGGCGCAGCGAGGAATTTTCTCAGCGAGCCTTGAGATGAGAAAATTCCTGCCGGAGGTGGGAATCGAACCCACCATCTCCCGCTTATGAATCCAGCGCGCTAGCCACTAGACTACGGGAGACCCCCACATATCGTACTAAATGAAAAGGGTCTATTCGAAAGCTTATTAAATTTCTTGCAAATACGGGGTTTATGTGATTTTTTATCAAGCCATCTCATTGTAAGAAATCGGTGCTAAAGTGGAGTAATTTTCCCTTAGGTTACTGTCACTTCACTTTGTGAATTCATTTTTCCAAGCTTTCTAAATGAGACTAAGAACAAAACCTAAAACGCGCTAAAATTACGCAGCTCCTGCGAGTCATACTTTTAAGACCATTACGGTAAGCTAGCCCGAAACGACCGCAGCTACGGGTTTCTGGTAAATACTTAAAACTAATGGAGCGATTTCTCTGATTTTCTCCAGTAATCACGGCCAATAATTGAAGGGCTCGGGGCAAAATAGTGTCAAGCAACATTTTTAAGGAAACTTAACTGTAGCGCCAATATGTCGGATACTGTGTGGTACTATCAGTAGAAATGGTTAGGAGCAACAAGATTAAGTAGCCTACAGGCACCTTTGTAGCGAAGTCTTAGTGGTATCATCATAGACTGATCGTCCAACATAATATCCAACATATAGCAGCTCCAGTTATGTTTTGTTACAAAATGTTATTTGGCACTATTCTACCCCGACCCCTTCAATTATTTCCTTTCCGAGAAGGCAATAAGTGCGGCAATATTTTGTTTTGTAATATGAGATTTCATAGGGTTTTGTAAAACAACATGAATGCCCTTTAAGTTTTTCTAATGAATGCATTCTGTAATAGAGAATTGAATAAATGTCAACTCTCCATTTATTATTCTAAACTGAGGTAGTATCTTTTTATTAGTTTTCAGTGATCTCACCTAACATTCATTAGTAAATTTATATTTTTCTCTTTAAAAAAAAAGGGTCAATACCACCTTGTGTGATCTAAATCCAACTCTTTTTTTTTCCAACTTATGAATAAGAGAAATCAATATTTTTCAATACTTTATGTCATAATTTTTATATGGGATGTTGAAGTATCAAAGGCGGCAATTTTTAATCTAGAGCAAAAAACTATGTTTTCAAAAATGGTAATTCTTCATTTTATATTGAAAAACCCTCAAAAATCGGCCATAAAATTGTTATAATTCAATGACTCGAAAACAACTTACGTATTTTACAAGCAAATATCATTAGGAAACTGCAGTTATTTGAAGTTGATCGGGTGAAAATTCGTATCGCCCGATTTGAAAAACAAAGTTTTGAGAAAAACTATTTTAAAGTTTAATGTACTAAAATTTTCGTTTGTTTTCCTTTTCAATTTTTTTCATAATTTCTTGTAAGAGTGATAAAAAAATAAGAAAAAGGTTTTGAATTTTAAAATAAGCTTTTTCACCACGTAAACGCTCTTGAATATTATTTTTGATTAGTTAAGGAAGCATTTACCAACTCGAACATGTTGGAAATGTGGATGTCAAATAGGAAATTAAACACGTTCGCTTATTAGCCATACATCCTATGAATTTTGTCTACGTGTTTATGTGTCTTATTAATGTATATATATATATATATATATATATATATATATATATATATATATATATATATATATTTCAGTTCCCAGTGCTTAAGTTTTTGCGTAATACGCTTGCAGGTACACTTTTCATAAGTTTTTTTGAAATTGGGAAACTAATGCAACCATTGTTAAGTTTCTAGTTGTTCGAGAAAATGTATCCACTTTGAAATTTCCGTGCATTTATCTAGGCTTTTTTTCTCTCATTAGTTGTTGTCAAAGTGGAATCAGGTCCTTCTTAGTGGCATGTGGCAAGTATTAGTAAATACCGCGAGAACAAGTGAATAGGAATGGATTCTGTTAACTAAGCGACAAGTAAGCTCCCACCACCCTTCTATTAAACAGTTGTCCCTTGCCATATCATGCAAACAGTCCAACTAGTGTTTACTGTGCGGACCGTACTGAAAGCACCTGCTGTCAACTTGTGAACAATACTTGCCGCTTGTCACTAAGCCAGCAGAAAGTGACAAGTACGAACGGACCGTACTGAGCGCAATTGTCCACCAACTTTTGAACAGTACTTGTAAAAATGTAACAGTACTTGTAAATTGTCAGCTAGCTTAATGGGAGGGACAAGAACTTTTAATAAGTACAAAGGACTTTTAAGCTGGGCATTGTAGACGGTTTCTCACCCTATTAGCTTGAGAAAAAAAAAGTTTCCATTTTCGAGTTAAGCCATCGAGGACAGTAAAATGTAAATTCTCAAAACTATCCTTTCCAAACCTCCTTCGGAAATAGGACTCTATCCGATCCGTCTAGAAGAATGTTCCTTTCTGAAATGGAATAAGTATCTGACATATCAAAGCTGAGATCTATTGAAGGCAATTTAAAATTGGTAAATGGAAAGCCTAGAGCAATGAAGGAAAAATGTACGAGGTAAGGGGGGGGGAGACTCCATCTTCCTGAGAAATTGGAAATGTAATGGGGACGAAGATCTCCGAATATCCATCTAATACTTCACTTTTTCAATCAAGAGGATAAATTTAGGTTGGATGCTTTATCATATACATATCAACCCGCACCTTTTACTCAAACCTATTCATTTGAATTGAAAATAAAATTGATGGAGCGAGGACAATCCTGAAATGGAAATATTTTAAAGAGCACGGTGAGGTACCATTAGCAACCATTAAGGGGTAAATACTACCTTGTGCGGTCAAAATCAAAGTCATTTTCTTGAAATTATAAATAACAAATAAATCAATATTTTTCATTTTTTTATATTAAACGTTTTATGTGAGATGTTAAAGTATCCAAAAAAATAAGTTTCAGTTCTCCGAAAAGAAATGATACCGCTGTGTCTGACGAACGAAAACCTTCTTTTTTCACGGGCGATAGTCTGCAGGCGAGAATTTTTAACCTAGAACAATAAACTAAAATTATTTCGAAATAAGAAGGTTAAATCTAGTAAAGCACGTAGGATTTTTAAAAAATATTAATTTTTTCGAAAATGGTGAACAATTATTCACTTTCTATTACAAAATCCTTCGAAAATCGGTCATAAAATCGTTATAATTCAATAAATCGAAAACATTCTACGTTTTTTACTAGCAAATATCATGAGGAAGCTGCAGTTAAAATTTGAAGTTGATCGGGCAAAAATTGAAGACGCCAGAGATTTGAAAAACATAGTTTTGAGAAAACGACTTTAAAGTTTAATGTTCTGAAATGTTCAATTCTTCCTTGTTTAATTTATTTTTATTTTTTTGTATTAAATATAAAAATAAAGTCCGACTCGCAGGAACTGCATCATCTTAGCGCGGTTCCGTTGATATCCCTTTTGTCATTTGAAAAGCTTAGAATAGAAACAGATAATATGTGGTTCGGCCTTTGTTCAAAGGGCTTTATGATTTTACCTGGTCCGGTCCGCCAGACCCCAGAATCCTCTTCTAAAAATACCTATTTAGTACGTTTCAGTGCATTGAATAATATCAAAATTTTCCACCTTTTCTTGTGTTCGTCTACTATAGTAATAATTCTACAATTAATTAAAAAATAAAATAAAAAACCAACAGAATAATGTCAATTGTAAATATTCAAAAGACGTCATCGAATCTCTTTCTCTTGGCAAGCTATATTTCTAACAATGAATTGTTTTTCTTATTTTACTTAACCTGTTTTATTGTCAAATACATTATCCAAGTTTAAGCAATTAAAAAATAACAAGGAATAAAAACAGACAAAAAGAACCGTTCGAATAAACGGAATCAATTACTTCAAAGTTTAAGCACTTATTTCTCCGATTGACATCGCTTATTCAAAACTTTCTTCAAAACCTTTTTTTTAGACCATTTAGTAAGCTTTCGAATGGTAACCTTTCGCTTCCCAAGATTTTCAACCGTTTACGAGATATTAATGAAAGTATACGAAGTTCCCAAAACTTTTCATTATTTCTGGCAACAGAAAATTGGTCTCATTTTACCTATCCTGTTTTACACACAAATACATATTCCTAACATAAGAAATTACAAAAATAAAAATCAATAAAAAACTAAGGGAAAGAGACAAAAATTACGAAAAGAACGACAAAAAACCGTTCATAAGATCTAAACAGACGTATTTGAAATTTTAAGCACTTATTTCTTCGATCGACATCACCTAATCAAAAATTGTTTCAGAATCTTTTTTGTAGAGAATTTAGAAAACTTTCAAATAGTTCCTATCCACTTATCAAAATTTCCCAACAGCGTTCGAGATATTAATGAAAGTAAACGAAGTTCCCAAAACTTTTCATGTTTATTCATAAAATATTTTATTCTAACCCTTCCTTAACTCCAAACGTAACCAAAAGTTTAACGTGTTAGTTTTGATGAAATTCAAACATGCAAAAAATGTTTCAACTGAATCCCATGATTGTAAGTACCAAAACCAAACTAGGCTTTGTATTTGTGTCGGCAGATACCTGGGGTATATTTACAACTCTTGAGGATTAACTCCTAGCAGGTACATGTTTCTGTGGACCTTTTGTTCCTACAGGCAGAGAAAGGACTCTCTATTCCCTCATAGTGTCTAACCTGTGTGAAGTTGAATATTGTTTCTAATTATACGTATTCTGTTTTATTGACAAATACATTTGACTACTATAAGCAATTACAAACACTAGGTAACATGACAAAGAACTCGGAGTTGGAGCCTCGACAGTTTCAAGTCATTTGAAGGAAATCGGCAAATCCAAAACTGACATTTCATACGGTACAGCCTGATATATTTCCAGCAATGAATTGTTTTTCTTATTTTAATTAATCTGTTTTATTGTCAAATACATTATCCAACTATAAGCAATGAAAAAATAACAAGAAATAAAAACAAACAAAAAGAACCGTTCAAATAAACGAGCTCAATTACTTCAAAGTTTAAGCACGTATTTCTCCGATTGACATCGCCTAATCAAAACTTTCATTAGAACCTTTTTTGTAGAGCATTTATTAAGCTTCCTAATGGTATTCTTCCGTTTACCAGGATTCTCAATCTTTTTCGAGATATTAAGGAAAGTATACAAAGTTACCAAAATTTTTTATGTCTGTTAATAAAATATTTTATTCTAACCCTTCCTTAACTCCAAACGTAACCACAATTTCAACAAATTAGTTTTAATGAAAGTAGAATATGCAGAAAATGTTTCAACTGAATCCCATGATTATAAGTACCGAAACCAAAAAACGGTATTCAAAAAATATTTTTCAAATTTTCTCGAAAACGGTTAAAGCTATCGCCTTGAAAATGGTTTCATTCGTTTTCCTAGCCCAAGAAGCATATAAAACGAGTACTTACAAGCTTATGAACTCAAAAACGTAAGCGTTACGATTTTTTTGCGCGGATTTCGCCCCAAACGCCATCTTCCAGTGGGCGGATTTTGCTGGTTAACGAACTTGACCTTTCAAATTAGACGAAAGAGTTTTGTACCAAATTTCATCAAAATCGGACCATTCGTCTAGGAGCTACAGAGCGAACAGACAAATATATATACAGGGTGTCCCGTAAATGTCTAGTCATATTGTGAGGGGTGATAGAGGGCCCTTAGGGGAACAAAAAATGTTCTATGACGATTTCCCGAATTCTCGCCCATAAGGGAGAAAACGTAGTTTTATTGTTTTTTCGAGACAAACGTGGTTTTTAGAAGAATAATCGTTGTAGCTCCGTCCCAGCTGGTACTACTAGAAAGGGAGTGACACCAATCGAACGCTGAGTAAATTTACTATAAAACTAGTTGGGAGTAAACGTAAAAATGAATGAATGTAAGTATGTCTATCTTACCAAAAGAAAGCTATTCTAAATTTCCTGACATTTTATTGATATTTCTTTCCAGCGCTACTCCTCAATGGGCAGGATCTGAGATTTCCGGGTTTCAGAAAAACTTCCTCATTTAACCAGCTTTCCATTTATGTATCACAACCCTGCGTTCTTGAAGTATTTGATTGGTTTAAGAACAAAAGTTTAAAAAAAACATGGATCTGTGAAAAGAAAATTATATTTTTTTCTTTAGTTTATTCAAAAAGCTGAAGAGAAATATTTATTTTTATAAATGTTTACATAAATGTTAAGTAAATATTTACTTAAAACAAAAAAAAAATACTTAATATAAAAAAAAATTCCTAAAACAGTAAATTAATAAAATACACATTTATTTTGAATTTATTGATACAGGAACTAATACTGGGTCCAGGAGGTGGCCATTAATGAACCCCAACCATACATTAACCTCAAAAATTACTATTTTTACATATATCAAGAATTTGTACACATTTTTGCAGGTATTTATATTTAGAAAACAAATGCTTTACCTTGAATTGATACTGATGGCTATGCTTGTGAAACTCATTGGGATTCTCGTGAGCCCATGCGTTGTTGTTGTGGTAATTAAAAATTCTATCCCTCATAAATAAGATGTACATAGTCCTGTAAAAATGTGTTCAAATGCGTGATATAGGTAAAAATAATAATTTTTCAGGTTAATGTATGGTTGGGGTTCCTGTAATGGCCGCCACCTGGGTCCAGTATTAGTTACTAGAATTAATAAATTCAAAATAAATGTGTATTTTATTTATTTACTGTTTTTGGAATTTTTTTATATTCGTGGAAGTAATTTTTTTTATTGTTTTAAGTAAATATTTACTTAATATTTATGAGGAGGCCCGGTGGCCGTGAGTGTTAAGCCGTGAGCACTTAACACTTGGTGCCAAAGGGTCGTGTGTTCGATTCCCACTAGGGGTGGTGGCTTTTCTTTAGAAAAAAGAAAAGGCATCAGCCCTATCCTGGCTAGAAAAGGGTGGTAACCTATAGGATAACCCGTCCTAAAATTCTCTGTCAATAATAAATGGGCGTTAAAATTTAATAATAATAATAATATTTATGTAAACATTTATAAAAATAAATATTTCTCTTCAGCTTTTTGAATAAACTGAAGAAAAAAATATAATTTTCTTTTCACGGATCCACGTTTTTTTAAAAACTTTTGTTCTTAAACCGTTCAAATACTTCAATAACACAGGGTTGTGATACATGAATGGAAAGCTGATTAAATGAGGAAGTTTTTCTGAAGCCCGGAAATCTCAGATCCTGCCCATTGAGGAGTAACGCTGGAAAGAAATATCAATAAAATGTCAGGAAATTTAGAATAGCTTTCTTTTGGTAAGATAGACATACTTACATTCATTCATTTTTACGTTTACTCCCAACTAGTTTTATAGTAAATTTACTCAGCTTTCGATTGGTGTCACTCCCTTTCTAGTAGTACCAGCTGGGACGGAGCTACAACGATTATTCTTCTAAAAACCACGTTTGCCTCGAAAAAACAATAAAACTACGTTTTCTCCCTTATGGGCGAGAATTCGGGAAATCGTCAAAGAACATTTTTTGTTCCCCTAAGGGTCCTTTATCACCCCTCACAATATGACTAGACATTTACAGGACACCCTGTATATATATATATATATATATATATATATATATATATATATATATACAAATTTGAACCACCGTTATTTTCGGTCTCCAGGGGTTCTGAATCGCGAAACTTTCTAGTCGGCACTTCCGGATTGTTTCATTGTATCAACCTTATAAGCGGGGTTCCTCCCTATGGGGGAGGGAGGAACCGCGCTAAAATGGGTTTTAATTTTGAAAAGAAGGACCAAAAAAAGCTTAACAATTAAAAAGGGACCAAAAAAAGTTCGCTCAAAACATTATCTTCAAATCAGCGCCGCGTTCACTCTGCATCGGGATTTCACTCGACAAATCGTATTTTTTGCCCATTTAAACATTTTTCCTTCACATATACACTTTTGATTAGTTAAGGAAGAGTTTTAGCCCCAATATTTCTGCGTATCTAAGAACATTCCAGCATAATTTGCTTAAAATAATCTCTTACGTATACAACTTTCAAATTTTTATTGTAAATAACAAATTGTACCTACAAACAAAATCCTTATTGTCTTTGTTGAGAAAATTCTTTAATTTTCATCCTCAAAAACTTTTGATCTTCCACCACTATTCCGGATTCTACACATAAAGCTTTTGAAGCATTGAAACCACTCATCATAATGTTCTTTCACTTATAGCAGCTTCACCATATGCGTTCGAGCGCACATTTTAATCTTAAAAAAAAAAAAAAGAGAACACTTTCCTTTTAAGAGAATTTGGCTTATATGCTGACATTTTTATTCGAGAATAACTGATATGATTTAAACACTAATATTAACTTATATAAAAATTAATGTGTAAACATTTCGCAAAGCCAGTAAGCCTTACTTTTTATGTTTTTGACAGTAAAATGTTATTCTTAATAACTGCGCTTATTGATAACTAACACATCTTAGCTCCATAAATACAATGGTTTGGTGTGGAGACTGGAAAATATTGGCCCAAACATAGAATAAAAGATAGCTGCAAAATGTTCTAAAAATCGCAATGGATTGTGCAGTGCCATAAATTACCACTTTACATGGGCTTATATAAGGGGGGGGGGGCTGCAGCCGCATCGAAATCTTGAGTCAATTGGTAAAAATATTGGCCCAAACATAGAATAAAAGATAGCTGCAAAATGTTCTAAAAATCGCAATGGATTGTGCAGTGCCATAAATTACCACTTTACATGGGCTTGTATAAGGTGGGTGGGGCTGCAGCCGCATTGAAATCTTGAGTCAATTGGTAAAAATGTGTCATAAAAATCTTAAAAATAAATTAAATAAGATCAATTATTTAAGACAAAATATTTTTTTGGGTGTAACAGCGTTTTAATTTGCAAACTATTCATAGTTCTAGATTTTTAGTATTCTCTACCCCCGAAATGTTCACAGCCCCCCCCCGGGAAATTATTTATACGACCATGCCATTTTAGCGTGTTTCCTCCCTCTATTATTATGTTACACTAAATAAAGATAGTAGTGAAGGAGAAATTTGATAAAAAAGATTTTTTCTTTGATTTCATTGGAACTTTAATAAGTTGCGAAGGCTTAGAACACTTTCAAATGTCTATCCTTTAAAGCATAATTGACGCGAGAACATTCAGTGATATATGCGTATTTACAGATGTCTATCCTTTAAAGCATAAATGACGCCAGAACATACAGTGATATATGCATATTTTACCATTCTCCTCTATTTGCAATACCATCTCACTAGTGGAACATATATATGAACAAGACCACAGACATATTACGCAAACTATATGGTTACATTAATTGTGTCATGACCCTACCTACACAGATTCTTTATAAAGGTTTATCGATCAGACGAAGCACTCATCTTTTGCTGCTTTCAATTACTCTAACTCTTCTCACTTACAATAGTAATAATATTAATTCTATTCAGGGGTCTCCCCGTGGCCTAGTGGCTAACGCTTTAGATTCATATGCGAGCGATGATGGGTTCGATTCCCACTGGCGCGCCTGACCTTACACGGTACACTTACCAGTCTTATAACTACAATGAAGGTATTGATAAGTCACTCACATGAAAAAATTTTTTTGTGATCGCCCCCGCCTCTGAACTGCACTCGGCTGGGCTCAAGGGGTCAAAACCAATTATAAAAAAATATACATCTGCTCCTATCTCAGCCAACTTTTTTTTAAATTTAGCACAACAGTTTGAGATAATTAATCCCCAAAAAAACATAAATGTGAAATAGAGGCCAAGTTCCTGCCCCCACAAAGAAACACTCCCTTCCTCAAAAATATCCCCTCCTAAAACCCCCAAAAAACGCCTTACCATTCTACACTCCAAAAAAGTAGTATGAGTTGGTGTATTAATTCAACCAAAAATATTTGCCAATACAAGAGATGATACAAGAAAGAAATGTCCAAGTTCAGTATTTGGAAGACCTCATAGTTACTTACTAAGAACAGTAAAGACACTTCAACTGACCTTTAAAAACAACAATAAAAATACTTATATCCAGTTACTAAAATATCACTTTCCTCAACCAGGTATATTCTTAAACTTGGCAATGTTTAGTTTTTCTCTAAAGATAATTTCGGCACAAAAAAAACATTGCCAAGTTTAAGAATATACCTGGTTGAGGAAAGTGATATTTTAGTAACTGGATATAAGTATTTTTATTGTTGTTTTTAAAGGTCAGTTGAAGTGTCTTTACTGTTCTTAGTAAGTAACTATGAGGTCTTCCAAATACTGAACTTGGACATTTCTTTCTTGTATCATCTCTTGTATTGGCAAATATTTTTGGTTGAATTAATACACCAACTCATACTACTTTTTTGGAGTGTAGAATGGTAAGGCGTTTTTGGGGGGTTTTAGGAGGGGATATTTTTGAGGAAGGGAGTGTTTCTTTGTGGGGGCAGGAACTTGGCCTCTATTTCACATTTATGTTTTTTTGGGGATCTCATTACTTTTTTCTAAGTATTAAATAGAATTTAGTTGCCGCATACCTACTGGCTTTTGTACTTCATATAAAACCAGGGTCTTTGGATTCTGCATAAGGTTCTCCTTACTGCTTGATACACAGGAACCTTATACCGAGGATAAAGATCACAATAGGGAAAGTGCAGGAGGCCTTCAAGAAAAATATAAGAACAAAGACGATACATTTTGGGTTTGTGATCCTAAACTTTGTAATTTAGATGGCTCGACTTTGAAAAACTTAGTATCTGCTTTCAAGCATATTATGCAGTTAACCCCTACGACTTTATTTACTACATTTAAGAAAGAAGTCACAACTGTTCTTGTTAAGATGCGTCGAAATGTTTTTTAAAACATCAAATATAGGTTCTCCTTACCAAGACGATTCATTTGATACCCCACATGATGGGTTTCAGAAGGAATGATGGCATTTCGATGGAACAAAAAGTAGAAAACGTCATGGGTAATATGACACTCCCGTGCATCAAGACCTACCTGCGTGCCAAGTTTTGTCAAAATATGCCAAACGGTGTGAATTTGTATAAGGAACAAACATATAGACAGACAGCTGAAAGACCTTTTTTACCTAGCCTAGTGCACTCCCCGGACCAAGGCCTACCTGTGTGCCAAGTTTGGTCAAAATAGGTCAAATGGTGCGAATTTGTGTAAGGAACAAACATGCAGACAGACAGCTGAAAGACCTTTTTTACCTAGCCTAGTGCACTCCCCGGACCAAGGCCTACCTGTGTGTCAAATTTTCTCAAAATCGGTCAAACGGTGTGTATTTGTATAAGGAACAAACAGACAGACAGACAGACAGCTGATAGACAATTTAACCTAGCCTATGATTCTCCCCGTATCAAGACCCATCTGTGTCCCAAGTTTGGTCAAAATCGGTCAAAGGGTACGGAACAAACATGTAAGAGGAACAAACATACAGACAGACAGCTGGTATAAGATTTTTACCGAGCCTATATGCGTCTAATTGTTTCTTAAAACATCAAATATAGGTTCTTCATACCGAGACAATTCATTTGATACCCCACATCATTGGTTTCGGGCGGAATGATGGGTTTCCGAAGGAAGTACAAAACTGGCACGCCCCCGCCCCGGAAGCGGAGTCAAACACAACCTTTCGCGATTTTACGATTTTTTCCTTTAATAACGTCTTCATATCTATCTTCATGCAAAATTTCAAGTCTCTAGCATCATGGGAAGTGCCTAATAATTTTGATGAGTCAGTGAGTGAGTGAGTGAGTCCTATAAATCCCGATTTTCGATCGCTTATATCTCAGAAACTATTCGATATAGAATTATGAAAATTTCCAGTTTTACTCACATCTAGTAGAATAATACCTGTGTAAAATTTCATAACTTTATCTTTACCTGGTTGAAAGTTATGAGAGGGTAAAAATCGGCTCTAAGACCGCCTGTAATATACACACAGTATGCTTAGGCCGGAACTTGGCCTGGCGCACTACCGTGCGCCTAGATCCGTAGGAGTAACGAAATATGCTCATCGGCTATTGGAAATAGATCTGTCAAATACTCGCATACCGAAAGTACACTTTTGTCATTTGAATTCAACAAAATTTCAACTAGGACACGATTTTTCCCTCGGATCACTTCAGACATTTTTTGCAGTCAACACTGACTTGAGTACTTAAAAAAAAAAAATCCGTCTTCGATTTAATTCCAATATTTGCATAGAGATAACGCGCGTCTGCCTGTAAACCATTTACAGAGTTCCTTCACCTTTAGCACCAAAGTCGGCAGACTTATGCAGCTAATTTCAGTCTGGGGTCTATCTATACAAGCCCACGGAATATTTAAGCCCGAAATTAGAGAGACGCAAAAGCTATATGACAAAACGAAATTTGATACGTGTAATTTTTTTACTATTTCAGTATCCCCGTCCAAGAAGGCGATTCGAAAAATACAAAAATATTTGTTTTTCTCTTCGAACATTCCATTAAAACAAGAAAAACATGCGTCAACCTTATCGGTCTGAAAAAGTAAAGTTGAAGGAACGATTTTGGTACATGAGGATTTGGGAAATTTTCTTCGTTTCTAGTACTTCAATGATTAACCACCGTTCTGCAATCAACGGTGGGGGCCTAAAACTCAAGAAATGGGACTCTCACGAGGTATTTAACATATATTTAAGGCGAATGGGTTCGGATAAAATACTTCAAAAAATCAAGTTTCGAGCGCTTTTTGGCTATATTTGACCACTGTGTGGCGGCAGGAATTTCCTGCACCCTGGATGTCGGCGCTAATGGCCTAGACGTCGAATAAAAAAATTACCTGTATTCGTCCAATCTATTCATTTCCATCCTTTAAACAATTCCTACCAAGACATAGCATAAGTCAATAACACTCTCCTTTAAACAACTAATAATTTTCTATCATCATACAACATCTACTAAGACCAACCAGCAGTCAACACATCCCTCCTTTAATGAACTAGTAATATTACTCGCATTCACCTAATATAATTATTTCTATCCCCATACAACTCCTACCAAGACCAATCACCAGTCCACACATCCCTTCTTTAATGAACTAATAATATTACTCGTATTCACCTAATATAATTATTTCTATCCCCATACATCTCCTACCAAGACCAATCACCAGTCAACACATCCCTCCTTTAATGAACTAATAATATTACTCGTATTCACCTTATATAATTATTTCTATCCCCATACAACTCCTACCAAGACCAATCACCAGTCAACACAGCCCACCTTTAATGAACTAATAATATTACTCGCATTCACCCAATATAATTATTTCTATCCCCATACAACTCCTACCAAGACCAATCACCAGTCAACACATCCCTCCTTTAATGAACTAATAATATTACTCGTATTCACCTTATATAATTATTTCTATCCCCATACAACTCCTACCAAGACCAATCACCAGTCAACACAGCCCACCTTTAATGAACTAATAATATTACTCGCATTCACCCAATATAATTATTTCTATCCCCATACAACTCCTACCAAGACCAATCACCAGTCAGCACAGCCCACCTTTAATGAACTAATAATATTACTCGCATTCACCTAATATAATTATTTCTATCCCCATACAACTCCTACCAAGACCAATCGCCAGTCAGCACAGCCCACCTTTAATGAACTAATAATATTACTCGCATTCACCTAATATAATTATTTCTATCCCCATACCACCCCTACCAAGACCAATCACCAGTCAACACATCCCTTCTTTAATGAATTAATAATATTACTCGTATTCACCTAATATAATTATTTCTATCCCCATACAGTTCCTACCAAGACCTACCACCAGTCAACACACCCCTCCTTTAATGAACTAATAATATTACTCGCATTCATTTGGGCGAGATTATTTTCATGCTAAAAACTAATTATATGAATAATATAATGATTTTTTAAAAATCCTAATAGAGTTTTAGATATTACAATTTGTTTGATTAAAACTATTTACAATAGGATTAGAAAAGTTAATTGTAAGATAACTTCGAGAGGAGGGGGATGGAATGTAATGTGAAATTAAGATTGCTCTGAGAATGCTTTAAATAGTTGAAACATTCTTTGCAAGTTGCTCTACTGAAAACTTCTGGGAGAATTTCTTTGAAGAGGTTAAAACGACACCATTGTAGGGCTTTTACTGATTATTAACATTTTCAAAGTGTACTTCTTTTTTCATTAGCGGAGGTAAAAATAATAATGCTTCCATGGAATATTAATTCCCCTTCCCCTCTTTAAGAAATATCTCATAAATACTTTCCGTGAATTTGAAAAGATTTTGAAGTATTTTCAGAGGAATCCTGAAGTGCTTCAAAAGAACTCATATTTAGATGAAAAGCCAATTAGTATAGCCACTCAGTATCCCGTCGATGATTTTATTAAAATTTCATTCCAGTTCACTCATGCAATAAAGAAAAATGGTTGTCTATTCTTGTATTTTGATTTAAAGCTAAAGTTACTTCAAGGCTTTAGAATCCGTAATTATTCTAAAACCTACCTTCTACCTTCGTGCATATTTCATATTTCCATCACCAGTAGCTTTCTGGAATATGTATCATAATCCTTTCTTCTATTAAAATGTTTCAGATATAATTATTTTTATTATATTGGCGTGCGAACCCTTAATTCCTATGTGGGGTTATTTTCATATAGTTCCGTAATCTAGGCTCACGGTAGTGCGCCAGGCCAAGTTCCGGCCTAAGCAGTTCCTATATAAGAGCCAATTTTTACCGGCTATATATATATATATATATATATATATATATATGTTATTTATTGATGACGTTTTACCTCATAATATTTTTTGTATTATGTCTTTTTAGGTGGAAGTGATTTGACGAAGTAGCTATTACAATAAGACACATGGCGTAGGTTTTGAAATTGATTTATCTTAACCCTAAAATTTTTAGCATGCTTTTTAATTTGCACTACCAGGGTGTTGTACCTCTGACCTCGACTAGTTGTTGTACCTTTGACCAGGTCAGAGGTACAACAACCTGAGTAATTTTTTTAAAATTCAACTTTTATATTCTTCTGGTACAATTTTTTTAAAAACAATTAATATTGGTTGCTTCAATTATTCAAAGAATTTAAAAAATAATAAATGAAATAAGATCAAACCGACTTCAACAATCCTGTGTGTAGCAGTTCAAACCCATCGCCTCTTATCGTTCCACTTGAAGTTGCCAGACATCATCAAAAAGTGCAGGAGAGGAAACTGTCAAATAGGGGCTGGCCTAAAGGGAAACCTCGTAAATGTCCAATGTTAAGGATCCAATATTTGAAAAAAAAAAACTTTAAGTGTCAAGTTTACGGGAGAAGATGAAAATTTGTATGATATTGATGTTGAAGACATTGTGGCTAAACTTCCATACCCTACTATTGCTAGTGGATCTGCTCGACAGTTAAAACGTTTATCGATTAGACTGGATTTTTCAGCATATTAAGAATAACATAATATCAATAATAGCTTTTTTTATTAAGCATACATCCTTGTCCTGTATTTATTAAACTTGCAATTAATTACAATATTACTGAATACAATTTTTTTTCTGCACTGCTGTGTTGTTTTTACGTGGTCAGAGGTACAACTACATGTTGTACCTTTGATCACTTTACGATTATTTTTAAAAAAATTAATAAAAAATATTAAATGTAAAGCTAGAAACTTGAAAAAATTAAATATGATAAGCAATAGAATACTAATCACAATGAAATAAAAAAAGTCCTTCACGCAGGAGCTGCATAACTAAGCACTTTCCTCAGAATTTTTAGAGCGGTTCCTCCCTCCCCCATAGGGAGGAACCCCGCTTATAAGGTTGATACAATGATACAATGAAACAATCCGGAAGTGCCGACAAGAAAATTTCGCGTTTCAGAACCTCTAGAGACCGAAAATAACGGTGGTTCAAATTTGTATATATATATATATATATATATATATATATATATACATATATATATATATATATATATATATATATATGTATATATATATATATGGATATATTTATTTATATATATATATATATATATATATATTTGTCTGTTCGCTCATTTCTGGCTTCCCTGATGGTCCGATTTTGATGAAATTTGGTACAAAAATCTGTCGTCCAATTTGAAAGGTCAAGTTCGTTAACCAGCAAAATCCGCCCACAGGAAGATGGCGTTTGGGGCGAAATTCGCGCAAAAAAAATCGTAACGCTTACGTTTTTGAGGTCATAAGCTTGTAAGTACTCTTTTTATAGGCTTCTTGGGCTAGGAAAACGAATGGAACCATTTTCAAGGCGATAGCTTTAACCGTTTTCGAGAAAACTGAAAAAATAATTTTTGAATGCCGTTTTTGGTTTGGGTACTTAGAATCATGGGATTCAGTTGAAACATTTACTGCATGTTCTACTTTCATTAAAACAAATATGTTGAAATTTTGGTTGCGTTTGGAGTTAAGGAAGGGTTAGAATAAAATAATTTATTAACAAACATAAAAAAGTTTTGGTAACTTTGTATACTTTCCTTAATATCTCAAAAAAGGTTGAGAATTTGGGAAAAGGAAGAATACCATTAGAAAGCTTACTGAATGCTCTACAAAAAAGGTTCTAATCTATTTGATTAGGCGATGTCAATCGGAGAAATAAGTGCTTAAAACTTTAAAGTAATTGATTTTGCTTATTCGAACTGTTCTTTTTGTCTTTGATTTTGATACTTAAAATTATGGGATTCGGTTGAAACATTTTCTGCATGTTTGAATTTCATCAACACTAATATGTTAAAATTTTGGTTACGTTTGGAGCTAAGGAAGGATTAGAATAAAATATTTTATTAACAGACATGAAATGTTTTGGGAACTTCGTATACATTCCCTAATATCTCGAAGACGGTTAGGAATATTGGTAAACGGAGGGTTACCATGCGAAAGCTTACTAAATGTTCTACAAAAAAGATTCTGAAACAATTTTTGATTAGGCTGATGTCAATCGGAGAAATAAGTGCTTAAACTTTGAAGTAATTGATTTCGTTTATTCGAACGGTTCTTTTTGTTTGTTTTTATTCCTTGTTATTTTTTAATTGCTTAAAGTTGGATAATGTATTTGACAATAAAACAGATTAATTAAAATAAGAAAAACAATTCATTGTTAAAAATATATCAGGCTGTACCGTATGAAATGTCAGTTTTGGATTTGTCGATTTCCTTCAAATGTCTTGAAACTGTCGAGGCTCCTACTCCGAGAACTTTGGCATATTCCCTAGTGTTTTTAATTGCTTATAGTAGTCAAATGTATTTGTCAGTAAACAGGATACGTATAATTAGAATCAATATTTTGTTTGTTAGAATTCGAAGATGCCGTATGAATATCTAGATTACAGTACTGGTGTTGATTTCGTTCTTTAGAATTATTCTTGGTATTCACTATTTTCATCTGTTACCCATAGTTTTTTATTGTTAGTAGGTTTTTCTTATTGATTATAGAATATAAATCTATTTGGCTATAAAACAGGATACGTAAAATTAGTGACAATATTTCGGAGATTTCTGAGCGAAATACTTTTAAGATTTTCTACCACCACGAACGGCTTTTTTCCTCTATTTTTATCCACTAGATAGGCTTTATTTTGCATATTATTCTACATAAGTTTTATTCAGCAGGGGATTCTGATGAAATGTCGTGTTTTTGCTGTGGATTTTAAATACGATGTATTTAAGTTTGGATAACATTAGCGAGTCTACATAGTTAAGAACCGACGACGGAGGATTACTTCTTGCTATAATTTAGTCTACATATGTATATTAAGTCCTAAATCCAATAAATAATCTTCACAACGGTTAGATACTATGAGCGAATATGGCGGTTCAATGCCCGTAGAAACAAGGGGCCGCAGGAAATTTACCTGCTAAGAGTTAATCCTCAAGAGCTGTAAATATACCCCAGGTATCTGCCGACACAAATACAAAGCCTAGGCGGAGAGCACCCCAAAAACTCAGATCCAAACATAAGGTTATATACTAAATATTCATAAAGACTACTTAGTTGTAAACCGATTCATCAATTAGCAATCAATAGTTTTCAACAAAGGTTATATACTAAATATTGATAAAAAGTATTTAATTACAAAAAAAAAACAATATTCCACAAGACTTGTTTTTGGTCCATTTGTGTCTACTCCATAGACTTAATTAGGTATATTATTCTATAGTTGGGCAACTAAACTTTGTTTTATTTTGTTAAATAAAGTTTTTTTTCTTGACTTGTTATTCGTCAAGACTTTTATTTGTCCTTGTGTATTTACTAGATAGGTTTTATTCGGCATATTATTCTATAAAGGGTATATTAGGCAGGGTATTCTACTCAATCTTGTGTACTTCTTCTTGATCCTTCTGTACATGGGCCTATATAAAAGCAATTTCGGGGGGGGGGGGGGGGGGGGGGGGTTGAGACCATTTCCGGGGTATGGAATACTAAATATTTAGAGCTTGGAATAGTTTTAGGCAACTAAAACGCTATTACACGTAAAATAAAATATGTTTTATGAACTAAGTGATCTTATTTAATTTATTTTTAAGGGTTTTACGAGAAGTTTCTATCATCAATTCAAAATTTCGGGAGGGGCTGCAGCCCCCTCAGCCCCCCCCCCTCATATACGCCCATGCTTCTGTATCCTCTAGAAAGGCTTTATTATGCATATTTTGTTTTGATTTATAGAGCTTTGCTTTAGAATGAGAGCCAGATTCTGTAATTTCCGCTTCTGTGTAAAAGTTAGCTACTGTCGGTGTCCCTGACGCCTTAATATCACTTTTATTCGAGATGTTCGAGAGGATTTTGACAATTTTCACGAGATATATAAAAAAAAAATAAGTTTATTTCTTTTCTAAGCTTATCAAATGGCACTAGGGACATGAACGGAACCGCGCTAAGATGCTGCAGTTCCTGCGAGTCGCACTTTTGTAGTATT